>CACSLK010028053.1:11265553-11280046 GCA_902706635.1 Striga hermonthica | reverse complement strand
AACAACAGAACGTGGAACTTATTTAACCAAACATAATTCTCATTCATCAAGGAATAACAAGTGTAATATCCACTAAAGCAAAGCTTAAGTATATAACACCAACAGAGACCGCGGAGGTCGAAAACCGAGCGTCGAGACTGCGGAGGTCGAAAACCGAGCATCGAGAACGTGGAGGTCGAATATCGAGAGTCGAGATCGCGGAGGTCAAAAACCGAGAGTCGAGACCGCGGAGGTCGAAAAGCGAGCGCCGAGACCGCGGAGGTCAAAAACCGAACGTCGAGACCGCGGAGGTCGGAAACCGAGCGTCGAGACCGTGGAGGTCGAATATCGAGAGTCGAGACCGCAAAGGTCGAAAACCGAGCGTCGAAACCGTGGAGGTCGAATATCGAGAGTCGAGACCGCGGAGGTCGAAAACCGAGCGTCGAGACCGCGGAGGTCGAAAATCGAGCGTCGAGACCGCGGAGGTCGAAAACCGAGAATCAAGAGACTACAAATGTGGTCGAAAAACAAGAACCGCAATGCCACTGAAAACGAGAACCAAAAACCGAAGGACCACTGATAATTGCTGATGTGCTCGAAAAACATAAACTGAATGACCACTCCCTGCAATCTTGAATTTGAAAATTTGAATTTACGTCTGTTGTGTTTCGATCACCATGTTCGAGCTCTCTTATACCCCCTCGTCCTATTTCCCCTCAGTTCAGAATTTAAAATTCAAGCCTGTTGTATATCCTCTCAAAACCAAAACAACCTGATTTCGTGGATTGCTCTGAATGAACTCCTCGACCTACCACCAAGGTCGAAAAATAGATTCGACAAGACCAAACCAAGCAAAAACCCATCAACCTGCTTGTGTCGTAATGAATCTCATCTACCTGCCCTGCTCGAGCCATAATGAATATTACCCGACCCGCCAAAGAGGTCGAAAAAGACAAATTCGACAAACCAGGATCAACGAACAACCAAACCAGAATCCGTAAACAATCTGCTCGTGCAAAATGAATATACTCGACCCGCCAAAGAGGTCGAAAAAGACAAATTTGACAAACCAGGATCAACGAACAACCAAACCAGAATCCACAAACAACCTGCTCGAGCAAAATGAATATACTCGACCTGCCAAAGAGGTCGAAAAAGACAAATTCAACAAACTAGGATCAACGAACAACCAAACCAGAATCCGCAAACAACCTGCTCGAGCAAAATGAATATACTCGACCTGCCAAAGAGGTCAAAAAAGACGAATTCGACAAACTAGGATCAACGAACAACCAAACTAGAATCCATAAACAACCTGCTCGAGCAAAAAGAATATTATCGACCTGCCATTGGGGTTAGAAACAAAATACCACAAAACCAAATCCACTGAATCCATTATCTTGCTCGAGCTATCTGTAGCGAGTTTGATCGACCTGCTATTCGGGTTAGATGCATAAGTATATAGTAATACCAGATCAAATAGAACCAAGTGTAAATCATCGACCTGCCTCTGAGGTCTCCGATAGGCTCCAAGTCTTCACGACCCAACACTAGGATCAACCACTCGCCCACCCCTCGAGCGGGGTGTTCCAAAAACAAGTGGATTTGGTCTTGACACTCGCCCACCCCTTGAGCGGGGTGTTCCAAAAACGAGCGACCACTCGCCCACCCCTCGAGCGGGGTGTTCCGAAAACAAGTGGATTTGGTCTTGACACTCGCCCACCCCTTGAGCGGGGTGTTCCGAAAACGAGCGACCACTCACCCACCCCTATCGTGGGATCAGGGATTTTCCACAAACGAGGGACTTTTTTCTTGACACTTGCCCACCCCAAGGGATGTTCCGAAAACATGGTGGTCGTCCAGCCCAGAGGCGTAGACTTTTGTGACCACCTGCCCACCCCAAGGAATATACCGAAAGCAAGCGACCTTCGCCCACCCGTTGTGTGGAGTGTTCCAAAAACGAAGGGCTTTGGTCTTGACACTCGCCCACCCGTTGAGCGGGGTGTTCCGAAAATGAGCGACCACTCACCCACCCCTATCGTGGGATCAGAGATGTTCCACAAATGAGGGACTTTTTTCTTGACACTTTCCCACCCCAAGGGATGTTCCGAAAACATGGTGGTCGTCCAGCCAGGAGGCATAGACTTTTGTGACCACCTGCCCACCCCAAGGAATGTACCGAAAGCAAGCGACCTTCGCCCACCTCTTGAGCGGAGTGTTCCAAAAACGAAGGGCTTTTTTTTCTTCACTCGGACGACCTGCCACTGAGGTCAAAGGGAAAAACACTAAATACAGCAAGATAGGATAGTAATCGATCATTTTCGTTAGTGTCCTCAAATGTATAATTGCATCGAACGAGATAAAGGATATAAAATGTATTTGACCTCCCTTTCCTGGTTGTGCCTGATGACCTGTGCTCGAATTCCTGGACCTGCCACTGAGGTCGAAAAGGAAAAGATCGAACACAACAAGATATAATAACACTCGATCGTTTTGTTAGTTATCCAAATAATAATCTCAAACGTATCCATATATCTCACCATGTCCCATCAATTTCGCCCAAAATATTTAAACAATTACCATTTCTCCAAAAAATAATGCTAAAAGACTCCATGTGTCCATAAACCACGTGTCGGTCAAACATGACCACCGAACAAGAGTTGAGAATAGTTTTGTACCTGAAGGTCGAGAATGCCACTCCAACTTGTCTTACCTCTCCAAAAGAGAATGAATTGTTCCTTTTGAGATTGCTACCGGTGATCGACATCATCCATGCTCTTCCTTCGTTATCACCCACCTTTTATGGATCTATGCTCGTCCACCATAGCTCGTCCAGACTCGGGTTATTTCGTTGTTTCCTCGACAAGAATTCAGAGAAATATCATTATCCACATTATAGTCAAGTTATCCGTTTTGTAAGGCTCCACGCAACAAAAACAAGAGACCAAATATAAATATCACCATCTCCTCGACTTAAGACATGCTCGAGCGATGACATGTTTAAAGATTATGAATAATCAATTCGACACAATTCCACATTTCCACACGAAAATCCAAATAAATGGTCCAAGTGCATAAAGATATCCAATTATATAAATATAATCCATGTTCTCAAGCAAGTCAGATAATTTCGCAATCCAATCAAATAATCCTCCATAAATAAACCAAATAGTATCTCCTCGACAAAGGAAAATAATGTCCACGAACAAATCACGTACACTCCTCGATCAAATCAAACAATCTCCTCGAATAATTGAAATAGTGCTCCAACAGATCACATATATTCCCGAGCAAATCCAATAATCAAATATTTTCACGAGCAAATAAAATAATCCTCTATGAATAGATCAAATAGTTTTACAAATAAGTCCACTAATCTCCTCGAATCCATCCCGTAATTTCCACATCAAATAAATTCCACAAATGTATCCTATGATGCTCCACAAATAAATCAATATTTCCTCGATCAAATCAAATATAACCACGAAGCAATCACATTATTTTATCCAATTTTCACCGATTAAAAATCCTCAAGTCTCCAAATATGAATTAGCCACATAATTCTCCCCAAGTAAAACATATAATGTTCCATGAGCAAGTTAAATAATCCTCCATGTATAAATCAATTACGATCGAGTCAAATACCATCTCGAACATGTCGATATCACCAATTTAAATCTTTAAATCCATATTAAAATCAATTTCATACCTCCATCATGACAGTGCTATCTAAAATTAACTTACCGTCCCCGTTGAAACATCACGAATTAATCTTGGCACGGAATAGGGTTGTTGGACCGAGCTTGGCTGATTTGGACCATCTTTAGATGGTTTGGGCGTAGTCTGGGCTACTGAGTGGCTGTTGGGGGGTGCATTGGGCTGCTGCCAAGCTTGCTGGACCGCTGGGAGCAATTTGGGCCATCAAAATGGGCCGTGGGGCGCCTGAACATAGGCTGTGGAAAGCGGGCTGCACGCGGGCCCTCGCGAGTTGGGTACGGGCTGTGCTGGCCAAGTGAGCCGACGCTTGTAAGGGGAAAGCGGGCCGTAACAAAAGGTAGGCTTCTTCAACGCGACGAAATTACGAGCCAATCTGCAAATTACGAGCAAGTCTGCAAACCGGCGAAACGCGGCAAAATTTCGAGCAAATCTGCAAATCTGGTCAAGCGAGGGATGAAGAGAAATCTGGTCGAGCGAGCGACAGACCTCGACCCTTGGGCCTGGTCGAATCGTGGAGAAATTCCGATCAGCCTCGAGAATATTCCGGCGAAAAAACTGTCCCGGCCGGGGGACTTCGAATTAATCTACGACCTGATCGAGTTGCCCGGTGGATTCTTGAGCACATCGGATGGGCGAGTTCATCTGCCACTTAATCGAGCTGCCCAACTAGTTTTCGAGCACATAGGGTGGTTTTCGAGCAGTGATTTTTGAGCACATCAGAAATGGTCGGAGCTGTAATTTTCGAGCAGCGAAAATGGTCGAGTCTGCAACTTGGTCGAGCCTGCAATCTGCTCAAGCTACACGGCAGACCTTCGAGCAGCGAAAGTCGAGCAGCAAAAATGGTCGAAGCAAGCCTGCAAAATACTCCGACAAGCAGGGTGGCGAGCTACAAGGCTCCGAGCGAACCTGACCCCATTCTGGTAAGAATATCTGGTGATGGTAGACGTACACGCGCTCTCCTCTACGAGGTTATTCTTGTGGTTCCACAGCTTCGCAGAGAGCCGCCTGAAACCCACAGCAAATTGGGGAAGACAACCTTATTTTGACCAAATATCTCTAAGATCCACAAACTTTGACCACGAAATCGACAACCCTCCAGGATGATTTTTTTCTTGAAATTTTAAGGGTAGAAAGAACACGAGAAGAGCTTCGTGATGGTGTAAAAATTTTCAGATCGGCGGACTTTAGTCGGCGGCCGATGGCGGGGACGGCGGCGGACGGCGGCGGGGGTGGCGGTTTTCAGCGAAGATCGGTATCTGGAGATTCGTCTCGATGAGAGGATTCTGGTGGTACCCTCGGATTTTCCATAGCCTTCCCGGATCATCGGGAAAATGCATTTGAATGTCTGACTTTGACCAAAATTTCACTAGATCTGGAAACTTTGACCGCAAAATTGATGGCCTTCCCGGAGGAATTTTTGCACGAAATTTTAAGGGTAGGTTCACCTCGAAGAGATCTATCCGGTGGTGCCAACCATTTTTTGATCGGAGCTCATTTTCCGGCGACCGACGGCGGAGGTGGTGGCCGGCGGTGGCGGCGACCGGTGGAGAAGAAGGAGGTTTTCGAATTTTTTCAGTCGGGACTCCGCTTGACTTTTTGACAGGTCCCACAGACGGCGCCAATGAAGTGAATAAAATTCACCCGGGCTCCTTCAACTCGAACCGGCCTCCGTACCTGCAGAACCCAACGCCGGGGGTGGCCCCGGCGTCGGGCCTCCGATGCCTATGTCAGTGCTCAACTTAAGAGAGAGAAAGTGTAGTAATGTAATGAGGAGCGAATGTAGTAATGAATGAATGGAGATCATCAGAGAAAGGAATACCTTACCCCCCTTTTATAGGGGAAATGTACCTTTTGTCCAAGTTGGGCTTGACCCATATCGCGGTGACATATGTCTTTAGTCTGCACGTGGGCTTATCTTCCGAAATGTATTTCGTGGAGCAGAAGATGCCGAGTGAGGATGTGACTTGGCCGAAGACGAGGTTTACAGGCCCAATTCGACCTAGGTCGGATATTTACTATCGCTTTAACCGAGATTATGGTCACACCTCGGAGAACTGCAGACATTTGAAAGATGAGATCGAGAGGATGATTCGAGCGGGATATTTGAAAGAATTTGTGTATCATGATAGGGTGAAAGGGAAAGGAAGGAGAAGGTGTAGGGAGGACTCGGAGGAGAGGAGTGATAAAGATGAGGAGGGAGATAGCGGAGATGGTCGAGATGGTAGAGGAAAGAAGCCAAGGAGAGATGGTGATAAGGGAGGGCATGGAGGAGACGCCCCGATGAAGAGAGGGACGATTTACATGATTTCCGGCGGGCCAACAGATGGTGACTCGAATAGGGCCAGGAAGGAGCATGCTCGAGCTGTGAAGAGGAAGAGAGAGGAGGTGGGGATTATGGCTCGCATGCCGGTGATAAATTTCAAGGCGGAGGATGCCGAGGGAGTGGTCTTACCACACAATGATGCTTTAGTGATAACTGCGGAAGTTGCAGGCTTTTACGTGAAGAGGGTGTTTATTGATACCGAGAGTTCGGTAGATGTTATGTTCTATGATTGTTTTATGCAAATTAATAAGGAGCTGAAGCCGGTGACCACGGCACTCTACGGCTTTAACGGGGAAGAAGTTATGCCGATGGGAGAGGTCAGTTTTCCCGTGGCATTGGGATCGGGAGAGCTGAGGAAGGTGCGCATGGTGAGATTTGCGGTCGTAGGAGCTGAGTCGTCCTACAACATCATCATGGGGCGGACGAACTTGAATGCATTCCAGACGGTCGTATCCACGTACCACATGACGATCAAATATCCAGTGGGTGAAAACGTAGGGGAGATTGCCGGGGATCAGCTCACTTCTAGAAGTTGCTACCAAACAACAGTCAGCAATAATAAGCAACTGGCGAAGAGGCAGGCCGAGTCAAAGTGGGAGGATATTAATCGACCAGGAGGATCGAGGTCAAAGGAGGATAAGCAAAAACCGGAGAAGGGTAAGGAGAAAATGGATATCCAGCCAGGGGGAGAAGTCGAAGATATTCAGATGATCGAGGGGTGTGAAGGGAGGAAGTTTAGGATCGGAAAGGATCTGGAGGAGCCTATTCGGTCGAGGCTGATCGATCTGGTTAGGGAGTTCGTTGATATCTTTGCCTATACAGCAGAGGAGTTAACGGGGATAAGTGCGGAGGTGATCGAACATCGGCTAAACATCGACCTCAGCGTGAGGCCGGTGAAGCAGAAAAGAAGGCACCATGGGGCGGAGATGGACAAGATCGTTGAGCAGGAGGTCGAGAAACCGTTGGGAGCGGGGCACATTAAGGAGATCCTGTTCCCCGAATTGTTGTCGAACACGGTGATGGTGTCGAAGGCAGAAGGGAAATAGAGGATAGGCATTGATTTTCGCGATCTGAATAAAGCATGCCCAAAGGACTTATATCCACTGCCCAGAATTGACCAGCTGGTCGACTCAACAGCAGGATGCGAGCAGTTGAGCATGATGGATGCCTCCCAGGGATATCATCAAATTCCCTTGGCAAGAGAGGACAGGAAGCGGGTGAGTTTCGTAACGAGTCGAGGGACCTATTGTTACGTGGTCATGCCGTTCGGCCTAAAGAATGCGGGTGCCACGTATCAAAGGTTGGTCGATAAAATATTTAAGGAACAACTGGGGAGGAACATGGAGGCGTATGTGGATGATATGTTGGTGAAAAGTAAGGAGGAGTTGGATCATGTGCGAGATTTGAAAGAAACGTTCCTAACATTCCGGAGATATGGGATGAAGCTGAATCCTGCTAAATGCTCTTTTGGGGTGAGGTCAGGAAAATTCTTGGGTTACTTGGTGACCAAGAGAGGTATTGAAGTTAATCCAGAGAAGGTTTGAGCTATGATGGAGATGAAGTCGCCGACGAATGTTAAAGAAGTGCAGATCTTAGCTGGTCGAATTGCGGGGCTGAGTCATTTCATATGGAAAGTGGCGGAGAAAAGCGGCCCATTATTCAAAACATTGAAGAAGAGTGCGAAATTCCAATGGACGGAGGAGGCGCATAAGGCATTCGAGGAGTTGCGAGGGGTGCTAGCCAACCTTCCCTAATTGGCTAAACCCGTACAGGGCGAGGATCTGGTGCTATACATTTCTATTGGAGAGAGGGCTGTGAGTTCGGTGTTGTTACAGGAGGAAGGAATAGCGCAATTTCCTATCTACTATGTGATTAGAGTAATGCAGGGGGGCAGAGAGGAGGTATTTGGAGATCGAGAAGTGTGCTTTGGCTGTGGTTGTAACTACTCGAAAGTTAAGACCTTATTTCTTGAACCATAAGGTAAAGGTGTGAACGAATATACCGCTGGGAGAAACGCTTGGTCAGCCATCAGTCTCTAGTCGATTGGTGAAATGGGCGGTCGAATTGAGTGAGTATTCTTTGATGTACGAGCCGAGGAGGGCCATAAAGGCAAAGGTGTTGGCTAATTTTAACCAGGAAGGCACGAAAGTCGAGGAGGAGTCAGAGGGGTTATGGCAGCTGTTTGTGGACGGATCTGTGGCCCGAAGCGGGGCAGGATTGGGAATTGTCCTTGTCTCTCCCAAAGGCGATTACTTGGAAATTGCTGCTAAAGTGGGGTTCAAGATATCCAATAACGAAGCTTAGTATGAGGCAATGATTAAGGGCTTGAGTTTAGCCAAAGCGGAAGGAGCTCGAAAATTGCAAGTGCATTCTGATTCTCAACTGGTGGTTGGGCAGTTTCAAGAAGGGTTTGAAGTCAAGGAGGATCGGATGCAAAAATATGTGGATGAGATGAAGAAGCTGAGAGAGGAGTTCGATTCGTTCGAACTAATACAAATTCCTCGAGGAGAGAATGGTCGGGCAGACCTATTGTCGAAGATTCCTCAAAGCTTGGTCGATTGCAAGAGTAGAAGTGTCACTCTATTGCATCTTGAAAAGAGTGTGGTCGAAACAGAAGTGGCGGAGATCGAAGAAGTGGAGGATTGGAGGGCCCCAATCTTGGAGGAGCTGAGAGAAGGAGCGATAAAGGTGGTTAGGAGGTTTTTTTAGCATGGAGGTATTCTTTACAAACGGTCATATGGAGGACCACATTTGCGTTGTGTTAC
The DNA here is from genome assembly GCA_902706635.1 of Striga hermonthica. Lineage (NCBI taxonomy): Eukaryota > Viridiplantae > Streptophyta > Magnoliopsida > Lamiales > Orobanchaceae > Striga > Striga hermonthica. The sequence goes on along the minus strand of CACSLK010028053.1, from coordinate 11,271,262 downwards.
TAAGGAAGAAGGTCGATACGTGCTGAGAGATATGCACGAAGGGTGCTGCAGTGACCATAGTAAATCAGGGGCCTTGGTCGTGAAGATTTTGAGGGCAGGATATTTTTGGCCGACGATGAGAGAAGATGCGAAGGCGATGGTGAAGAAGTGCTTGCAATGCCAAAAGCATGGCCCCCAAATCCACCAACTGGCAGAAACAATGACAACGATGAGTGCTCCTTTACCATTTGCCCAGTGGGGTATCGACATGGTGGGGTCGATGCCTCAGGGGACCGGGCAAAAGAAGTTCTTAATAGTGGCGGTCGATTATTTCACGAAATGGGTGGAGGCCGAGCCCTTGGAGAAGATCACAGAGGAGAAAGTAGTTAAATTTCTATACAATAACATTTGCTGCCGATTTGGTGTACCCAAAGTGTTGATTTCCGACAACGACACTCAATTCAATGGGAACCGGATTCGAGCATGGTGTGAAAATATGAAAATCGAACAACACTTTGCCTCCGTGGCGCATCCGCAAGCTAACGGCCAGGTTGAGGTAACCAATCGAATTATACTGAATGGGCTAAAAAAAAGTTGGAGAAGGCCTCGGGAGCATGGGTCGATGAGCAGAGTTCTGTACTTTGGGCGGATCGCACAACTCCCAGGTCGACCACAGGTGAAACGCCGTTCAGTTTAGCTTATGGAATGGAAGCATTGCTGCCGGTCGAGATCGAGTTATCTTCCTAGAGGTCGAGCACATATAATGCTGAAAAGAACGAAGATCTGATGATGGCGGCCTTAGACACTATCGAGGAGCTGCGTGGAAGAGCAGCAATCAGGGTGGAGGCGTACAAGCAAAGGATGCGAGCCGCTCATGACAAAAAGGTAAAAATTCACAGACTCCACTCAAGCATGTGGGAAAGCTGGAGCCAAATTGGGAAGGGCCATACCTGGTCGAGCGAGTGCACGCAGGAGGAGCGTACTCGCTCAAGGATGCTGAAGGCCGATCACTTGCCAGGTCATGGAACATAGCTAATCTAAAAAATATTATGTTTGCAAATTTTTATTTTTTTTTTAAAGAAGCCTGGGAAGTTCGAACAACGATGTAGATTGCAAAGTTTGCAAAATATTATGTCGATGTACTCAAGCATGTGGGAAAGCTGGAGCCAAATTGGGAAGGGCCATACCTGGTCGAGCGAGTGCACGCAGGAGGAGCGTACTCGCTCAAGGATGCTGAAGGCCGATCACTTGTCAGGTCATGGAACATAGCTAATCTGAAAAAATATTATGTTTGAAAATTTTTGTTTTTTTTAAAGAAGCCTGGGAAGTTCGAACAACGATGTAGATTGCAAAGTTTGCTAAAAGTCAATGAAGTTCAGTGATTTTTCTGATTTTACCCGCTTCATTGCACATTTTCTTCTGCTTGGAATGTTGGTTTAATTTGGATGACAAGATGTATGTGGTATGGTCTGACTTGAAAGTCGTTTGTTTAGAACATTCCTTGGCGTGGGCTGGTTGGTCGAAGACCTCTGTTTATAACATTCCTCGGGATGAGCAAGTGTGAAGACCAAAACCCACCATGACTAAGGCCCTCGGGCTAGGTGGTCGCTTGTTTAGAACATTCCTTGGGGTGGGCAGGTTGGTCGAAGACCTCCTGTTTAGAACATTCCTCGGGGTGGGCAAGTGTGAAGACCAAAATCCACCATGACTAAGGCCCTCGGGCTTGGTGGTCGCTTGTTTAGAACATTTCTTGGGGTGGGCAGGTTAGTCGAAGACCTCCTGTTTAGAACATTCCTCGAGGTGGGCAAGTGTGAAGACCAAAACCCACCATGACTAAGGCCCTCGGGCTGGGTGGTCGCTTGTTTAGAACATTCCTTGGGGTGGGCAGATTTGTTGAAGACCTCCTGTTTAGAACATTCCTCGGTGTGGGCAAGTGTGAAGACCAAAACCCACCATGACTAAGGCCCTCGGGCTGGGTGGTCGCTTGTTTAGAACATTCCTTAGGGTGGGCAGGTTGGTCGAAGACCGCCTGTTTAAAACATTCCTCGGGGTGGGCAAGTGTGAAGACCAAAACCCACCATGATAAGGCCCTCGGGCTGGGTGGTCGCTTGTTTAGAACATTCCTTGGGTGGGCAGGTTGGTCGAAGACCTCCTGTTTAGAACATTCCTCGGGGTGGGCAAGTTGAAGACCAAAACCCACCATGACCAAGGCCCTCGGGCTGGGTGGTCGCTTGTTTAGAACATTCCTTGGGGTGGGCAGGTTGGTCGAAGACCTCCTGTTTAGAACATTCCTCAGGGTGGGCAAGTGTGAAGTCCAAAACCCACCATGACTAAGGCCCTCGGGTTGGGTGGTCGCTTGTTTAGAACATTCCTTGGGGTGGGCAGGTTGGTTGAAGACCTCCTGTTTAGATCATTCCTCGGGGTGGGCAAGTGTGAAGACCAAAACCCACCATGACTAAGGCCCTCGGGCTGGGTGGTCGCTTGTTTAGAACCTTTCTTGGGGTGGGCAGGTTGGTCGAAGACATCCTGTTTATAACATTCCTCGGGGCATGACCATGGCCCTCGGGCTAGGTGGTCGCTTGTTTAGAACATTCCTTGGGGTGGGCAGGTTGGTCGAAGACCTCCTGTTTAGAACATTCCTCGGGGTGGGCAAGTGTGAGGACCAAAACCCACCATGATTAAGGCCCTCGGGCTGGGTGGTCGCTTGTTTAGAACATTCCTTGGGGTGGGCAGGTTGGTCGAAGACCTCTTGTTTAGAACATTCCTCGGGGTGGGCAAGTGTGAAGACCAAAACCCACCATGATTAAGGCACTCAGGCTGGGTGGTCGCTTATTTAGAACATTCTTTGGGTGGGCAGGTTGGTCTAAGACCTCCTGTTTAGAACATTCCTCGGGGTGGGCAAGTGTTAAGACCAAAACCCAGCATGACCAAGGCCCTCGGGCTGGGTGGTCGCTTGTTTAGAACATTCCTTGGGGTGGGCAGGTTGGACGAGGACCTCCTGTTTAGAACATTCCTCGGGGTGGGCAAGTGTGAAAACAGACTCCCCGCAATGAAGACCGCATAGTCAGATGTGAAGACCCGAAGACGTGAGCACTGGGAGGAGCGCAACTTCAAGACAAGAAGAAGAGCACAAAAGCATGGACACAGAAGAGAAGTTAAATAAAGCGAAAAACCCGTCATGTTTAAGGTCATGAGGCTGGACGGTCGCATACTTCGACCACCTCAAAGGGTGGGCATGTGTTTAAAAGCTTAAAACCCGTCATGTTTAAGGCCATGAGGCTGGACGGTCGCATGCTTCGACCACCTCAAGGGGTGGGCATGTGTTTAAAAGTTTAAAACCCGTCATGTTTAAGGTCATGAGGCTGGACGGTCGCATTCTTCGACCACCTCAGGGGGTGGGCATGTGTTTAAAAGTTTAAAACCCGTCATGTTTAAGGCCATGAGGCTGGACGATCACATGGTTCGACCTCCTCAGGGGGTGGGCATGTGTTTAAAAGTTTAAAACCCGTCATGTTTAAGGCCATGAGGCTGGACGGTCGCATGCTTCGACCACCACAAGGGGTGGGCATGTGTTTAAAAGTTTAAAACCCGTCATGTTTAAGGCCATGAGGCTGGACGGTCGCATTCTTCGACCACCTCTGGGAGTGGGCATGTGTGTTTGTGTGTGTTAAGATTAAATTATCCCTGTGATCACGAGGTGTTATAACAAAGGTATCAAATCAAGATTACAAAAGAGCACTATGGAAGATAGAGACAAATCAAAAAGCAAACATTGTCATTTCAAAGAAAAATGTTACAAAATACATTCAAGTACGTAGTTCGAATTTACGATAAAATGTAAAGCTAATCTAAGGAGGAGGAGCGGTGTTCGAGTCTGCATTGCTCAGATTAGCATTCTGTTCAGGCGGATGGCTGGTCCCGGACATCGAGTCGCAAGCTTCATTGAGTGGGCGCTGACGGATAGACTCGGTCAGCACAACCAGCATCGAGGCAGGAGGAGTGAGGCCATCGGGTAGAGCGTATGTCTTCTTCAATATGTCCGATCGAGCCAAAGTTCTTTCGAGCAGCCCTGACCACCACTCATGCTCAGGCGATAAATTGGGGTCACCCTGGAAGCTAGGAGGGACTTTAGGCAGGGCCTCCCAAATAGCCCCAGGATCGAGCTGCTCGAAATCATCCTCGGCGATCTGCTCGCCGGCCTTCTGAAGGGCAAACTGAAAGCAGTCTACCCCGAAATCTTGCACTTCCCTCAAAAATTGTGGCGACATTGTGTAATCGGCCACCACTTGATCACGATACTCCCGGAGGAAGAGCTGCCCAGTGGTGGTGCCCCACATCATTTGTCGAGCTCGAAGAGCAGCGGCATCAGCGTAGCGCTTGCATTGTTGAGCATGAGCAACCCGTTCCTTAGCCAGGGTAGCCTCTATCTCAGCTCGAGCACTCTCTGCCTGACCTCGAGCGGCTTCAGCTTGGGCTCGAGCAGCCTTCTCCTGCTCGAGGGCAGCCTCCTTCTCCTTCAAGAAGTTTTCTTGCTCGGCCACCGCAACCTCTTTCACCGCAAGTGCAGCCTCACGCTCCGCGAGAACCTTATTCTCTTTGGCGAGCTCTTCATCAAGGGACTTGACCTTCACTTCGAACTCAGCCTTCGGCTCGGTCTGTGTCTCGCGGAGTTTAGTATTGTGGTTCAGGAGGGTCGAATTCTTATTCTGCAAGTAGCAGATATTGCTCTCGAGGCTTTTTATCGACTTTCCCGAGCTATCTCGGGCCTCCTTGGCCAAGGGCAAGAATTTGACTAAGCCCTGCAATCAAAAAATAACACAACTCAATCAACAGATAACACAATAAACAGGTCAAGAAAACATAGCAAGAGAAAGTCGATGCCAGTATGGAAAAAGCAGTACCTTGGTGAACCATCGCACGAGTTAATCCCCAACCTCGGGCAGCGTAGCACTAGCTTTTTTCCGGTCTTCCTCGAGGAGGGCACCCTCGAGGCGCTCAGACACCTCGTTTGTAGAAGCGGAAAGCAGCGACGTCGATTTGGAGGCGAGGGGATCATGAGGAAGATGGCCAGCGCGTCCTCGCTTAACGATCGTCTCGCCCTGGTTAGTACGGGAGCATTTGCCCAAAACCAACTCACGGCCCCCATCATCATGTTGGCCAGACTCGACCAGAGCTTTGGTCGATCCTGCAGAAGGAGCTTTGGAAGGCTGTGGGGCGAGAGGCTGTTTCTCTTGGGTTCTGGTTTTGGATGGGTTGTGGAGCTCGGAAGATTTATCAGCAGTTCTCCCTTGGGGGTTATCTCTGGGAGTGGGAGCTCGAGGACCTGTCTTCTGATGACGGTCAGTGGTTTTCTGGCGATCATCGTTCTTGGGCTGGTGCTCGACGGTTTTCGAGGAGATAGAGGATTTTGTGGTCGATTGGGAGGAGGATTTTTGTTGCTGTTGTTGTTGTTGTTGTTTCTGTGGCTGTGGCTGCTCTTGCGGTGGCGGTGGTTGTCTTTGTTGTTGGGGCTGTTGTTGTTGTGATTGTTGTGGTGGTGGAGGTTGTTGTCGCAGTTGCTGTTGAGATTGCTGCGGTCCCGGTGGAGGGGGTGGAGGTAAGGAGGCGAACGCTGTTATGGTCGAGACTGTTGGGTTCTGTTAGGAACGTCAAACAACATGCACGGCATTGAACTTTTACCGAAATAAATCCTAACGCAGCGGAATCTATAGTTAGGATATGGACGTTTAC
>CACSLK010028053.1:11241893-11257076 GCA_902706635.1 Striga hermonthica | reverse complement strand
AAATGGAATTGATAGAAACTGCAAAACACAGCTTTTACAGCATACCTCTAACAGAGACCCCGAAGAGGTGCTCGACCCCTTGACCTGGCCCCCTGTCTTCTTCTTCAGAGGGACTCTTCGCAAGGGAATGTTAAAGTTGGGAGCCTTTGCACGAGCACATCAACAAAATAAAGCCAGCATTAGCCTTAACTTCAAACAGAAAAGCAAGCATATGAACACACTCAAATGAATTGATCGAAAATCACCTGGATCATCCTCAATGCGAACAAGATCGAGAATCTCCTCGGTGGGTGGAGAGAGAGTTTTGTGGGTGAGAAGACTGAAGACCACAGAAGTGGAGAAGATTCTCGTCCTTGGCAGCGTTTCGGACACAACGGTCTTGGCATTCCAAGTGTGGATCCGTTGGTCGAAGAGGGCGTTTGAAGGAGGGGCTGAGGCTGCCTCTCGCGAGACATCCTTGACCCAAGGGACAGAAGGCCAAAGGAAAGGGACGTCGGGTTGAACAAAGATGAATTTGTCACTCCACTTAGGGAGATTGGAGGGGATGTCATTAATGAAGTGTGCTCCATTGCGGCTTTTTAGGTAGAGGCCTCGACCTAATTTACAAGGGCAGTAACAGTAATGGAAAAAATCCAGGTCGAATCGACCTAGACGGATGCGACAAAGAATGATGAAAGTTGTTATGAAACGAATGGCGTTAGGAGGAAGTTGGTGTAGAGGGAGCGAGAACCATTCGCAAATGCGGATTATATCATGGTTAAGAAGAAAGCGCAACCCGAGCTTAAATTGGACCTCGAAGAAGGTATAACAATCCTTGGGAGGATGGTCATACTTATCAGATCGAGAAGGATTGTAGAAAGACCAGCCAACAGGTTGGCCGATTTTCGAGGGGTTTACCCAAGAGCTACAGAGAGAGCGGGAAGAGGTTTTAGAGGTGGCTTTGGTTGAGGATTTTTTGGGAGGAGAGACAGAGGTACCAGGAAGGGGCGATGAAGAAGGAATGGTCGAGGGGGGAGAAGAAATAGCTTCGTCCCCTTCAGGCTCATCTAACTCACCAATAGTAAGTCGACGACGGCGGAGAGGGATATTGTCCATGGAATCACCGGAATTGGGGGAAAAACTTGGGTTGTGAAAACACGCGTAGGAACAGTATCGCCGGGGCGAAGGATAGAGAGAGGAACAGCTTCAAGTGCAGAGGGCAATATTTTGACTGAATCAGAGGAGGTCTCAGAGTCTGGAAAAATAAAAACAATGAAATTAATGTCAAAAAGAAGCCGTCGCAAAGAAGAAAAGGGGGGAAGGAAGACTAGGGTTTCCAAAAGGAACAGCCCCCAAAATCAGAAGAGGAATTTGAGAAGCGCGAAGACAGAAATTTCAAAAATTTTCAAAGGCAAAACGAAATTTATAACACCCAACAGACAGATAGAGGTATTCAAAGCACAGATTCAACGCAAAACACACCGACGATCCAATAGAACGCCGAAAACCCAAGAACACACAAAACAGAACTACAGAGAATACAAGGTCATGTATGAAGAGACTTACTCATAACCGCGGGTCGACGAACGATGGAAATTTAGGAGAGTGCTGGAGAAATTGCCGAGAGGGTGAGGAGTTTTTGCAAAAGAGGATTTTGAGCGCAGAGAAATTAGAAAGCTGTGAAGGTGGAAAAAGTCCGAAAATTTGCTAAGTACTGATTTTATACTTTGAGAGTTTAAGGGGTGAAAGATGAGGACCGTTAGATTAAAGTTAAATCATGCGGCAGAAAAAATTAAATTGCACGGCGGAAAACATTAAATTGCACGGTACTCCAAGTGGGCACGTTATGAGAGGGGGTGTCATCATTAAAGTACCTGAAACACGTGAACAGGCGTGACGCGTGGCAAAAAATCAGGCGCGACAGGAAGGATATGGGACAGACGACTTTATGTCTGACAATTAATGGGGAATTATTTAAAAGAATAAGCGAGAAACTCGCCAGCTGGTCGATATCTGATGACAAGCCACCCAGAAGGTCGATAAACATGGACTCACTCTTGGATCGAGTCATTCAAACTCGACCAGAGTGGGGGGGACTAGATGATATAGGATATTATCTGTGTAAAGATGAACCGGTCTGATGAGCCAGGCGAGAAGACCAAACTGGGAGCAAGCCGGCCCAAAAGGCGAGAAGGCTAGCGATCGAGCAACTCAATGTCCGGCATGACGAGCGATCGAGCAACTACACGCTCGACCAGACGAGCGGTCGAGCAACTCAACGCTCGACCAAATACGCTGAACAGTCTATCACTCGACCAGATAAGTGATCGAGCAAGCTAGTCGACCTCAGCAGCTCGATCGCTTTGAGGAGCCCATAATCGAAGAGCCCGTAATCGACCTAGTCACAGGCGCGTGTGTCGCAGGTGCGTGTGAGAGCCTCTAACTGAATCCCAGGAGAATATTTACTCCATGTGCAGGGGGGACACGTGTCGACAATGTATTGGGTGATAGCGATAACCACCTCTGACAGCTCCCAACGCCCCGCGCCACCTCTGACATGTGCGCGGCGTGTCAGAGTACGGACGGGCAGTTTGGGCAGCCAACTCAGCCTTATCCAGGCAGCTATTAGGGCAGGTATCTCACCCCTATATAAAGGGGGTGAGCCTTTCTTACTTGGGACATTCTATTCATTCTTCACTTCAGTATACTCATACACATACTGACTTAAGCATCGGAGGCTCTTCACCGGACACAACCCCCGGTGTGAGAGTTACTTGCAGGTTTCCGGTGTTCTACTGGCGAGGACAAAGATCGATCCACTCCAAACCGGACCAGGATGCTCACACCTGCATTACAGCCGTACTGCACGCATTAAATGCAAAGATATACAAAGATCCCCTATCCGACGGCAAGGGAAAAATGGGGACGCGTGGCACGATCAGGACAGATCTCTGGTATTGGGAATAGATTGTCAAGTACAATTAGCACTTAATGTGGAATGACTAATATCCAAGAATATCCTACAAAAGGAAATAAAAAAAGTCCCCAAGAGGGAAATGTAAAGGGTCCCTAAACTTCTTATATAAGGGAGGAGAGGACATCATTTAATGCAATGAGTAAATGCTCTCATTAATTACTCTATAAGTCACGGATAGCCTAAGCATTCGGACCAATAAATTAAACTGAATCACATACATAAACACTATTCGTGCAGACCGAACAGAGCATGCATCTTATTGTGCAGTTCGAACACATTGTTGGTCATTTTTAGACATCAACAACAACAACAATAATAATAATAATAACAACAATAATAATAATAATAATAATAATAATAATAATATGAGTACCAAAATATAAAAAGTCGTGACGAATTTATGGTCGTTGAATGTTGTTCAATTTTGTGCAATCTAATAAGCATTTACGTGCAATCTGTAGAACCTTAATGTGCACTCGCAATACATAAAAATATTATTTTTTATATAAATAAAAAATATTATTATTATATCGATAATACGTTTTCAATATAGTTCGACACGTCCGACTATTTTTTTTATTTTTTTAAAAAAATAAAAATAAATTCGTCATTAACCAACTAATATTATTTTATCGATAATTAGAATTACTGTAATTTTGGTATGTGCAACGTGTTGTGTTATAAGGTGCACCGTATTGATGTATAAAGTGCAATGTGTTGATATATAAAATGTAATACTTAAAATCTGGTACATTAATATGACCGTGCAATTTTTGTGGATATAAAATATCATGTCGTTCCCTTTTTTTATATTTATATTGCGGAATATTTTGGCGAGAGATATTGACATTAATTGGTGAGTCTAATGATAAAGTGCAACATAATTTTTTATAAGGTACGACTCGTTGTTATATAAAGTGCAATATTTCGCGGTATAAAGTACACTAATTTATACTTTCCCAATTGTATCTAAAAACTATTTTTAATAGATATAATTTTACATATAATTAATCTAAATAATTAAAATATCTTTTCATTTATTATATAATTTATTTATTATTTTAAATCATTTTGATATCTTATATTATTTTTATTTAATAATCAGTCTAATATTTGATTAACTGAACTAACCTAAACAAACGAAATAGTTTATTATTTATAATATAATAAAAGGTTATTTATCATTTTAATATTTTTATTTATTATTATATATTATACGTGTATGATTTTATAATTTTATATTTTTTTTTTATTTAATAGTTTTGTTTGATCATTTTAATTTATATGTATAAAAAGATATATAAACAATAATACTTTTTATAAAGTTTTTCTAAATTATAAATTTTGCCCATGTACTAAATTGACATTTAACCAAATTTTTGAAATTGCAATCAGGACCCTAAGAAATATCTAATTCTCAAGGCATTGCAGCTCAAGGGACTCCTGCGCGCGGGGAAACTGCCGGAACATAATTAGGTCAGGCACCGGAACTTCATCTACGACGGTCCCCAGTTGTCATCATGAGGACTCCGCGATCGTCAAGTTCATCTCCGATTAACCGGAGTCGGGGAATCAAAATTTAAAATCATAGACACAAGAGTGCAACGTTACACACGCTAAAGTGCAATATCACAAACACCATAGTGCAACGTTACAATCATTAATGTGCGCGGATTTTTGGCCACTACTGTAAAGTGTGAAATGATTGAACTTTCATCCCAACCAAATTGAAACAGAATACTAAAGTGCGTTAAAAACAAAAAAATATTTGTGTATTTTAATAAAAGATAATGTACATTTATTAAATTATTTGCGTAATAAAAGTACATTTAGAATTTATAATTTTGTTTTTAATATTTTATATTTTTAATTTAATTAACATTATAGTGCATTTGTTATGTCAAAGTGTAATTTTATCGACACAAAAGTGCAACACGTCAGTCAATAATGTGCAATATGACCAATAATAATTTAATATTTATCTCATTTTTTTAATATTTTTATTTATTATTTTATATCTTTTCTGGAAATATCATATTTTATATACTTTTTGGAAATTACAAATTTGATATATGGGTTAAATTAAAATATAAATAAATTTACAATGAGACCCCTATACATAATTCAATTCTCAAAATTTACCCCCAAGTATTTAAACATGCTAATATGTTTATTTAATAGTTATATCATTTATTTTTTATTCAAAATGCCTAATAAACATATGTATTAAAAAAATATAAGAAATAACATTTTTTTATATAATCTTCATTAATTATATATTTGACACATGGTCTAAATTGAAAAACACTCAAAATTCTAAAATTTCACATAGGTCCTTCAAATCTATCAAATTCTCAAAAACAAAACAAGAAACTCAAGCATTCAAATTTCTCAGCAACTTTATAAGATTGGTTGAAACTCAACATGCAGCTGTGGTAAAAAAAAAGTAAGATCAGAAAATGGTAAGGAAATTTTGGGAAGTGATCTGCAATATTTTTTTTAGAAAAAGGGAATACTTCATGAGACAAGTTGTATATACACACCACAGCAAAATGGTATTGTGGAGAGAAAGCATAGACACCTGCTGGAAATTGGAAGAGCATTGATGTTTCAGGCTAAATTACCTATAAGTTTCCGGCCATATTCAGTATTAGCAACTGCATTCATCATTAACAGATTGCCATCACAAGTCTTGAATTGGAAAACTCCATTTGAGAAGATATATAGAACCACACCAGACTATAAAAGAATGAAGCCTTTTGGATGTCTAGCCTATGCATCCAAGGTGCATCCTTTTAAATCCAAATATGAGTCCAGGGGAAACAAATGCATTTTTCTGGGGAATTTATCAGGAAGAAAGGGATATCAGCTCTATGATTTAGAGTTGAAGACATGCTTTGTTTCCAGAGATGTAATATTCTTTGAAGAGGTTTTCCCTACAGTGTTAACACCTACAAATGAAGTGGTAATTCCCATGACTGTGGATGATGAAGAGATACCTGCACAAGACACAAATAGAGAACAAAGGGACATAGACCCACTCACTGCTGGAGACAATAGAACAACTAGGAGGAGAAGAGCTCCTAGATGGCAAGAAGATTATGTAATACCCCGTTTCATTTTGGATTATTGGAGAATAATTATTGATTATTGCTATTGTTAATTTTTCTTTGTTATTATTATTATTATCGTTATTGCTATTAAATGTCAATTTGCTATTATTTTTTTTGTTATTATTAATATTACTATTATTAATATTAATTGTCTAAATGTTATATTATTAATAAATAAAATGTGTATTATATATATATTATTTCGATAATTTCTCGATCCTATTTTTATTCGTCATCAAACGAAACGATCGGGAATTCTTGTCATCGCATTGTATTTCTTTCAACTTACTTTATCGAGAATATTATTGGTCCATTAAATTTAGCAATTTCAGCCCAAATTAGTGGCCCAAATGAAGATCACCTTGGCCCAATTTGATTGTTTTGTTCGGCCCAGCTCTGTGATTAATTACATTGTGCACGAACAGATTTCTCTCTTCTCCTTCATGCCGCGAGACCAAGTCCACCATTATCCTCTCGTTCAAAACTTTGTTCCGATTCAGGCGTGAGGAATCCCGCACGTCCTCCCCCTCTCTTGTCTCTTTATATCGTTAGAACGTCAGAATTGATCTATTCTCTCCCTCATCTCCAAACCGTAACCTGCACCATTTTAAAAAAAAAAAATCGAACCTGTAATTCTGGCGACCTGCATTCTTGTCGCCGGCTTTCATTCCTCGCAGCCCCACCATCGTCGACTAGTCCTTTTCGCGAGCAGCCCCTCGTGTTCAGAGGTCCGAGTTTCGAACGAACTACAACCATTCACCATTATTTCCATCGAGGCCTTCCAGCAGCGGCAACTTCCAAGCAGCCTCTCAGTCGCACAGCAGAAGCCCTTCGACCCAAGCAACCCGTTTGCAAGTAACCCCGGGCCCCGCCCGTTAAAGGTTTACTGTTGAGTCTCAAAGCCGTTCATCCGACCCGCTGTCGGACTCATTTTTCGTCTAATAACTCGTAGTTTCCCGAAGTCGGGTAACTTATTCAAATCCTCTCTTTATTGCAATCATTTTCATATATTGCATGTTATATATATCTTGTGTTCGGTCTACCGAAAGTTGATTTGAAGTCGGATTTCATTCGGTTTATTGGTTGATTTGTGCGTATATTTCGTATATTTGTGGATTTTCGGGGATGAGTGGAACTCTCGATTTCATAAACGTGTATATCGTTATGTAGCTGTGGTAAAATCCTTTAAGTACGGAGTCTCGTTTTATCGTTTTCCGAGCCGTATAATTGTCGTTTTGTGTCCCGAGCAAACTTGTATTTTCCTGGGAATGTTATTATCAACTCTGTTCTCTGTTTAGTTTTTCTTTAAGTCGCACAAGTCAATAATTTTAATATATCATTGTAAGTTCCAACCAAGGCATGTGGTGCAGTGGTTTCCATGCTTTTTTTCATGATTGAGGTCATGGGTTCGAACCCAGCCTTAGTGTAGTAGCCATTCTCCTTTTTCCTATTTTTTTTCCAGCCCATATGTTCCTAGGCCCGCGAGCCAATCTTCGCCCCGCATGCAGCCCGAACGTCCTCAGCATCCCCAGCCCGCGGCAGGCCCTGTTCCAGCCAGCGTGAAGCCCACATTTCCCAGCCTCATTGCCTGGCCCAATCTGGGGTGAGTTAGGCCCAATTTCTTTGCTTGTCAGCCCAGTCCAACAGTGTGTTAATTATAGTGCAGCCTTTTTGGCTATTTTTGTGTTCCAGAGCCCGTTTTTAATACCGATTTCGATTCTAAAAATTATTTTCAAAGTAGAAAAATTTGAGAAAATTATTTTAAGTCCCGAGACTCCAAATTTATTTTCCGAGTCCTATTTTTCAAAAATGAGAGAGTTCCAAGTCCACGAAAAATCCGATTAAAACCCTTAAGTCTTAATTTTTATTAAGTATGGGTTTTATGTTAAATCCGAGTAGTGAGATAAATTATTGATAAAATATCTCGCTTAAATGTAGGTGTTTAAGGAGCCGAGCCTCATCCTACGTACTTGCTTTTGTGTGCCATTTTCTACCGAAAATTTTCAGGTGGGTTGTAATTGTAAAAATTTCTATGCCTTAAATGTTAATTACTGTTTTAAAATTTGTGGTATGATCAAAGTATGCATGTGAATCATGTAGCCTTCGGTGTGAGCTACATCGGCCACCGGACGGTTGTCCCCGTAGCTATAGAATGTACCTTCGGGTAGTCTCCCTTGAGAAGCCGTAAGACCAGGGCTTAGGTCCCTCGGCCGGTGATCCTCATTGGTAAGTCCAAGGCAAGGCCTTAGCCGGTGGGGTGGTTTACTCCTACTGGCTGGCACTCGATGTAGAACTGGAGGGCATTCGATATGTAGTCAACAGTAGTCTATGCGTAGGTGTGCACTTGAGTCTGAATATTGTATTGTTGGTGGGAGAATGGGATAAATTATTGCTTCGTATACATGCTGAGACCATACCTTTCGACTATTGATTACTGTTTATTATTGAGATTTACATTTATTGCATAGTGGTGAGCACTACTTTTCCTCTTGTGCTCATCCCCACCTGCTCTTCATGGATGCAGGTTAGATAGAGCGGCACGACGGAAGGGATGCGAGTGGTGGTCTTTAATTTGAATAAATGCTTCTGCTTTGAACTGAACTTGGATATTATTGCGTTATTATTGATTATTGTTTTCTAGTATTGAAATACTGGATTATTGATAGGGATTATTTCCCTAGATCATTATTGGATTATTATTGCACTATTGAGATTTTATTATTGATTATGAGTATTGAAAATTGTCGAGTATTGAAAAATTGATGAATATTGATTATTGTTTGAAAAAGAGTAGCGCATCAAATATTGTTTTTAAAAATAAATTCGAAAAATTTATTCTGATTTTCGGTAAATAAAAGTGGGGCGTTACAGTTTGGTATCAGAGCCAGTCTGCGTTTCTGTAGACTGGTTTTCATTTAAAAAGTTTATTATGTGTTTCGAATTCATGTTAAGACCACTCGCTCTCGTCGTGCCGCGCCAGCTCAGGTATGAGTACCTGAATAACTTTGAGATTATTGCATATTGTTTGATTATTGATTATTGGAATGAAATCGGGGTTAGGACTAATCAACCTTTAAATGCGAACTCTAGTGTTGAACTCTAGACTTCTTTTATTATTGTGCTAAACTGTTCGACCCATTTTCAATGTAGAATTATGGCTCGTCGTAATGCTCGCAACCAGCAACCTTCTTCGTCTCCATCTCCACCCCTATCTCCCCCTCACCAGCAGGCTCCCAATCCGGCTAGGACTCATCTCAACATTGTGATTCAGTTTCGCCAGTTGGCCCCGCCGACTTTCACCGGGATCGAAGGGCCCGAAGCAGTGGCGGAGTGGATCCGTCAGTTAGAGCAGAATTTCAATTTGCTGCAGTGCACCGACGCCCAGAAAGTCATCTGTGGCCGCTATATGCTGAAGGGCGATGTCGCCCTATGGTGGTCCGGCTATTGGAGGTTGAGGCTGGCGGAGTTTAATGCCCTGACTTGGGACCGCATGAAAGAGGTGGTCATGGGGAAGTATTATCCTCAGAGTTATCGCATGAGGATGGAGCGCGCTTTCTGGGATCTTACTCAGGGGACTGGTACCGTGGAGGAGTACGAGCGGGAGTTCACCCGCATGAGCGCTTTTGCTCCACATATGGTGGACACCGATCTAAAGAAGGCCCACAAGTTTCGGGATGGTCTGAATCAAACCCTCTGTATGCATGTTGCTAGCCAGGGGGATCTTTCCTTTGACGAGAACGTTATCCGAGCCACCCAGCTTGAGAGTTATCAGACTCTCAATGTTTCTGCCCCTTCCGCTCAGCTAGTTCAGGCCATTTCCTCTGCACCGCCCGGCTCTAGTTCGGGCAAGAGAAAGTTTGATTCCCGCCAGGATAACCGAAAGGGAAAGCGCGGTGGAAACGACCGTCGTGGTGACCACCCCTTTGCGCGTCACCAGTTTCCAAGGTGCCGTAATTGTGGTCGTTATCATCCGGAAGAGTGTCGTTACACCCAGCGAGTTTGCTTCAACTGCATGAAGCCCGGTCAGTTCTTCAGTGCTTGCCTCGAGCCCCCGAGGCAGCAGGCCCAGCAGCAGCAGCAGCAACAACTTCCCCCTCCACCTTACCAGTAGCAGCAGCCCAGGCAGCCCCCACCACCACACCAGCAGCGGGTAGGAGGTCCGGCCCGAGTCTATACCCTTGCTCATGACGAGGCAGCCAACAATGCAGGTACCATGTCTGGCATGATTTCCTTATCTGATGTGCCTATCTTTGCGTTATGTGACACTGGAGCTACTCATTCCTTCATCTCTTCTCGTTGCTTGGAGGCTTTGTCCATTAGTAATGTGTGCCCTTGTGACCCTCTCGAGGTTAGTCTAGCCTCGGGAAAAATTATTGTTTCCGATTCTATGATTCCAGTCTTCCAGTCAGTATTGGTGGGCATATCTTGGAGGCCAGTGTTTATGTGATTGAAATGCGAGACTTCGATGTGATCTTGGGCATGGACTGGCTCACTTGCTATCGAGCCGACATCCGGTGCCAGGAGTGCAAAGTCACTCTCTTCCCCGTTTCCGATCAGCCTGTTATTTTCTATGGGGTGAAGTCGAGGACCGTGCCTCGAGTCATCTCTTCTATGCAAGCTAGGAAGAGTCTTTCTAAGGCAGCTGTCAAGGCTATCTGGTTCCTATGGTATTCGAGGACGATTCTGAGAGGTCCCCGGAGAGAGTCTCTATCGTCTGCGAGTATCTCGATGTCTTTCCTGATGAGTTGCCTGGAGGACCGCCCGACCGCCAGGTGGAATTCACCATTGATCTAGTACCAGGAGCCGGCCCTGTTTCTAAGGCCCCTTATCGCATGGCGCCGAAGGAGCTTCAAGAGCTCAAGGCCCAAATTCAGGAGTTGCTCAATCTTGGTTTCATTCGTCCGAGTGTCTCGCCGTGGGGAGCACTCGTCCTATTCGTGAAGAAGAAAGACGGATCGATGCGCATGTGTATTGACTATCGGGAGTTGAATGCCCTTACAGTCAAGAACAAGTATCCCCTTCCTCGCATTGAGGATCTCTTCGACCAGTTGAGAGGAGCCAGTGTATTTTCGAAGATCGACTTGCGTTCTGGCTATCATCAGCTGAAGATCCGGGAGTCGGATATTTCTAAGTCTGCTTTCTGTACCCGTTATGGCCACTATGAGTTCGTAGTCATGTCGTTCGGACTCAGCAATGCCCCGGTCATTTTTATGGACCTTATGAATAGGGTCTTTCAACCCTTCCTGGACCAGTTTGTTATCGTGTTCATCGATGACATCCTAGTTTATTCTTAGAGCATCGACCAGCACCAGGAGCATCTGAGGATTGTGCTGGAGACTCTTCGCCGCGAGAAGCTGTATGCTAAGTTCTCAAAGTGCGAGTTTTGGCTGGATCGTGTTGCATTCCTTGGCCACATTGTGACAGCGAGAGGCATTGAGGTGGATCCCAACAAGATCGAGGCAGTGAGCACGTGGGATACGCCAAGAAGTGCGGCTGATGTTCGTAGTTTCCTGGGGTTAGCAGGATACTACCGGAGGTTTATCGAGGGTTTCTAGAAGATAGCCCAGCCACTAACCAACCTTACAAAGAAGGTTGTGAGGTTCGATTTGAGTAAGAAGTGTGAGGAGAGTTTTCAGGAGTTGAAGAGGAGACTCACTACCGCGCCCGTTCTATCTATTCCTGATCCTACTTTGGAGTTCACTATCTATAGTGACGCTTCGAAGATGGGTTTGGGATGTGTCCTTATGCAGCAGGGGAGGGTCGTAGCCTATGCTTCGAGGCAGCTGAGGCCTCACGAGCAGAACTAACCCACTCATGATCTAGAGTTAGATGCAGTCATCCATGCCTTGAAGATTTGGCGACACTACCTCTATGGAGGCCACAAGAGCTTAAAGTACATTTTCACTCAGAAGGAGCTGAATATGCAGCAACGTAGGTGGTTGGAACTAGTCAAGGACTACGATTGCACGATTAGCTACCATCCTGGGAAATCTAACGTGGTAGCCGATGCCCTTAGTCGGAGGAGTTATGGTCAGTTGTCCTGTCTTTTTACCGAGCAAGATGTCCTTCTTTGGGAGTTCGAGCGGCTATAGCTAGAGGCAGTGGAGCCGCCTTCGACAGCGAGGGGTATGTTGACCACTTTGGTTGTGGGACCGACTCTTCGTGAGAGGATAGTCGCCGAGCAATCGAATGATCGTTTCCTTTGCCGAATGAAGGAGTTTTCGGAAGCCGGTAGAGTTGGAGGATTCGCAGTCGCATCTGATGGGGCCTTGGTCTTCGAGGGTAGACTTTGTGTTCCGAAGGTGTGGGAATTGCGAAGGGAGATTCTGAGAGAGGCCCATAGTGCCATGTACACCGTCCATCCTGGTAGTTCGAAAATGTATCAGGACCTGAGGAAGTCTTTCTGGTGGCGAGGTATGAAAAGGCAAGTGGCGAGGTTCGTGAATGGGTGTCTGGTGTGTCAGCAAGTGAAGGCTGAGCATCAGAAACCGAGAGGCAAGTAGCAGCCACTTGAGGTTCCCTTGTGGAAATGGGAGTGCATCACCATGGATTTCCTAGTGGGATTACCGAGGTCGAGGACCGGGCATGACTCTATTTGGGTGATTGTGGATCGCCTTACGAAGTCTGCCCACTTTCTGCCAGTCCGGACGACTATGAAGGCTAGTCAGTATGTCGAGTTGTTCGTGGATGAGATTGTCAAGCTTCATGGAGTTCCTGTGGAGATCATGTCTGATCGAGACGCGAAGTTCACTTGCCAGTTCTGGAAGACCCTGCACCGAGCCATGGGGACGAGGCTGGAGTTCAGTACAACCTTTCATCCTCAGACAGACGGTCAGTCGGAGCGGACGATCCAGTACTTGGAAGACATATTGAGGGCTGTGGTCTTGGACCGTAGCCTAACCTGGGAGAGTGCCTTGCCTTTGGTCGATCTGACTTACAACAATAGCTACCACTCCACGATCAAGATGGTCCCATTCGAGGCTTTGTATGAGCGTAAGGTCCGAACACCCTTGTACTGGGATGAGGTCGGGGAGAGGAAGATCATGGGTCCGGAGTTCATTCTTAGAGCTGCAGAGACAGTTGAGGCTATCCGGAAGCATATCCGGGCTGCCCAAGAGAGGCAGAAAGTCTACGCCGACCAAGAGAGGTAGGAGCACGAGTATGCGGTGGGAGATCACGTCTTCCTGAAGGTCTCGCCCATGAAGGTTGTGATTCGCTTCGGGAAGAAGGGGAAACATAGACCTCGCTATATCGGGCCACTCGAGATCCTTGCCCGAGTCAGGAACTTGGCTTATCGGCTGGCTTTACCGACTAGCTTGTCGGGCGTACATGACGTGTTTCACGTCTCAATGTTGCGGAGATACGTGCATGATCCCGGTCACGTGGTGGACTTCGGCGAACTGCAGGTCGAGCGAGACCTTACCTTCGAGGAAGTACTGGTAGCTATTTTGGACCAGAAGGTCCATCAGTTGAGGAACCGGGTAGTGAGCTTGGTGAAGGTGCTTTGGAGCCGACATGACGAGTCGGAGGCGACTTGGGAAAAGGAGGCCGAACTTCGGAGGCGATATCCGAACTTTGAGTTTTGAGTTCCCCTTGTATTTTATTTACTTTCTCGATTTTTATTTTCGGATTCCGAGGACGGAATTCTTTGTAAGGTGGATAGACTGTAATACCCCGTTTCATTTTGGATTATTAGAGAATAATTATTGATTATTGCTATTGTTAATTTGTCTTTGTTATTATTATTATTATCGTTATTGCTATTAAATGTCAATTTGCTATTATTTTATTTGTTATTATTAATATTACTATTATTAATATTAATTGTCTAAATGTTATATTATTAATAAATAAAATGTGTAATATATATATATATATATATATATATATATTATTTCGATAATTTCTCGATCCTATTTTTATTCGTCATCAAACGAAACGATCGGCAATTCTTGTCATCGCGTTGTATTTCTTTCGGCTTACTTTATCGAGAATATTATCGGTCCATTAAATTTAGCAATTTCAGCCCAAATTAGTGGCCCAAATGGAGATAACCTTGGCCCAATTTGATTGTTTTGTTCGGCCCAGCTCTGCGATTAATTACATCGTGCACGAACAGATTTCTCTCTTCTCCTTCATGCCGCGAGACCAAGTCCACCATTATCCTCTCGTTCAAAACTTTGTTCCGATTCAGGCGTGAGGAATCTCGCACGTCCTCCCCCTCTCCCGTCTCTTTATATCGTTGGAACGTCAGAATCGATCTATTCTCTCCCTTTTCATCTCCAAACCGCAACCTGCACCATTTAAAAAAAAAAAATCGAAACTGTAATTTCGGCGACCTGCATTCTTGTCGCCGACGTTCATTCCTCGCAGCCCCACCATCGTCGACTAGTCTTTTTCGCGAGCAGCCCCTCGTGTTCAGAGGTCCGAGTTTCGAACGAACTACAACCATTCACCATTATTTCCGGCGAGGCCTTCCAGCAGCGGTAACTTCCAAGCAGCCTCTCAGTCGCACAGCAGAAGCCCTTCGACCCAAGCAACCCGTTTGCAAGCAACCCCGAGCCCCGTCCGTTAAAGGTTTACTGTTGAGTCTCAAAGCGGTTCATCCGACCCGCTGTCGGACCCATTTTTCGTCCGATAACTCGTAGTTTCCCGAAGTCGAGTAACTTATTCGAATCCTCTCTTTATTGCGATCGTTTTCATATATCGCATGTTATATATATGTTGTGTTCGGTCTACCGAAAGTTGATTTGAAGTCGGATTTCATTCGGTTTATTGGTTGATTTGTGCGTATATTTCGTATATTTGTGGATTTTCGGGGATGAGTGGAACTCTCGATTTCATAAACGTGTATATCGTTATGTAGCTGTGGTAAAATCCTTTAAGTACGGAGTCTCGTTTTATCGTTTTCTGAGCTGTATAATTGTCGTTTTGTGTCCCGAGCAAACTTGTATTTTCCTGGGAATGTTATTAGCAACTCTGTTCTCTGTTCAGTTTTTCTTTAAGTCGCACAAGTCAATAATTTAAGATTTCATTGTAAGTTCCAACCAAGGCATGTGGTGTTAGAGGTATGCTGTAAAAGCTGTGTTTTGCAGATTCTATCAATTCCATTTT
>CACSLK010028053.1:11176143-11214912 GCA_902706635.1 Striga hermonthica | reverse complement strand
CTCTGATAAGTCGGGGTGTTACAATTAATGTTCAGTTGTATAAAAAAAAAAATATGTAACCTTGTGGTGCCTCTTATGACGGTTGAGAAGACTGGCTGCTTGTGGGTCCACGCGAAGAAGTGTTTGTCATTCCGCGCGAAGAAGTGTTTGTCGGTCCGCGCGAAGAACTGCTTGTACGGCCCACTAGACGACCTCTCGAATTATCCCTGTACTCCCAGCACGATGGTTTACGTTTAGTTGAATCGATTTTTTTGGGACGACCTCGCATATTTTCCTTAACCTCGGGTTCAGCATAAGCTTGTTGCTCTGGGTAAAGCTGAGCGTACATGAGGTGATTCATGTAGCGAATTGTCGCAGGATCGCCCTCTTCAATCTCTTAGACAAACGTCCGAAATACATCAACATCTGTCCATGCACTATGGTTATCCTGCCTCTGGTTATCCTGCCTCTAGTGATCTGTCCCTACAAGTGTGTACGGTAAAAAAATTCAATGAATTTAACAACGTAATGTACTTTAATTTGTAATTAACAATGAATTAGAAAGTAGAAAATTGTAAATGAAACATTAACCTTAAATTACCTAGATGTAACATCTCTAGTGTCTTCCAGAACTCGTGTATATCATTCAATTCAACCGAAAGGTCAGAATCAAATGTCGTACGAAGCATACAGGCACAAAGAATTCCATGAGTGGTAAGCAATACACAACCGCAGCGCTCATAAACTTCATAGCTCAAGTCTCCCATCCTCGTCAGCTCAGAGTTCAATATGTCCAGACAGTAATGCGAGACCCTCAGTATCAAGCACGCGAAAGGGAATCTTGTAAACCCCGTATACCGCCTAAGTTTCGAAGACTCAAGCGTTGTCCTGGTAATATATTACAAAAAATTATATTATAGTTAATGTAGTAATAACAATATTGTGCATTTATCAATATATTTAGTATTTATTATTGTTTAATTTTTTATAATAGTGTTTGTTTATATTAATAATATCTAAATATTAAATAAAATATATTTTTATATATTACATTTTGGTCGGCTTGTTTATTTATATTAATTTCTATAAATAATACGAAATACCTAGAATTCTAATATATGTGAAACGATCTAACACAGTTAAAAAATAAGGAATGTACCTTATTCCGGTCACTGGGACTTGATATCCGCATCAATCTTCTGCCACACTGTATCAAGCGCCGGTCGACGTGTGAAGCCACCACTTCAACACAGAGTGTGCACTCTCCACCCTACATGAAGTCGTGTTGCCAAAATGTGTTACCTGGTTAGTCCAAGCTTTCACAAACTTCTCCTTATAGACTAACCATGTCTGCTCGACATATTGTAACACTTCTAGATGATTCTGGTATTTGACACGCAATCTGGCATCGACAATCGCCTTCCACCTACAGCGCAAGAAACTTTGAGCTAATTTTATATTTTTTCCAAGCAGCATGTAGAGTCTGTCTTACACATCCTTGTTGATGTGCCACGTGCAGAGTAAGTGGGCAAAATGGGGAAAGTTTCTCCTAATATGAGTCATTAAGCCCAACTCTCTGTTAGTGACAACCACATTAGGATGTACCTGACCAGCAGCGGATACATAAATATTAATGAGACCGCATAAAATGCTTAAATATTTTTACTATATTGCACAAAATACTTTTATTACTAATTAAATAAAAATTAAATATTTTATTTTTACCTTAGAGCCTATCAGAAGTCTCAGCTTATGGAGAACCCAATCATAACTGGCCTCTTTCTCGTCTTTCATGAGTGCGTACGCAATCAATAAGTTATTGTTGCATGGAGTCATGCCAATCATCTCGACCAAAGGCATCTTGTACATGTGCAAATGAGACCAAAAAACAAAAATATAATCACATAAAATTTAATCGAACATATTAATTTAAATTCATACTAATAACATATTTATAAATTAACACACCGGTTGGTTTTATAGGTGGAATCTATATCGACATACAAATATGTCCGGAATAGTCTGACTGAATTAGGATGGGCCATGAATATGTGTCAAGGCATTTGTATCCGGGTCGACACTGCCGCTCCTAGCCAAATGTAGAAGCTGAGTAGTAACGTCTCTACCCACAAAACTTTCCTTGCGCAACATGTCTCTATAGTTATATATATGCCGCACAGTAGCGTGATCTCCTGGATATTTTTTCTGGACAGCGGCCAAAATATTTGCTGGTGTCGCCTGCGCAGCAGTCATATCACGAATAATATTTTTTGATGACTGGCTGATGCCGCTCGACTGTCGATGGCCCTCGGGATACACAACAAATGAATGATTGTGGAAGCCCTTCTCTTTGTTTTGACACTTGTGGATCATCCAGAATTGCGTTCCGGGCACCCGCTTTACTTTTATCTCAAAAGGGCACTGGCACTTGTTGGTTTTCGAACTTCTAGAAGCAACATCTATCTTCTTGCCTCTATAAAGTTCGCCTCTTTTGCACTTCAAGATCTTCAACCTTCCTCCTTTTGTGTGTTTCGAAATAATCAAATCGAAACCATTCAGAAGAGCCGTACTTTTTGCATCATTAATCGCGGCCAGATCACTAACAAAGAATGTAGTTGTATTGAAAGCGGAACTGTAATCAATACCATCTCCTCCAAAATCTCCCAATGACACTTGCAATATATTACAATATTTCAAACATGTTAAATTATAATCTATAACATAATAATTTATAACTCCTAACACGATAATATCTAACGTCCAATTTATAACATAATTATTTCAATTGTACAACATAATATTTTCTATTTCCTAACAGGATAATATCTAACGTCCAATTTATAACATAATTATTTCGAATCTATAACATAATAATTTTGGCTCTGTTAAACTCGTGAGTCGCGAGTCGAAAGTCATGAGTCGCGACGAATTTTGGCTGTTTTGGCTCTGTCAAGCTCGCGAGTCGCGAGTCGCGAGAATGTGTCGCGAGTCGCGAGTTTTGGTCGCGAGTCGCGAGTACAGTCGCGACTCGGGACTTCATCTCGCGACTCCGCAAATTTTGGGTGTTTCGGTTCTGTTAAACTCGCGAGTCGCGAGTTTGACAGAGCCAAAAGTGCCAGATTCAGTTTCTAACTCCTAACAGGATAATATCTAATGTCCAATTTATAAAATAAGAATTTCTAGTTCCTAAAGCGATAATATCTAACGTCCAATTTATAACATAATTATTTTGAACTCCTAAAGTCCAATTTATAACATAATTATTTTGATTGTACAACATAATAATTTCTATTTCCTAAGGCAATAATATTTAACATTCAATTTATAGATACATAAAACTAATTAATTTCTAACTCCTAACAGTATAATATCTAACGTCCAATTTATAACATAATTATTTTGACTCGATAACATAATAATTTCTAATTCCCAAAGCGATAATATCTAATGTCCAATTTATAACATCATTATTTCGACTCGATAACATAATAATTTCTAACTCCAAAAGCGATAATATCTAACGTCCAATTTATAAAATAATTATTTTGAATTTATAACATAATAATTTCTAATTCCTAAAATAATTTCTATAACAAAATAATTATAATAATATAATATAAAATAATAATAATAAAAAATATGGTGTCCGGCCGGTCGGACCATACGGACCGGGTTCCGTCCGGCCGTCGCCGCCGGACACCTTTTGGGCCGTACGGCCGGTCTGTCTGGACAGGGACCGGTCAATACAGCCCTAAAAACCGAACGCACACATTGTTGTCCGGCCGACCCAACCGGACGCCATTAAGGTCGTCCGGTTTGGTCGGTTGGACACGCCCGGTTTCGTCCGGTTTCGTCGGCCAGACGAAAAAAAAAAATTACCTCAGAGGAAGAAGACATTTTGATGGAGAGAAAAATTGGAGAGGGTAAAATCGTCAAAGGGGGCGGTGACTAGTAATAGGGAGCGGTAAATAGTAACACCCTTATAATAGCCTCGTTTATCCGCCATTATCTAGTGCATGTCGGTGATTATGTGAGAAGAACACTACGAAAGAGAAGTCTGTAGAACCAAGCGAGAATTGAATGTTTAATGACGATGTCCAAGTTTTACTCTATTGGGGCCTCACTTTAAAGTTGGCCCAAACATTAAAAAAAAAATAAAAAAATAAAAATAAAAAAAAAGAAGAAGAAGAAAAGAAAAGGAGAGCAAGACCGAGTTTATCTATTGAAGTCGACAAGGAGTTATACCGAGTATACTCATTCGTACCAACGATAGCTGGGCCGGTTTTATTTATCAACGCCGGGGCCGAATTCATTTATCAATGTCGGGGTCTAATTCACTTACTTACAAGGGGCCGAGTTCATTTATCAACGTCGGGGCCAAACTTATCTATACCGAAGCCGACGTATCTATTTTGCTCGCTGTTGAGCCTTGGCTCCGGTTGAGCAGACGTCACTATTTTGCTCACCGTTGAGCCTCGACTCCGGCTGAGCCGACGTCACTATTTTCTCGCCGTAGAGCCTCGACTCTGGCTGAGCAGACGTCACTATTTTCTCGCTGTAGAGCCTCTACTCTGATTGAGACGATGCCCCTATTTTCTCGTCGTTGAGCCTCGACTCCGGCTGAGTGGACTTCTATATTTTCCTACCATCGAGCCTCTTCTCAGTATTGTCCTACCGTCGAGCCTCTGCTCCGGCCGCAATATATATATATATATATATATATATATCATCACAAAAAATCCGGGTAAAGAAAAGAGAAAACTCGGTACCGAGTAACCAAAAAATTACACTCGGTTTAGTTGACACCTTATAAAATATCCAAATCCCACGATTGATTTGGTCAGGTTAAAAACAGCTTAGTTGACACTCGGTACCGAGTAACAAAAAATTACACTCGGTTTAGTTGACACCTTATATAATATCCAAATCACCGAGTTCATTACAAGACCAAGTTTTGCAAGTTCAAAACAGCTTGCTTGTCGATTCTCAATAATACCAACATTTCTTCATTTACAGTATTCTAGCAAGGCATAGTACCTACCGGCAGATAAAGTCAGACTCGAAGAAATATCAAGGTATCCTTATTTATCGCACATTAATCATTTACAACACATTCACATTATGCATTTGCATGCTCATTAATGCATTCATATATTTTCACATACGCGCGTCGCATATACATTCATCACATATGCGCATCAGACATACATCTTGACATCCAAATCGAAACAATACAAAAACATCAAACGCCTTCATATGTTCAGGCTAAATTCGACAGGGATTCGGCCTTTACCTTCACCAAGTTTTCATCTTGGTAAGGTCGTTCCTTTACCGAACTCTTCAGTTCGGTAGACTAAAACCTTTATTTTCACCAAGTTCTTCAGCTTGCTAAGGCTAGAAAGCATGTTCCTAACCGAGTTCTTCAACTCTGTGGGCAAATATATCATATCGATAACATCTTTGCATAAAGATCGATGGCAAAACAAAGTGCCCGAGTGCCCGCACCAATTCAAATCCATACTATTATCATCATTACAGATGCAAACCATCCAACGCGTCCTATTACACACGAAAACCTGGTACCGAATTACCCAACCAGGCCAACCAGGCCCCATTCATATAGCGTTTTTAAATAGTTGACTATCCACACAGTCGACTCCACTCGTCAGAATAGAAAACATGATTAATGTCAATACGTCAAGCCAAAGCCTAAAACACGATCCACGGTACCCAAAGCACCGGCCAACGTCGATACATTATTTAGCACAGCTTAATTGATCGTACATGCGACTTTAGAACAGTTATATTCAGAACATGTCCTAAAGTCAGGGGCCTACTGTTGATACCTAATTTTGGCCTCGCCTATTAAAATATTACATGTAGATATGTATTATACCGATTGTTTTATTTAATGGCCCAAAAATAATACCGCTTGTAATAATAACGGGTCCACCAAAAATATATATATCCCGATGATGGACGTCACCAGGATAGGTCTGAGGGGCTTTTCCTACTTCCTACTTCTTCTTCTTTCATTTTTCCTCAATTTTCTTCACTAATTTTTACATCAAAATTCAACAGCAAATCATACAAAATTCACAGATATCAAATAGAAACACAATATTTTGAATACCCCATGTTGAATTCGCATATCAACACCCTCGCAATCATAATTAGCTACATAAATTGAATTAAACACGGCAAAGTATTTCGCCCCACATAATCATTCACATGAATTAAATAAGATGAAAACTTACAAATAATCCCAATCCAAGAGCTGAATCAAAGTTACAAGCTTAATTCTAATCATTTAGAAGAAGAAGAAAATAGAAAAGAAGGGTAAAGAGAATTAAAGAAACGAGAAAGAAGAAGGAGAGGAGAAAAAATAGAGTTTTTGTGTTTTTTACGGGCTAGGGTTCGTCTCCCAGAAGGGGAGAGAATAATCCTCGACCGCTTGTAAAATCTGATATTTTAGCTGCTGAAATCGCAATGCCCGCGGCCGCGGCGAAGAACAGCTCCGCGGCCGCGAGTTTTCTTGTTCTGAAGTCTAGACGCCTGGGACCTTTTTTGTTCGCCGCGGCCGCGGTGAAGAAAGGGGACTGGGCTGCACTGCACCATCTTACGATTTTTGCTCGTTCGGGTTCGTTTTAATTCGGAATTGAGTTTTTTTTTTCTACGCGTTGCTAACAAACCCCTCTATCTAACTATGTAAACCCATCAAATATTTTCTTGAAAACTTGTCCTCTCGAAGCTTTCGACCTACACACCAAAAATGGGAACAAAACCGAAAAACACCGGAAAACAAATGGAACACACCAAGACACTGAAAAATAATGCAAAACACGCAATAAACGACAAAACGACCTAAAAACCAACCAGATGACTCAAATCGGGAGAAAAAGAATGATAAAATAGCAAAGAAAAATACAACAAAAATGGAACAAACAACTCCCCCACACTTAAACCTTTGTTTGTCCCGAACAAAAAGAAAAGAAAACAAGACATGAGCATGGATATGTTTCAAATAAGAAGAGTTTCAAAATATCCACTTCAACTAGGTCGAATTCCAAAGACCGTACGATCATATGCCTCAAATATTAACTTTGTCTTGAAATGACAAACTCTCAAAACAAAGATTATTGTAACACCCCACTTTTCCATAAATATCAGTGTGCGTTTTTCGCAAAAACTTTTTTAAATAAAATATTTTAATTTGCGAAATCATTTTCGAGATGCTACTAAAAGCCATACATTGCTTTGAAAATCCGTTATCTTTATTTAAATTTAACTTTGAAAAATAAACGGATTATTTAAAATAATTCTAGCATGAGATACTGTATAAAAGTCTGTCTGATAAATCAGATCAAATATAAAATAAACTGACATGCTAGTTGGTATATCATAAGTGACAGCGGAAGTCAAACGTGTTATAACATAATTGTACAATAATGTACAATGGCTGGTAGCCATATCCGTGACCACGATCCACCAACAAACTCACTCCTCTGATCCGACCTTGTAATCTGAAAAACATAAACGTCGAGGGGCGTGAGCACTAAAAGGCACTGTGCTCCGCAGGAACTCATACTAAAGTAAACAGTGAATATAATAACCATATCATGATCCTGGCATATACATAACCATCAACTTGTACCGGTAAACCATTACCATCACATAATCATTACCGTTACCTCATCTGCCAGCATGAAAATGCCGGACACCATGTGCACACTCTAGTGGGATACATAACATAACGTGACATACCTCAAACATGGTAGAGTAATTATAATCAATGTAATACCCAGTCTGAGTTTCCACCTGAACTGCTGATATGAATCGTAAGTGCCTCAAAATGTTCAAACTGTAACATATATATAAACAAATACTAAGTACAATGCTTAGACTTATTAAAATAGCTGCTAAGATGCCCGACTTGAACTGACATGACATCTGGACTTACTGACATGAATTAGGGCTTGACATAGATTGACTTGAACATAACTGGAATTATTGAACTGGACTGACTGAACTGATAACTTAACTGATTTCATTGAACTGACCGACTGGACTTGGAAAATAACTGAAATATCTGACATAACTTGGATCGGATCGAAACAATATTGAAACATAGAAATAACCAGTCTGAACCGGTCGGTTCACTGGCTGGCCGGACCGCCGGCTTGTTGTGGTCGGGCGATCGGCCGCTAGTCTGGGCCAACCGGCTAAGTTCCCCGCTGGGCTCGCTAATGCCTGGGCGCGGTCATTGGCATGGACTGGGTGCGGCATGGGGCTGTCGGGCCTTACTGGACACAACTGGGCATGATTGCACGCTCGGCTAGGCGCGGGTTGCGCACTGCCGGGCGCTGCTGGCATGGCTGGGCACAACTAAGTGCAATCGTGTACTATTAGGCACGGTCGGCATTGCTGGACATAGCTGAACGCTATCGGGCGCTAGCCCGTGCACCACTGGACTCATAACATGGCTACTAGACTCGTGGCTTGACATTAAGGCGTTGCCGGGCACTGTGGGCGCCGGCACTTGCGCGTACTGGCACTGCAGGGCGCTGCTGGACGCCACGGGCAGGTGACTGGGCACACTAGCTATGTTGCTCGTGCGTGCTAGTGCGACTGGGTACTCGGGCGTGTTGTCGGGCACTGGTCGAGGCCTACTGGACAGGCTGGCGTGCTGCCGGGCGCGCACTGGCGTGATGTTGGGCACATGGGACTTGCCAGCGGGCAACAAGGCACTGCTGGGTGACTGTATGCACGTGCTGCGAGACGGCTGGGCGTGCTGTGCCCTGCGGTATATGCTCGTGGGCTGATTGCGTGCTGCCGGCGTGATTGGCGTGCGCTGGGTGCGCCTACGCGCCTGTCCGCTGGTGGCACGCTACTGGCTGCTGGGCACGGGCTATGCGCGACGCACTGCTGGGCATGCGCGCGCTGCTGCGTGCTCGCAAGCTACTGCCGGCTGGCACTGTCTCGCTACGTGCAGACAGCCCTACGGTTGGCACCTCACTGGCCGTCCGGCGACATTTTCCAGCAACGACGACATGGCTGATCATAATTTGACATGAAATGACTAAAAATACTTAAATTGCTCGGGAGTGTTTGGCTAAAACATGAGATAGCTCGGGAAGGCTTTTATACACCTCCGAGTGCATTTTGACATTGAACATGGACTAATTGATATGCTATCTACATGATCTTGCTAACTTGACCATAAATACATTAAAAGAGGGTTAATATGAATATACCCCTTTGATTGCTCGTGAAAAGTGCTAGGACTTGCGTGCTCTCGCTCGCGGCCACTCGGAGTGTGCGTGCTTCACATGCACAAAGGCAAATAAACAAGCTATTTTCCTTCTCCTCAACTTAAACTTAATATTGTGATACAAATCATATTAGAAATGTCTTGGCTATGTAATACTCACTCTCGGCTTTTCCTGGTTTAATAGGTAAATGAAAGATAGATTTATCTTTTTGAAAAAAACTAAGTAAAAATAAGGTAAAGATCTAATCCACTAATATTATACTATATGGATGAAAGTGATCAAATAAAAGATTTTTCTTCTTTCTCAATTTTCTTAATCATTAGCGAAATGAAAGATGAATTTTGCTAAATATGTAGAATTTATGGAGTGAAAAGTATATTGAGCAAAATAATAATTTTCCCATACATCCTACATGTTGCTCTGATACTTATAAGCACAATGATCCAGAGGCCACAAGATAAGGATTTTTATCCTTCACTTTCATATGGACAAGTGTCCATAATTTACGCTTTGGTGTAATATAACTAGCCTAGTCATTAAACCATGTGTCATGAGGACAAAAGTCAACTTATCCAAAGAGATTTTTACTTACAAAATGGCTGAAACATCAATGGGACTGAGGCTAGATAATGGGCTCTCGCAAAATGGCTAATCGAGGCCATTTTGGGCCGGACTTGCTTGGGTCCAATTTCGGCTCGACTTCGACGATTTTTTGAGTTTTCTCGACCTCGATTAATCCGTCGACTTGTAATAATTAATCCCAATTAAATAATATCTATTTATAAAATAAACGTTTCGGAACTAATTATTGGAATTAACTCGGTTATTGAAAACAAAATAAACCGAATAGATTTTCGACTTAAAGTCGAACTTATTTCTGAATAACTTATTAACTGGGCGCAAAACTCATTTTTGACGATTAATAAAATATTCTTAAATTTGATTAATACGTCAACACTGGAATAATTAATCCCAACTTGCTAATGTCCATTTATTAAATAAACGGACTGAGATTAGTTATTATCATTGACTCAGTTAATAAATAAAATTAACCGGATATACTTTTGACTTAACGTCAAACTTGGAATTTAACTTAGTTGAATAACTTTGACTTGAACATTAACATGAATATTTTTTTAAAAACGGTAGCTTATATTTAAAAGCTAGTATCTTTCCTTTATTAATAAAATACGGGGAGTTACAATCCACCCCCTTAAAATATTTCCGTCCTCGAAATTACTAATACTGTACGTACAAACTTAACTCGAAGCTTACACTTACCGTTGACATAACTTATAACTCGATATATGAATACTGAGCTTAGACTTTGCTTTTAGCTGAGGAACCGCCAATTCACAGTAACTTAGTGAACTGGTGATTAATACGGAATAAAATAAGAACACCTTATTGAATAAAAGTGTTCCACTGATTACATGACATTAAAGGCATAATTCTTGAACATATTGGGCATCACCTCCTGGTTGATTGCTGATCTTCGGTCTGGACTTTGGTTGTGAAACCCAAGTCGTGTGGTACACATCGAAGATTTCAGAGATACGCACATGTACAAATGAGGATAACTAGCAATCTCGATAACTGCCTTTCGTGAACATCTACTCGATAACGCGGCATATCGTTCGCGGCACATTGCAATGCGGCACGCCCGCTCCTCATTTAGTGAGTGCGGCACGCCTGTATGCAGCACCTGGCGAACATTTCACCTGCAACGTCGACGTAGTCTGTATAACTGGTCATATCTGTATCTCAAGCTAGTAACCTCAATGTACTATAATGCTAGCTCTCCGTGATTTCCCAGTGTACTATGACTCAGATATGGCTTCCTTCACTTCGTGCAACATGCATCCTCATATGAAAAGCATCTGTTTGTCACCACGGCATGGTCTGTTGTTGTTGATTAGCCCTTCTCCATCGTGTGGTATATCACCATGTTGTACATGCAACTGTTTATCTTCCCTGAGGCCAAATTTAACCTCAAGAAAAATCTATCTTAAATAATCTTTCCTACGATTTCTCAAATTTTTTAAATTTGAGAATCGAGGCACTGGACATACTAGTGAAATAACTGATAAGTCTTGTCTTATTAGACAGACCATCCTCAACTTTGACCTAACTAACCTCGCCATTCACATAACTAGATAACTCGTACTTGGTTTTTACATGACTATATAACTCTTGCTGAATTTTAAGTATTATCCCAAGACATTTAAATGGTTGTCTTAGAATTAGAACATGGCATTTACTGACGTACTGTGGCTTGATAAGGTGCGACTTTAAGTTTCCAGGTAAATTTGGAGTAATGTTCTACATTTCAGACCTCCACATTTAACCCGGCTTAGTAACTATCATACGCCGACCTTAAATCATGAAGATTGACTCATAATTGGTACTATATAGGGATGCTCCAGTAACAACTAGTCACGCAAGTACTGAATAAATAACTGATCTTGTGCTTTAAAAACCATAACTTGGAGTATCATGACTGGTAAAATACCTGACATAACTGACTTTAAAGGTTGTTATTACATGAAATTATACTGTTCTGGTCCCAGCTTCAAGCCTCCATGATATACCCGGCTTAGTGGCTCTTATAGCAAGCCTTCACGGTAACCCAGAATATTGACTCTTATACACTGAAAACCATTACCTTTGACAATGGCCTTAACAATTATAACAACCTCTAGCATGAAAAGTTAGCCCTGAACTTGATTTACTGATCTGACTTAGGAATTTGAATATATTCCCTGATCTAACCCAAGGAATTCCTCCGTGGAATGTGCCAACTGATTGGCAAAAATGAGCAATTTTGATAGAAAAATGTCTGAGGAACATGATTGCTAAGATTTGTACAACATAAGTGCTTACAAATCTCTTGACGAGTCGCAAAAGTGACCCAATAAATCTAGAATTGAATCTAGAGTTCTCAAACTTAGCCCCTTCTTAAGGTTCTGAATTCTGATTTGAGCATCCTTATTGATTCTAAGATCAGATATCTGACATCGTACTGAGCATAGACATAGTAATTTGTTTATAAAAAATTATAAATCAGCACTTACCTGGTAGTCGGCGAGGCGTGAGCGTGGCGTGAGCGTGGCGTGGTCGGGTTTTCTGAAAACTTTCTGACTCGCTGATGTTTTCAGATACACAAAAACGTGCTCTGATACCAATTGTAACACCCCGCTTTTCCATAAATATCAGAGTGCATTTTTCGCAAAAACTTTTCTAAATAAAATATTTTAATTTGCGAAATTATTTTTGGGATGCTACTAAAAGCCATACATTGCTTTGAAAATTCGTTATTTTTATTTAAATTTAACTTTGAAAAATAAACGGATTATTTAAAATCACTCTAGCATGTGATACTGTATAAAAGTCTGTCTGATAAATCAGATCAAATATAAAATAAACTGACATGTTAGTTGGAATATCGTAAGTGACAGCAGAAGTCAAACGTGGTATAACATAACTGTACAATAATGTACAATGGCTGGTAGCCATATCCCTGACCACGATTCACCAACCAGCTCATTCCTCTGATCCGACCCTGTAATCTGAAAAACATAAACATCGTGGGGCGTGAGCACTAAAAGCCACTGTGCTCCGCAGGAACTCATACTAAAGTAAAAGTGAATATAATAACCATATCATGATCCTGGCATATACATAACCATGAACTTGTACCGGTAAACCATTACCATCACATAACCGACATAACTGTTACCTCATCTGCCAGCATGAAAATGTCGGACACAAAGTGCACACTCTAGTGGGCAGACAAGGCCACTAGAACCCAGAATGGACCCGCGACCGTTCCAAGCGGATACATAACATAATGTGATACATACCTCAAACATGGTAGAGTAACTATAATCAATGTAATACCCAGTCTGAGTTCCCACCTAAACTGCTGATATGAATCGTAAGTGCTGATAACCTCGAACTGTTCAAACTGTAACATATATATAAACAAATACTAAGTACAATGCTCAGACTTATTAAAATAGCTGCTAAGATGCTCAACTTGAACTGACATGACATCTGGACTTACTGACATGAATTAAGGCTTGACATAGATTGACTTGAACATAACTGGAATTATTGAACTGGACTGACTGAACTGAACTGAACTGATAGCTTAACTGATTTCATTGAACTGACCGACTGGACTTAGAAAATAACTTAAATATCTATCATAACTTGGACCGAATCGAAACAATATTGAAACATAGAAATAACCAGTCTGAAACGGCCGGTTCACTGTCTGGCCAGACCGTCGGCTTGTTGTGGCCGGGCAGTCGGCCGTTAGTCTGGGCCAACCGGCTCGGTCTCGCGCTGGGCCTGCTGATGCTCGGGCGCAGTCATTGGCATGGACTGGGCGCGGCATGGGGCTGTCGGGCCTTACTGGGCACTACTGGGCATGATCGCACGCTCGGCTAAGCGCGGGCTGCGCGCTGCCGGGCGCTGTTGGCATGGCTGGGCACAAATAAGTGCAACCGTGCACTATTAGGCACGGCCGGCGTTGCTGGACATAGCTGAACGCTATCGGGCGCTAGCCCGTGCACCACTGGATTCATGACATGGCTACTGGACTCGTGGCTTGACAATAAGGCGTTGTCGGGCGCTGTGGGCGCCGGCACTTGCGTGCACTAGCACTGCAGGGCGCTGCTGGGCGCCACGGGCAGGTGACTGGGCACACTAGCTACGTTGCTCGTGCGTGCTAGTGCGACTGGGTACTCGGGCGTGCTGTCGGGCACTGGCCGAGGCCTACTGGACAGGCTGGCGCGCTGTCGGGCACGCACTGGCGTGCTGTTGGGCACTGGACTTGCCAGCAGGCGACAAGGCACTGCTGGCTGACTGTATGCGCGTGCTGCGAGGTGGCTGGGCGTGCTGGGCGCTGCCGACGCTCGTTGTGCGCTGCGGTATATGCTCGTGGGCTGACTGCGTGCTGTCGGCGTGATTGGCGTGCGCTGGGTGCGCCTACGCGCCTGTCCGCTGGCGGCACGCTACTGGCTGCTGGGCACGGGCTATGCGCGACGCACTATTGGGTGTGCGCGCGCTGCTGCGTGCTCGCAAGCTACTACCAGCTGGCACTGTCTCGCTACGTGCGTACAGCCCTACGGTCGGCACCTCGCCGGCCGTCCGGCGACATTTTCCAGCAACGACGACATGGCTAATCATAATATGACATGAAATGACTAAAAATACTTAAATTGCTCGAGAGTGTTTGGCTAGAACATGAGATAGCTCGGGAAGGCTTATTACACCTCCAAGTGCATTTTGACATTGAACATGACTAATTGATATGCTATCTACACGATCTTGCTAACTTGACCATAAATACATTAAAAGAAGGTTGATATGAATATACCCCTTTGATTGCTCGTGAAAAGTGCTAGGACTTGCGTGCTCTCGCTCGCGGCCACTCAGAGTGTGCGTGCTTCACTTGCACAAAGGCGAATGAACAAGCTATTTTCCTTCTCCTCAACTTAAACTTAATATTGTGATACAAAGCATATTAGAAATGTCTTGGCTATGTAATACTCACTCTCGGCTTTTCCTGGTGTAATAGGTAAATGAAAGATAGATTTTTCTTTTTGAAATTAACTAAGTAAAAATAAGGTAAAGATCTTATCCACTAATATTATACTATATGGATGAAAGTGATCAAATAAAAGATTTTTCTTCTTTCTCAATTTTCTTAATCATTAGCGAAATGAAAGATGAATTTTTGCTAAAGAGAAAATAGCTATTTTCACCCCGTTCTGAAGTCATACTATGTTTTTCACACCACCCAATAAAAAGCTAAGTTTTTCACCCCAAAAATACGAAGGCATATGCGATGAACTATGCGCTAAATAGGCGACAGGTATGAGCATGGGCGAGAAAATTATGAGTTAAAGTATGCGACTATTCTACGATGAATATTCGGAGATTCGATGTACGATTTGGTCAATCGCGGTCCGTCGCCCATATTTTTGTTAGGCGAATGAAATGCGACTATTAGTCGAAAAAATTATTCTGCGACACAACTGCGACATGCCAACGTCGCATATTATTCGCAGAATTAGTGCATAATAAGTTTTTTTCGTATTTCTTTCATCTTTCAGTTATGCGAGGCGGTATGCGAATTATCGCATATTGCTCGCATACCCCCTTCGTTCTTCTACTCGAAAGTGTATTTTTTATTTATTTTTTTTATTTCTTTCATCTTTCAGTTATTTCAGTTATGCGACGGGGTATGCGAATTGCCGCATATTACTCGCATACCACCTTCGCACTTCTACTCGAAAGTTTATTTTTTATTTCTTTCATCTTTCTGTTATTTCAGTTATGCGATGGGGTATGCGAATTAACGCATATTGCTCGCATACCCCCTTCGCGATTCTACTCGAAAGTTTATTTTTTATTTCTTTCATCTTCATCTTTCATCGATCGAAAGTTTATTTTTAAAATTTAAATTTTTGAATGGTTTAGAAACCGCTGGCAGTTGGAACGTTACGGCCGATTTCGAGGCGTCTTATCCGCTTTTCAAAACGCCTGGGCAGTAAAAGCGTGCACGCGAATCGTTTCATCCGTCTATATAAAGTGTGTAATCTTCGATCCATATCATGCCACTTCTCTTACTACCCATCCATCCCACAGAACTCTTTGTTAATGGCCCTCCGTTTTTCCCTTTTCTTGTATATGAGAAGCAGTTCGCCGGAGATAAACCAGAGTTACAAAAATTCTTTCTTTCGACCCGTGAGGCAATTCTTTAAGATTACTGTGCCTGAATTGAGAACTCATAACCTTTCGAATTTTTCGGAGGAAAAAATTCAACGAGCGGAAATTCTGCTATCCAACTTTATTAACTTGGCCCCGACAGGAAACATATATGCCGAGACAGCGACGGTAAAGATAAAACCTCCGGGCCCAGGTATTGCTGTATCAACTGTGAGAAGGTTGAAGGTCGGAACGGCGCGCGTCGGCGGTCGGGTCGTAACGGCCCGGCCCTCTGTCAGAGGCAATGCTGGCCTCAACCTCTCTAGGTTGTGGTCGGCCAGGTTTTCCTGACAGAGGAAGGTGTTTGATCGACGGGGATCTCTTCCCGAAACCCGTCAGAGCCCATCGGTTCAGAGCGTCGTGGTCGGGGCTGATCTCATGCTGGGGTTCTACATGGAACTCCACAAACAAGCTCCACCTACAGCTCCTCTTTCTGGGGTCTGAGTGCTGTGGTAGGCTGGTAGCTCGTCGGCTCCCTCGTCCTAGCTTTTTTTTAGGCTTGGCTGGTTCTTTGATTTTTTTTAACTTTGTAATCGGCTGGGGTTGAAGCGACTGTAAAAGTAGTAGTGTAGGGATTTCTATTCAATCTTTTATTCTGCGAAATACAATCTTCGCATATTATTCGCCTAGTTGGTGCATAATAAGAAAAAGAAACTATTTTTGGAAATTTTCTATTCTGCGACACACATTGCGAAACACTCGTGTAGTATAAATGAAGAAAAATTTATTTTTTTTATTTTCTTTTTGAAATTTTTTATTCTGCGAAATAACGTCACGTATTATTCGCCTAGTTATTGCATAATAATATTTTTTTAGAATTTAATTTTTTGAAAATTCTTTTTAAGGCGAAATGAACCTGAGACTATTAGTCGAAAATATTACGCACAATAAACGCATACCACGTAGTTTAGGCTAATGAACCTGCGACAATTAGTCGAAATACAAACGTCGCCTAAACAATTAGTCGAAACAAATTCGCATACAAACCGCACAATATTCGTAGTATAAACGAAGAGTTTATTTAAACAAAAATTGTTTTTAGAGACTTTCTATTCTGCGACACATATAATTGCGACAAATAAACGTCGCATAATGCATTCGCAGGTCAACTGGAGTATATTCGCATAAAACAATTATTAAACAATTATTTTGGTCTGATAAATGCGATTCTTTATCTCACGACGGATATGCGTTAATTCGCAGGTCTACCGCAAGGTATTAAACTGCGAAAGAGATACGGAAACTAAACCATTATATTTATTTTGTTTATTAAAAATGCATTGGAATTGCGAAAGTATGGCGCTTGTGTTAGAGTAGTATACCCAGCGTTCCAATCGGATTGGACGTATTCTACTTGTAAATACAATCTATTGGAATTATATTAATTAAAAGGCATTACTTTATCTTAAGAGTAAGCATTTATCATATAATTGTACTTAAGATAAAATCCCTAGATCACTTATGGTTATAAGATATGGTTGCGCATAGAGATGGTAATCATGGAACATATCTTGAAAGCCGTGATCTTAAATAAAGTTCCAATTCGATGGATGTTTCGAGATGGGATATCGAATAATCCATAAAAGAATTGCACATAGTATGTATGCTTGTTGGACAAGAATGATGCATTCCATCAACATTAGCGTGGGACGCAAATACATATATGTGGGTGCTTGTTAGAGAACAAGTTCACTGAACATGACCGTATGAAAATACTTAATGAAAGATTTGTCTTGTCGAATAAGTATTTTCAAGTTACAATAGTACATGATTGATCCTTAGACTTGAGGCACAATGGTAACTTTGTGCATATTACATTCTACTTTGATTTATCCTTTTGGTTGCTAGCACAATCGTATAAAGGGATATTTTGGGTATTATGTTAATATGTATGGAAGTTTGTTAGTGGCCAACAAAGGATTCGACACTTATGAAGATAAGTGAATTTCCTACGTGTTTCATAGTTAGTAATTCAAAGTCCTTGGCCAAGGCAGGATGAATGGAGATTCGTACGCAAATTACTAAACATGAAATAGAATCATAGTTATTAAATCAATTTGGGTTTCGACTAAAATCATACCCATGATTTAATCGGGAAATTGGATGTCGAAAGGATTTTACATGTATGTAATTGTAATTGAAATAGGTTTACTCGCTATTCACTTAATACTAGATTCATGCTACTTGCTAGGTGTTCCCATGATATGTGGGTTCATGAATTAAGGGGTTAATTCATGAATAAGAGTTAATAAAGATTAACTCAAATTACAAAGAGTTGTAAACCCACTACTAGTATTAATTGTGAATCTAAAAGGTCACACCAATTTTTGAATGATGGTAAAATTCAATTAGTAATTCTAAAGAGTTAGAATTAATTGACTAGTCTAATTTGATTAGATGTCAATTTAAAAGGAATATATATATTTAATCAATGAGATTGATTAAATGTATTTTTTGGATATTAATTTAGTAATTAATGGAATTACTAATTAATAGTTAGAATTTAAAATAGGATTTTAAATTTCAAATCCAAATAATAATAAGATTATTAAATGAGGAAAATGGAAGAAAAGATTATAATAATAAGTCTTGAAATTTTTTTTCAAGAAATTATTATTTTATTTTATCTTTAATTTAATTAAAGATTAAAATGATGAGAAGACAAATAATTTTCAGATTTATTATTTTATTCTTTAAATATGATTTAAAGATTAAAAATAATAAAAGGATTATAATAAATGGTGGTTAAAAGTGGTTATGAACCACTCCACAATTGTTTATTATATAAAAGTCAATAGTTAGTAATCTTATTTAAATAAAATCAGATTTTATTTAAATATTACTGAATATTGATTATTTTATACTAAAATGTTTAGTATAAATAGGTGCAAATGGTTTGTACAATTAGATGAACAATTTTGTCTAAGTTTATGCTAAGTTTTTCTTCCAAATTTTCAAGTGTTGAAAAGAGAGAAAAGAAGAAAGTGTTCTTCAAAATCTAAAACAAGAAAGTGTTCTTGATTTAGTATTTATTTCTTGAGAAAATTTTACAAAAGGAGTTTTGTAAAATAAATTCAAAGAGTTGAATTAATAATCTAAAACAAGAAAGGGTTCTTGTTTTAAACTTAATCTTGAGAAAAAGATTTGATCTAAATTCTCAAGAAGATATATTCAATTGTTGAATAATCTCTCAAAATTACAAGAAAGAGTTCTTGTAAATTTCCTCAAATAAATTCCTTTACTTGTTGAAATAAACCGATACTTTTCTACTAGCGAAGAAAGAGGTTATCGGAACCGGATTTCAAAAGGTGGATACGTTTAGAGGGAAGACACGTGGATTTCTAAAGCGAGTAACTACAAGCTCAAGAAGTGAAGTGTCGTTTTT
The DNA here is from genome assembly GCA_902706635.1 of Striga hermonthica. Classification (NCBI taxonomy): domain Eukaryota; kingdom Viridiplantae; phylum Streptophyta; class Magnoliopsida; order Lamiales; family Orobanchaceae; genus Striga; species Striga hermonthica. Next base: position 11,195,496 of record CACSLK010028053.1, on the reverse strand, counting down.
CCTCATCCATCTACAAGTTTTGAAGGAGTTCAAGAACTAAGGTAATTTTCGAAATTACTTACAACAAATCAAAATTTGTATTATTACATGTTTTTAAAGATGACGATCTGTTAATTCGCCATATGTATGTACGAGTTATGTATTTAATCGTTAAATACATATTTAAAAAAATTTTAAATTCCGCTGCGTATAGCTCGTACGGTACAGGCGAACCCAACAGCTTGTTACGCGGACATTACTCGACAGCTGTTATTTCGCATATTTTGTCGTATAGTTTATTATTTAAAACAAAAAGAAAAAAAGAAAGCAAAACGTCGCATATACGCTACAGTTGGACCTCTCAGGAGAAGAAAACAAAAAAAGAAAAAGGGGCGAAAAATTTGAAATTCTCCATCTTGCGACATTAATTCGCATAGTTAGAAGCAAAAGAACTGTTAGAAATTAAAAGAAAAAAGAACAAAAAATGATGAACGAGAACGACGTCATGGACTTCTTAAGAGATTCTGAAGATTTCACGAATCAAGCTTTTCTCGAGGCGGCCGGCCAAACGGGTGCCCTAACAGCTGCTACTGTGGTCGGTTACCCAACGGCTGCCGTAACGGGTATGGCGGGCGGCGACTTAGCGACTGAAGGCACGGGTCCGAAGGCCATCTCTTCTGGAGAGGTAACTTCCATTTGTTGTAGTTATTTAATTTAAGTTATTTAATTTCATCGGCTTTAATAGTTGAGAAATAGTTGTTTTTATTTGATAATGTATAAGTAATTTGATTTGAATAAGTAACAACAACAACAACAATGCGATTTGTTTAGGATTCGTGGTCGTACAAGAGACTGAAACTTATCGATAATTATCAAGGGCTGAAAATCAACGTTTACAGCTGACAGTCTATATGTTCTGATATCAAGAACGAGTTGGGCCACGTTGAAGGGGCCTTGACTGCTTTCCAGGGCTCGGTCTTTGGTCCGTTCCTCCAGTTTGATGATAAGGCCAATGTATCTGCAAAGGCTATGCATGGGGTACTTTCGCGCGAGGTGACTCGTGTCGGTAAAAAACCGAACGAGATGTGGTTTCGTATTGGTAACCATTTTACACGATTCTCTGCCCATGAGTATGATGTGGTCACCGGGCTTGCTTTTGGATCGTCTGCATTTGACCCGAACTCAGCGCCTCCTCCTCCTCCTCCATCATCGATTTTCTATGAGAAATATAAAGGCAAGCGAATCACTATGCAGCAGTTGTGTGATGACTTCAAGACGGGGCAGTTCCGTCACTCTCGGGGTGTGATAGTGAGAGTGGCGAAGATGCTAATGCTGATGTTCTTCATAATTCCTCATGACCACATAAAGACTAGGTATATTGATACCTGATGGTGGGCTTTGCTTGAGGAAGACGAGATGCGGGAGAAATTTCCATGGGGGAGTTACTCGTTTCAGTACCTGTTCGACTACTTGCAGACTGCCCAGTACAATAAAATGAAATATCATATCTACGGATTTCACTGGGCGTTTCTAGTATGGTGCTACGAGGCAATCCCTGCATTAGGTCGTGAATGTTGAGCATGTACCTCGGTGAGACGTCCACCACGGCTGGTTCACTAGGAACTGAAGAAGGTCACACTTCGAAATACATTTTTTAACGAACATGTATTATTTGATCCTAATTATGTATTATAGCAAGTGATATTTGAAATTAATTTTTAAGAATTAACGATTTCTGATGATTTCTTTATTTTCATGTTCTATTTTTTAAAATTTAGTTAGAGTTGCATGAGACGCTGGAGCCGTATGAGGAGGAGAGTACTGTGTTGGACCTCTCGAATTTGGATGGTGTTCAGGGGCCTCGATATTTGCGACGGGCTAACTCTGCCAGTCCCCGTATGCAAGAGTCGGCACCGCCATCCACGTCGGCTCTGCAACTTCAAATTGTGGCCGACACTGTGCACCCGAGGAAGTAGTCCCGGACTGCGGGTGATGATAGGTCGGTGCACCCAGAGGAGGTGAGGCCAACAGATGGGTAGGCGTTTATTGAGGATATTCGCGCGTGCGTACGGGCTGAAATGGCTAATGTTATAGCCAGAATATCCTCTGAGGTGTCGGCAATCATTCTACGGGAGGTGCCAACTATTATTCGACAAGAGTTGGCCAATCTTTCGCACCCCTATCTGAGACAGCCTCCTCCCCAGTCCGAGACAGCCGTCAACTCGACGAGACAGTGTTCCGCCACCCCCTCCCATGAGAGATATCGTTCCCCCTCCACCTCCAATGAGAGCCAACATTCCCCCACCTTCTCCCGTAAGAGACAGCGTTCCCCCTCCCGCTCCCCTGTGACACAGTGTTCTCCCCCCTGCTCCCCTCCGAGACAGCGCTCCCCCACCCCCACCCCTAATAAGACACAACGTTCCACCCCCTGCTCCCCTCCGAGACAGCGTTCCCCCTCCCGCTCCCCTGTGACACAGCGTTCTGCCCCCTGTGACACAGCATTCTCCCCCTCCCATGAGAGACAGCATTCCCACACCCCCTCCGAGACACCCCTCGTCCTCAATCCGCTCCCCAAGGCAGCCGTCGATCCCACCTCCACCTCGGAGACACCCCTAGTCCCCAATCCCTTCCCCAAGACAGTCGTCGATCCCACTGCTCCTTCTCCGCAGTCCTCGTCTTTCGAGATTGAAGTTGATCGACAAAGACGACCAGAACGTGCTATTATAAGTCCATATCTACCCGAGGACTACAGACGGTATGCCAGAAAGGAGCGCGCGTTTGATCGATTCATGACATCCGAAGACAAAGAAATGTAAGTACATCCAAAAGATCTTTTATTGTTTATATAAAAAAATAACTTTTTATTATATTATTTAATAGGTGGAATGTCGGCTTTTTATATGAGGTGGGCCGGGAGTGGTTTCAGGACTTGCTTAATTCGGATAATATGGTGGAGGACGAGGTATGCATATGTTTGTCTTGTAATATCTTAACGTATAAAAATGAATTGATGGATGATATTTGGTTTGATTTTATAAAACAGCACGTGAATGCATACTTGGGGATTATGCAAAGCAATCCACAATTTTGAAGTTGCAGCAACCGGTGAAGATGTTGGGCACTTATACCATCGTGCCGACTACATTTTTTGTAAGATTATTTTAATCCTTTCTCTTTTCCCTTTCATTCCATTTTTTATTAATAATTATATTAATAACATTATTATTTATTACTATTATGTTGTATTTTATATAGATGATGCTGGAGGACTTGGAGAAGGAGATCGATAAGGGGGAAGTGGACCCGGCCTCGTCGGAGACCCTCCAATCTTTGATTCGCATTGCAGAAGAGGGGGTCAGCAGATGGGGGAATCCGTGTTCTTGGAGGGACATTCAGTTTGTAAGTTTTCAATGATTCGGAATCAATTAATATTGCAATCTTTCATAAAAAAATTAGTGAATTTCTCACAACTCAATGCACCAGACTATTGGAGTAGTGAATTTGTCCAGCCACTACGTGGCTGTCCAGATCTTTTTACGCGAGGGGACGATACGTGTGTTTGACCCCCTACGGCATACGTATCAAAAAAAGAACGAGCACATTCGCGAATCACGCGTCAAAGGACTCCAAAAGAACCAAAAAGGAATTCCACGGATTGCCACGTATGCGGCGGGAGTAGAGGGAGTGAGAGAAAAGTTCGAATTGACATTCATAGAGCCCAAAAATACTACGTTGCAACATTACAAAATTTCTTGTGGTGTATGCGTTGTGGAGATGGTGCGAGCACTGCTAACAACGGGGAAGGTTACCAGAGCCAAGTCTACCAAGAAGTGGGCAGAGGAAGTGAGGCGCAAAATGGCTATGAAAATTTTTGAGTTTAGTACAGATGGAAACACAATTACCATGTAATACATTTTTTATTTATTTATTTTTTTTTTTGGCATTTTATTATATGTTTGATGTTGTTGCATTTTGTTGTTTGTTGTATGTATGTATGAGAATATATTCTCATACCTGAAAGAAAAAAATTAAACTAAATTAAACAATGAAAGATGAAAGAAACAAAAAATAAACTTTCGAGTAGAAGTGCGAAGGGGGTATGCGAGCAATATACGGTTATTCGCATACCCCCTCGCATAAATGAAAGATGATATAAATAAAAAAGAATCAACTTTCGAGTAGAAGTGCGAAAGGGGTAGTATGTATGCGAGCAATATGCGGCGATTCGCATAATCCATCGCATAACTGAAAGGTGAAAGAAATAAAAAATAACTTTCGAGTAGAAGTGCGAGAGAGGGTAGTATGCGAGCAATATGCGGCAATTCGCATACCCCCTTCGCATAACTGAAAGATGAAAGAAATAAAAAATTAATAACTTTGGAACAGAAGTGCGAAGGGGGTATGCGATTTCGCATACCCCCTTCACATACCCTAAACCCTAAACCCTAAACCCTAAATATATATCTTATGACATAATGTAATTTATTCTTTCAATTACCGTTCAAAATATATAAATGAACATTGTTATAATTTTTAATAAGTGGCTTTCTTCTATTGTCAATCAATTTCACAATAAACCATATTTATCTATATACCTTAACTTAACTCACTTTCAAACATTTTATCTAAGATTTAGCTTGAACATTATTATATTTTTTTTAATAAGTGGCTTTCTTCTATTGTCAATCAATTTTACAATAAGCCATATTTATCTATATACCTTAACTTAACTCACTTTCAAGTATTTTATCTATGATTGAGCTTGAACATTATTATATTTTTTTTAATAAGTGGCTTTCTTCTATTGTGAATCAATTTCACAATAAGCCATATTTATTTTATCTAAGATTGAACTTGAACATTATTATATTTTTTTTAATAAGTGGCTTTCTTCTATTGTCAATCAATTTCACAATAAGCCATATTTATCTATATACCTTAACTTAACTCACTTTCAAACATTTTATCTAAGATTGAGCTTGAACATTATTATATTTTTTTTAATAAGTGGCTTTCTTCTATTCTCAATCAATTTCACAATAAACCATATTTATCTATATACCTTAACTTAACTCACTTTCAAACATTTTATCTATTAGTAATTCGTTGGGCGGGATTTTTTCCCTCCATAATTTCAGGTATGCGAATGATATGCGATATATCGCACATTGTTCACCGTGCTGCGAATAAAGGTTGACAGGTTGCGCCTTTTACACTCTCAATTAAATGACAGTCTTCAGCGCATTAAAAACAATTTTTTTATTTTGCGTAGTATATGTTTTTAAACAGATATGCGAAACAGAATGCAATTTACTGTCAAAACGTTATGCGACTGAAATGCGATTTTGAAGAGTCGCACCAAAAGTCCCCTCAGTCTTTGGCAAATTAATAACGGCGCGCGTATCAAGGAGGATAGATATCTTCTTGATTAACCAGATATGCAAAATCATTTATTGTAAATACGTTATGCGAATGAAGTGCGATTCATCGCATTTTGTTCGCAGTGCTGCGAATTTGAAGAGTCGCTCTGAAACGTCCCCTCAAGTCTCTGGCAAATTAATAACGGCGCGCGTATCAAGGAGGATAGATATCTTCTTGATTAACCAGATATGCAAAAATTTATTGTCATAAAGTTATGCGAATGAAGTGCGATTCATCGCATTTTATTTGGTGCTGCGAATTTGAAGAGTCGCTCCGAAACGTCCTCTTAAGTCTTTGGCAAAATAATAACGGCGCGCTTATCAAGGAGGATAGTTATCTTCTTTAACCAGATATGCGAAATCATTTATTGTCATATAGTTATGCGAATGAATTGCGATTCATCGCATTTTGTTCGCAGTTCTACGAATTTGAAGAGTCGCCTCTTCTCCGAAACGTCCCCTCAGTCTTCGGCAAACTAATAACGGCGCGCGTATTAAAGAGGATAGATATCTTCTTCAGTCCTCTATAAAAGGCAGCTGAGATGAGACAATTGAATTAGGATCAGGAACCATCTCCCAATTCTATAACTCTCGATTTTTCTCAACATGCCGGTCAATGTAGTCTTCATTGACGGCATATTAAGGAAAATCGAAGGTTGAAGAATTGAGAGATGGGTCCTGATCCTCCTGTTGTCTTTGAGGGCGTGCTCTCTTTCACCGTCGTAGCCTCCTCAAACTAGTATACCTCAGAAGTCCAAGTTCTCGCCCTGGAGATCCCACGTCTGCCCAGGCACATGGTCACATCACATTGAAAGCTAAAAACATTGGAAACTGAAAAAGCTGTTGGTGACCATGTGTTTGGGAAGACGTGGAATCTCCGGCGAATTGCTTGGTCTTCCGGGGTTTACTAGATTGAGGTGCCTACGACGGCGAGAGGGAGCGCGCCTTCAAAGACAAAGGTTCTTGTTCTTCCGGGGTATACTACTTTTTTTTTATCGGAAGTCAGACCATTGATAAAAATCCCGTTTTCCATTTTCTTCAACTGGCAAAGACATATGTGAAAACGGAGATTCAAAGTCAAACAAGGGATGGCGATTAATATCGTTCGACTCACAGACCTATCCCTTCTAACAAACAATGGCGAGAAGATCCCGTACCTCCTCTACAACAGACTCCGCTGCCCAATTGGTTCGAGAGTCAGACTGCTATATGAGGAAACGGTAAACGTAGTACCGGGGTTTAAGTAGTACCTCATATACAGGAGGGCTTAAAGGTTCAAAGCATATCGGACAATCCAGAACTTCTGGCTCGGTGATGGTCACTGAAACTTGTTACTGAACGTAGTACGGGGTAAACTAGTAGTTGAGTTGATGTAAAGTAGTTGAGTCGATGTAAAATTGCGACATGCATACGTCGCATATCATTCGCCTAATTGGTGCATAATTTATATTATAAAAAGTTTTTTCGATGTAAAGTAGTTGAGTCGATGTAAAATTGCGACATACATACGTCGCATATTATTCGCAGAATTGGTACATAATTAATTATAATATTTATTTTTTGAAAAGTTCTTTGTCTGTGACTTAAATGTAAATTTAAGACTGCGTCGCATATCATTCGCAGAATTGGTGCATAATTAATTATAATATTTATTTTTTGGAATGTTCTTTGTCTGTGAATTAAATATAAATTTAAGACTACGTCGCATATCATTCGCAGAATTGGCGCATAATTAATTATAATATTTAAATTTTGGAAATTTCTTTGTCTGTGAATTAAATATAAATTGAAGAATACTATTAGATGAATGAACCTGCGATTATTACTTCGAAACAATTCCGCATAAAAACTTTATAACACTCGTACTATAACGAATAAAATTTAATTTTTTATGTTTTTGTAAATTTTTGATTCGGCGACGTACGAAATTGTGACATACGAACGTCGCATATTAGTGCCCGAGTTGGTCAATAATTAAAAGTTTTTGAAAAGTTTTTGGTCAGTGACTAAATTATTAATAAATTGAAGACTACTACTATTAGGTCAATGAACCTGCAATTATTACTCGAAACAATTCCGCATAAAAACTGCATAACACTATTACAATAACGACTAACATATATTTTTTTATGTTTGTTTTTGTAAAATTTCTATTCTGCGACGTACAAAATTGCGACATACAAACGTCGTATATTTTTGGAGAGTTGGTAAATAATAATTTTTGGAAAATTCTTGTTCTTTGACGCAATTAATAAATTAAAAAAAAAAACTATTAGGTGAAAAAAAAGCGGTGCGTAACATTATTCGAAATATGTTCGCATATTGATACATTTATGCGAGTTTTATATGAATATGCGATTCGTAACTATGCGAAAACATAACGCATAAGCGATAGTTATCTAAGCCTTATAGATTTGGATATGCGAATCGTAAATTATGCGAACATATGTCGCATAGTCGCATACTCATAAATGATGCAGTTTGGATATGCGATAATCTAATTACGCGACAGTTTTCCACATATCCTAAATGGTGATGCGGTTGATCTGGCCTGGATATGCAATTAAAAAATATAAATTACTTTTATTTTTTTTTTTTCATTACGTTATGCGAGAACAATGCGATCATCGCACTTTGTTCACAGTTCTGCGAATTTCCTTTCAATAATATTTTCCCTTCGAATATTGTCGCTGATTTTTCTGGGAAAACTCTGTTCACGGACATTAATAGTTTAGTTGTCCATGCAACATATTGTTTTGTTTTGACATATGAATCATGATTAAACAAGCACGTACTTGACAGAAGAAAAAAATATTTATTATTACTGCAGTCAGTCCAACAAAATAAGCCAAACAACTTTTGATTACATGTCCGATGGATTCTAAGGGTCGAGATCGATGACTTCCAAGTCTATTGCCGCTGCGTTGTGCTCGGTAAAAACCTCGTAGCACTCAGCATACCAAGGGAATCCTTCCGAACGGAAAAATGCCTGAGTGTCGGTCTCCTGTGTAATAAATTTAAATCTTTTTAGGTTATTATGGCCGCGTCACAAAAATGCATGCTTGAACAAACTAAAATAAAAAAATCAGACGCAATTTACCTCCTCCCCCACATACACCCAGTACATGTGGTTTTAACCCTAGCAAAGCCTGTATCACGACACAAGGGGACTCCTGGAACCATCAGGAAAGAAGTAAATTCATCGAAATAATTTCTGAGTCGCTGAATCTTTCGCCGGACTTGAGAAATAGTAAACTCCCTCTTAAATGCATAACTCAGGCATTGGTTCAGGACTATTGAAATTTCTGCCCACAAGGAATTGAACACATGGCCTTTGTGTATGTCTGCCTTCTGACGACACCATTTGAAAAACACTTGGTAGCAAATACGTTCCTCCTCCTCTGTCCAGTCCATGCCACGGAAGCGGATCGCGATCTTTTCATAGGGTGAATGATTTCCATTTTTTTTTTTTTTGCAAACGTGCGCCTCCTTGGTTTTTTTATTGTTTTTTTGGCTGCGATGGAAAGATAGGGTTTTGAGAAGTGAAAGGTCGCCTCTTCAACAAAGAGAATGAAAGGTTAATGAATACATTTAGCATTTAAGGCTAGGTAGATATACATCAACTCAACAACTAAATGAGGAAGCATGCAAATCGTCATTTTTTTTAGGTGTAAAAGCAGACAATCAATCAATGCGGTTATGCGAACAATATGCGAAGCATTTTCGATTTGGATATGCGGTGCAGACAATCAATCAATGCGGTGCATAACGTATGCGAATAATATGCGAAGCAATTTCGATTTTGATATGCGGTGCAGACAATCAATCAATGCGGTCCATATGGATATGTGAAAAAAATGGCGGATAGTCGTAAATTATTCGGCTTTCGATTTGGATATACGATTCGATAATTATGCGGTTGAAGACTAGGCGAATCATCCCAGTTGTGCGATTATTATGGAATATGATATGGGAATCGCACAATTAACCCAATTGTGCAATTATTATGGGACATGTTATGTGAATCGCACAATGAACCTAATTGTGCAATTATTATGTTACATATTATGTGAATCGCACAATCAACCTAATTGTGCGATTATTATGCGACATGTTATGCGAAACGTGCAATCAACTCAATTGTGCGATTATTATGGGACATGTGTGATGTATGCAGGTCAACCCAATTCCGATTTAGACAATTTTACCTGGATTACGAACATTTGCTTCTCATTGACCTCTTTGTCTTCGTCGCCAGAGTCACCATTGTGCATGTTGGTTTGGTCATCATTATTGTCATCGTCACGAGAATGACCTGGTTGGTTCGAACAACCCGCGGTTTGATCATCAGCGCCCCGAGGATATCTTGTATGTGTAGATGAACTAGGGCCTGCTTGATGTGAATATGGGGCCTCGTGGGAAAATGCAGAACTACCAACACCAAAAGAACTCGAAAATACACCTTGGGACGCCATCATTTGCGTGAAACTTTGTTGCGCCGTCCCCAGAACACCTACATTTACTCGCTTCTCCAACTCCACGTAAATGTTGGGATTTTTTTGTTCTTCAATCAGCTCTAAGATATCCTCACTAGATTCGATTTTCATCTTCACTTTTCGTTCCCTTCCATCAAATATTGCCCACAATATGTACTCAAAATTACAAGGGTCAGCCTTCAATAATGCTTGAACACGAGAAACTACTTCAGAATACATTTGTCGGCCGTAATTTATTCTCATCAGCTCTGCCACTCCTCCAAGATATGAACCCTCGCAAAACGAACCACCAAAGTGCACCAATACTCTAACACGGTTGCTAGCCATTCAAATAAGTGAACAACAAAAAGAACAAAAAAAAAAAGAAACATAAAAATGCAGTAGATGAATGGTGCAGGCGTTAAATTGTTAGAGATCGTTGTTTTTTTGCCTGCATGATAAATGCAGAGACCAAATCTTCACCTGTGAAAAAGCAGTCAATTAATGAGGTGCGCAACTTATGCGAAAGATCTGCGAACGAATTTCGAATAGTCGTAAAATTGCCATGTCGATATGGCCCTGCGAAAAAATGGCGCATAATCGTCAAAAAAAATATGCTTTATTCGATTTGGTTATGCGATTCTTAAATATGCGAGAGAAAAAATGTCACATAATTGTCAATTATCTGGAGGATATATGCGAAATTGTTTCGCATATTAGTAAATTATGCGATTGACTTGGATATGCAATTACCAGAAAATGCGTATTCAACAAACTATGCGAATTAGATGCGAAATATTTTCGCAGTCATAAATTTGCAAGGTTGATATAGCCCTGCGATAAGAAGGCGCATAATCATCGTAAATTATGCTGCAATCGATTTGTATATGCGATTATTAAAAATGCGAAAGATGTTCGCACATTTCTAAATTATGTGTTTGATGTGGATATACGATTAAAACAATGCGAAATTTTTACGCATTGTCATAAATTATGCGGCCGATGGGATATGCGCTGGTTCATTTGGACATGCGAGTGTAATATCGCATAGCATTTCGTGAGTTTTGGGGTGTAAAAGAAGTTATTTGATGGGACGGTGTGTAAAAGAAAGAATAGATTTATAATGGATTGAAAAAGATTTTGACCCTTTTGCTAAATATGTAGAATTTATGGAGTGAAAAGTATATTGAGCAAAATAATAATTTCCCCTCCACATCCTACATGTTGCTCTGATACTTATAAGCACAATGATCCAGAGGCCACAAGATAAGGATTTTTATCCTTCACTTTCCTAAGGACAAGTGTCCATAATTTACGCTTTGGTGTAATATAACTAGCCTAGTCATTAAACCATGTGTCATGAGGACAAAATTCAACTTATTCAAAGAGATTTTTACTTACAAAATGGCTGAAACATCAATTGGACTGAGGCTAGATAATGGGTTCTCGCAAAATGGCTAATCGTGGCCCTTTTGGGCCGGACTTGCTTGGGTCCAATTTCGGCTCGACTTCGATGATTTTTCGAGTTTTCTCGACCTCGATTAATCCGTCGACTTGAAATAATTAATCTCAATTAAATAATATCCGTTTATAAAATAACGTTTCGGAACTAATTATCGGAATTAACTCGGTTATTGAAAACAAAATAAACTGAATAGATTTTCGGCTTAAAGTCGAACTTATTTCTGATTAACTTATTAACTGGGCTCAAAACTCATCTTTGACGATTAATCGAATATTCTCAAATTCGATTAATACGTCAACACTGGAATAATTAATCCCAACTTGCTAATGTCCATTTATTAAATAAACGGACTGAGATTAATTATTATCATTGACTCGGTTAATAAATAAAATTAACCGGATATACTTTCGACTTAACGTCGAACTTGGAATTTAACTTAGTTGAATAACTTTGACTTGAATATTAACATGAATATTTATTAACAAAGGCTAGCTTATATTTAAAAGCTAGTATCTTTCCTTTATTAGTAAAATACAGGGCGTTACATTATCATATATGCCTCACTCATTTTCTTACATGAATACATGCTAGGTTAGCTCAGATTGGTCAATATTCAAGTTTCAACATATGCTTGCTAATCGTTTAAATTTCTCGAAAACAATCAAATCTCAAAGGTGCAAATCAAGAGGACTTCACGGGTTGTAATGCGGGTTTAAGGTAAGAATATATATGCTATAAAGGAGGCTCAAATAAACAACACAATTCTCGAGCAAATAGATTACTCGAGTTCTCTGTTACCAATCCACAATAAACGATATAGTGCATTTACCATTCACCAAACAACTCCACAAACAACATCTAACTGCTCTAATCGAATTGCAACATCACTTGACCCAATTTTGTTCCTTTTTTTTCTCTTTTTTTTTCTAGAGAGTAACTTTTTTTCCGAACAAGGTCGAATCAAAAGGACAACATTCTGTAGGTGTGAACATTAGAGGTCATCCAAGTGTCCTACAGTAGTTTCCCACGCTCATTACCCGTCAACATGATTCGATTAGAAAGAGGAGCAGAATCCATTTGATTCGTCCTGTGAGCTCTCATTTTTTTTTTAATTTTATTTTTTTTTATTTATTTTTTTTTCGGTCAAGCAATAGATCATAACTCAAATTTCACCTCATTCAAAAATGCCACCGATTTCACCCATCATCACACAAATCAGTCAACAGGTTGACAAGAAAAGGCTTTAAGCTCAAACAAGCTACTAGCAGGAATATGAACTTTTAGGATCAAGAACAAGGCTAAAAAGAGTTAATCAAACAAAACTCCTCAATCATATTCGCAATTTCAAACTCTAATCAATTTCTTTCAAATAAACTCAAGGCAAGTTCTAATCATTCAAGAATATGACCAATATCTCACAAGAAGAAAAAGTAGGCTCAAAACCTCACAAGGCAGATAAATGTCACTCAAAGCAATTAAGCAAATATCGAGGCAATGATTGAAACGATCGTCATCACAACTTCCTAATTTCATCGAGCATTTATCATCAATTCATATAATCCACCAATACGATGCTCAACAACACAAAAACCTAGAACTAGATCGGTCCACCACATAAGCATGCAAAATCCAAATAGACTCCCCCACATTTAGAATGAGGCAATGACCTCAAAGCTTCAACACAAAACAAGAAGTCAAATAAAAGACCTAGTAATTTCATACCATGAACCAGCGCCAGCAACTACCACAAGACTCTAAATAACTGACAGGAGGAGAAAACATACTCAAAAAGATAAAAAAAAAAAAGGGAAAATGGTGTGCAAACTGAAAATGCCTCGAGGAGAAAAAGCATCTACGTGCAAGCCGCTCGCCTATCCTCAGCCTCGCGAACTCATACCTACCAATAAAAAATCACGAAACTCCAAACTAAGCGAAAATAAAAATATCTAAGAAAATGATAAATCACTTGGGTTGCCTCCCAAGAAGCACTTGTTTAACGTCATTAGCTTGACGAAACATGCGAAGAACTCAGCCAGGATCCATAAAGAAATGACGGTCGTGCCACGCCTTCGCATTTCAAGAAGTGGCAGAGTAGGCGCAGTGGCTAGAAGGCGAGCATGGTGGGCTCGGGTGGCAGTATTCTTGAAGAACCGAGCATGAGTACCAAAGATGGTAATGAAACGACCAAGAGCTCTTCTCATCAAACCTCCACGGTCAACCTCTCAGAATACAAGAGTGTCTGTGGAGCATGTCGAGCTAAATGGAGCCTTCTCGACGGTGCAGAGGGATGGCTCAAGTGAGGGACTCTCGGATTTTGGGCCCAGGAGTTTCCTCCATCAGGATATCAGCCTCAATCTCTGGAAGTGCATCTTACCTCTTCTTCAGTCTCGCCCACGTGAATCTGACTGACATTGATAAGGGGCTCATCGAATTGTGGCTCAACGGTCTGGATGTATCCTATTATACCGTCAAGTTGCACCACCAATCAAGCGCATCCAACCTCAACCTCCTCCAGTTGCGTTGTTTGGGCCGACACACGAGCAAGAATAAGATCGAGCTTTTCATCAACCCTCAAAGTGTTCCTCCGATGTTCATTATCCACGAGGGAGTAGCGGGAAGAATTGTAAACTTGGTCCTCCATAACTCGTATACGTTCCGCTAAGTTCTCGATTCGGACCTCAAGATTTTTTCTTCGGGCTGCTTGGGAGGTCAAAATATCGAGAATTTGATCAAGCTTAGCATCGAACTCTGAGGAGTCCACATGGGACTCATATGATTGCTCAAACAATAACGGATTCCACAGTTGCTCGTAAGGGAAGGCATATGTCTGGCCATACTCCCACAAACCGTAGCTCGGCCCATTATTCTAGTAGTGAGCGTATGAGGATGCGACTGGGTATCCTGAGTTCATTGGGCTCTTCGATCAAATGCCTGCTCACAAGAAACAAAACAACCACACGAAGCCGCGAAAAGAAAGAAAAGAATAGACAAAAACAAAACAAAGAAGAAACAAAAAGACACACAAAAGAAAGAACAAAAATACGAAAGACACAAAACTAAGTAAAACACGGAAAATAAAATCAATACCAAGACCAAATATCCTATTTGCCTTCCCCGGCAACGGCGCCAAATTTGTTGTAACACAAATTGTTATTTTTATCGAGTATCGAATTGAAAGATTTGTTCCCCGGGTAAATGTCACGAGGAAGGCGGTTCGAAATTCAACTTTGATATCAATCACACATAAGAAGAAAAGAAAACCTAAAACACTCTAATCAAATAAGAGGGGTGAATAATTACCAACTAAGAAATAACAAAAAGCAATAATCTACCTACGAATAAAAAACGAAACAAAGATGGAGAAGCTAGGGAGTCGGGGATAATTAATTCAAGTTCTAGCAAAACTGGGCAATTCATTGTTCGGTTCTAGATTGACACTCTCGCTAGATGTATTGACACTCTCGCTTAGACATCTAGCGGTTGACGTACAAACTCGAGCATACAACACATGCCAAATATTCCAATCCCAATAACTTTTCGTAACAAGGGACGGGTCATCGACACACACGTATTTTAATAAAAAACATATAGACTATTCCATAACGAAATTATCTACCTCATGTGAGCCTAGGTCTACGACTTCTCTCATTTCGGTTCAAAAAGTCACTAATTAGACTAGAAGGTGTTTAATCAACTAATCATAGAGAATCAACAAAACCAAACTGACAACTCAATATCCAATTGTTACCAGTTACAAGATCGAAGTGTCACTCTTCGATTATATCAAACTATCAAGCTCAGTTTCATCAATCCTGAAATAAATTAACTCACATAAGAACGAACAACTCAAGCCCGACAAAATACAATTCAAACAAGAAAAATCATCCCTTATCCCTAGCAATCAGAATTAGCTACATAAATTGAATTCAACACAGCAAAGTATTTCACCCCACATAATCATTCACATGAATTGAATAAGATGAAAACTTAAAAAATAATCCCAATCCAAGAGCTGAATCCAAGTTACAAGCTTAATCCTAATTATTAAGAAGAAGAAAAATAGAAAAGAATGGTAAAGAGAATTAAAGAAACGAGAAATAAGAATGAGAGGAGAAAAAAATGGAGTTTTTGTGTTTTTTTACGGGATAGGGTTCATCTCCCATAGCGGGAGAGAATAATCCCCGAACGCGTGTAAAATCTAATATTTTAGCAGCTGAAATCGCTCTGCCTGCGGCCGCGAAGAGTCCCGCGGGCCGCAGCGAAGAACAGCTCTGCGGTCGCGAGATCCTCCGAGGCCGCGAGTTTTCTTGTTCTGAAGTCTGGATGCCTGGGACCTTTTTTGTTCACCGCGGCCGCGGTGAAGAAAGTGGTCGCGGCCGCGGCGATGAAAGCTGGGTTGTATTGCATCTTACGAGTTTTGCTCGTTCATGTTCGTTTTAAGTCGGAATTGAGTTCCGTTTTTTTCTACGCGTCGCTAACGAACCCCTCTATCTAACTTTGTAAACCCATCAAATATTTTCTCGAAAACCTGTCCTCTTGGAGCTTCCGACCTACACACCAAAAATGAGAACAAAACCAAAAGACACCGAAAAACAAACGGAACTCACCAAGACACTGAAAATAGCGCAAAATACGCAATAAATGACAAAACGACCTAAAAACCAACTAAATGACTCAAATCATGGGAAAAAGAATGATAAAGTAGCAAAGAAAAATACAACAAAAATGGAACAAACAACCAGCTACAGATAAAGTTCCATTAAAGAGCGTTTCCACGTGGTAGAACCTCCTCAGGGAATATAAGGTTTTCATGGTTAGATCACACATATAACTAGTTCGTACCCCGTGCGATGCACGGGACAATGATATTAAATGAGCTATTTGCACTGCCCTGTCTGTTTAAGTCTAAAAAGTAATAGGGTCATTATCTATTTTCTACCTCTTTTAATCAACGTTAAGTGTAAAAAAAAAGGGTTGTAAGCTTTTTTCCACATATAAAATTAATTATTTCACAGCCTTGTACGTTTAAGTCTAAAGAGTAATAGGGTTATTATCTATTTTCTACCTCTTTTAATCAACGTTAAGTCTAAAAAACAATAGGGTTATAAGCTTTTTTCCACATCCTTTTACCTGCGCTGTAATTTTAGCCAGGACCTTAAATATGAGCATGTTATGGCTAGCTTGTAAAATAATTAATATATTATTCATCAAAACATTTATACTAATAAAAATTTAATTTTAGCAAATAAATTTATCCCATGATATAAGAGAAAGTAACAATTTTACTTATTTTTATTCACCATAAAATATTGAATTATTATTTTATAATAAAAAGGAATATTGTTAAATAGTCTAGTAGAATTTTTATAAAATTATATGAATTATTTTTTTTTACAATATGGACTTATTATCTTTTTATGATTTTATAATATAACTATAAATATTCTTAATGATATAATAATATGAGATACGGATTTACATACTACTATAGATTTATTCATTAATGTTAAGATATTGAATTAGGCAATATATGATTCACTAATTTGTAATCTGTCTCTTTTTATTTTGAAAATAATCATTTGATTGAGTGGAGATAACACTTACCTATAAACTTTCATTTAAGGAATAATATTCAAATTGGTCCAAGTGTTGAATGCAGCCTGATTTTTTTGTAACTAAAATGAGAAGAAATTTTGAATTTAAAATTTTCACTTCAAAACCACACGTAAATTTAGATGCAGATTTTATTAAAATGAACGGAAACCCATAATTTTATGGGTATTTAATGCTACCCTATTTATGATTTAAAAAATATAAAAACTTTCTAAATATGGTGTCCAATTAATTATGAGTTGACTTTTTTTTCCTACTAATTCTAGTAAATGAGATGACTTTTTATATATATATAGATAGATTATTTATTGGCCCTTTTTTTTCAGCAATTATTATAGGCCTTGTGGCCCATTCTTTTATAGGTTGTGTATGTAGCTCAATTCTTACATCCTCACCAATATTGCAACTTACTTGGCCACATAATTTCATGAAAAAAATTAAACCCCTTATCTGAAATAACTTTTATTTTTGAATTTACAAAAGTTTTAGCTTCTATTAGTAAATAGTTGTGTTTTTTTAGTGGGAAAAAATGCGTTGTTATTTAGTTTATAACTTGTTGTCTATAAATGATTTATGTATACTTTATTTTAATGTTGTATTTTTGTAATAATTTTCAAAAAATTGTAGTAAACATATAAAGTTGTCTAATTTTAATGTATCTATTTTTCCAATCTTCATTTGTATCTTTTCCCATATCAGTTTCATTAATTTTTAGAAAGATTTTCAGAATAATTTCGTACCTGGGATAAATGAACATAATTTATTCTAAGTACAGGACAATCATCAAAATAAAGTAAAAAAAAAAGACCCTGCCAAAGATAAAATTCAACCAACTATAAATAATTTTCTAATTCTCATTAAAAAAAAAATTATCACACTGTGCTCGAGGACCCTACTAACATGAAAAATAAAATAGAAATTATTTCATTTTCTTTCCAACTAAACCCTTTAATTTAGGCATGATATTTGCTTTATTTATGGGTTATATAAAATAAAGATATAATTTTGACCGATCAAATCTTTTATCACCAATCGAAAATGCCTTTTTTTGGGTTTTACGTACAATTTTTTGAGAAAACAGATTTTATGGGATTTTTTTGATTAAACCAATGTAATGGGAGAAAGCAAATAAATAAAACAAGTAAATAAAATACTAACCTAAAAATAGGATGCATTAATTAATGTTGACTTTTCTTACCACTAAATATAGTAAATAGGATGACTTATTATATAAGTATAGATTACTGAACCAATTCAATCCGATTGGGCGCATGTCTAATTGCAATGTAGAAATTAAATGGAATATGTTGTGCAGTCTTCCATTCATTTTTTATTCATAGATAAATTAATATCCGATATGTTTAAAAATAAATAAACTAAATAACCTTAGATTAATTTAGTGAAGTCGAAGGAATATTTATTATTTGACCCATATTCACACGTTGTAAGTTGAGTGAGTAGAAAATTATTTTAATCATTTTAACAGTGTTCTAAAAGTCACTAGGCGCCAGCTAGACGCTCGACCAGCGCCTAGCGCCTAGAACGCCTAGGCGGGGCTTAGGCGGCGCCTAGTCGGGGCTTAGAAATCAATATGAAATACCTTATTTTATATTTATTTTAACTACCTACAAAATAAAATTATCTCAACTTATAATAAATCAACACACCTAAGTCCAAATAATCAAATTAATATATTTTAAAGAAAACATGAAAACAAAATAATATAATTAATATTAAAAATAAATTAAAAAAAAAAACTAAAAAATTGCCGCCGAACCCGCCTAGGAGCGCCTAGGTCCGCCTATGCCCGCCTAGGCACCGCCTAACCGCCTGGCCGCCGAGCCCGCCAAGGCCGCCTACGAGCGCCTAGGACCGCCTAGGCGCCGCCTGGCCGATTTTTTGTGCCGATTTGTACAAATCGGAGGCGGCGTCTAAGCGGCCGCCTAGGCCGATTTTTAGAACAATGCATTTTAATAAGCAAACTTAATTTATACAATCATTTTAAACAATCAAATGACTATCCCAATAATGTCTATGTTAAACAATACGAATTTATTTTCAACAAAAATTAACATGATTTATATTTAATTAGAAACATGATTAATTTAAGTTGAGTTGTTTAAATAATTAGAATTTTGCGACACCAACCAAACTAAATATCACAGGAATCAAGTAACAATTAGAAAAAAAACCCATACACATTTTTGTTATGGTATATTGAAATTTTCAATTTCATAACAGGATTACAATCAACTGTGATGACTTATCGCAAAAAATGGATCCGGTTTCACATTGTAAATTAAATATTCCAAACTAACATACAAACTAATAAATATTCAGACCGAAAAGTAATTTTCTGAATATCATGTATTGTGGAAGGTTAGTTTTTTTTTTTTTTTTT
>CACSLK010028053.1:11158479-11169448 GCA_902706635.1 Striga hermonthica | reverse complement strand
ATTTACAAGTAGAATACGTCCAATCAAATTGGAACTCTGGGTATACTACTCTAACATGCTGACCACCATGACAGCAGCCGACAACACCCTCACGAGCCACAACCATCTCTGCCGCCGTCATCACGTCCGCTGGTATGGTCAACCACCTCCGTCGAGCTAGCAACTGCAACTGTCGTGTCGTCAATATCCTCATCTTCTGATAAGGTAGGCTGAGAAGACGGGTAGCGGACGAGAATTCGAGCAACGCGTGGGCGACGGCGTATCATATTCTGTCGCCAACGAAGTCAGCTGGACTAAGATGAAAGCAACATGGTGAGACTTTCGAGTGCTGACAGTCTTCTGTACATATTAATACAGCGAGAGCACGTAAGGGAGAGAGATAGTGCGACTGAGATGATTGCGTCACATCTCCGGTGGCGGCATCTGTGGCAGGGTGGTCGGGGATGCGTTAGGTTGTTCAGCAGAGATCGGGGACGTCGACGAACGAGGTGGCTGCGACTGTGGTGGCATCCACCGGACCGGAAGGGCTCTCGTCGGCGTTGGAGTTGGTGTCCGGTGGGCGGTGGGCGGCGGATCTGCAATAGGTCGTGTTCTAGGTATGTGTAGGATATTAAAAATGGCTAAAATTAAGTTGTTGGTGGGGCCCACTGTTTGGGTGATGGGATTCAATTTACATATTTGCCCTAAGATGCCTACCTTTGATTCAATGATGTTCAATTATTTACAACTTTGCCACCGCGATTTTGACTATTTTTAATTAATTTTGACTTCATCATGGCCATTGATGTGGTAGATCTAATGTCCCAAATTTATTCATATTTCTTTCATTGTGAGTCATTCTCATATGATCCTTTCTCTATATAAATATATATATATATATATATGTATATATATATATATATATGTATAGGTAAGGGATCATATGAGAATGACACACACTGAAAGAAATAAGAAAGAATTTGGAGCATTGGATCTACCACATCAATGGCCATGATGAAGTCAAAATTAATTATGAAGAGTCAAATTCGCGATGGTATAACTGTAAATAATGGAACAATATTGAATAAAATGTAGCTAGTGAGGGCAAATATGTAAATTGACCCCATCACCAAACCAGTGGGCCCCACCCATAAATATAATCACACCTCTCTCCTCTCTCCTCTCTCTCTTTCTTTCTCTCTCTCTCTCTCTCTCTCTCTCTCTCTCTCTCTCTCTCTCTCTCCCCGACGTCGCCAGAGTGCCATCTCCGCCATAGCCCAACTGCTCCACCGGTGGACTATCGTCGCCCATTTTTCTTCAGTTATATCGTGAAGTCCACCTTCCACCGCCGGTAACGACATTCCCGTCGTCAACCTGCACACACACCTGCGGCGGCGGACGGAGATGAGGCGTCGAGCTGATTGACAATTACGAGGCGATGAGATTGTAGACATAGACTAGGAGACGCGACTGCGGATGAAGACGAGAAGTCGTACATGCTGATGAAGACTAGGTTATGAGGAGACGGTCAGTGACGTCGCGACGCGATGGCGTCGAAGTTCCGGCGAGGGGTGCATGTTGTGTGTGAGTCGAGGCTGGCGACGTGGTGACTGTCCGGGGCTGCCGGAATTTAGGTGTTAATCTTTCAGATTTTGAAAGAACAAAAAAAAAAAAAAGTTCCAAGGACGGTGTTTTGTCATTTGTGTGAGTTGGGCTCTTCACTTGAAAATTAGATTAACTATAGGGCCAATTTGCAATTTTTAAAAAGCTTTAGTTATTTTTTTTTTCCAAAACGATAGATAATATTATAAATCAAAATGCACAAATGTGCGAATACACAGCAGCCAACGGCTGAATACACAGCAGCCAACAGCTGAAAAAGTGGGAGGACAGGTCCGAAGACCGCCTAGAAACCCGGCTAGCAAACACTAGAATAAAACTCACTAAACTAACCAACGAAACCAACTAAAAAGCTAATAAATATAAGATATTGATAAATAATTTCAACAATATGTGTATGATTATTCAATTTAAATCTTCATAAATATTATTATTAGTATTTAATATTTCTTTTAATGATATTTTATATTATTTTTTATTAAAAAATTAGTATGTACGTAAACGAAATATATTATGCAATCTTATAGTTATTAAGGTGCACTTCGTCCAACACTACGGTGCACGGTGTCGGTATGTATTGTGCATATTGAACAAACCAAACACTCGTCCCAAGTTAAATTGAAAATGAACATAGTTAATTAGTTTATTCAGTTAGATTAACCGAATAATTGAAATAACTTGTATTTATATCAAAATCATATTTATTATGTTAATAATTTTATTTATTATTTATATTATTTGTGGTAGAAAAAAAAAATATTGAGTTTGATCAATTTCGATCTCAACCGTGCAATATGATAATCGTGATAAAGTGCAACGTGCTATTTTATAAAGTGCAATGTTTTGTTTTATAAAGTGCAATGGGTTGATGTGTAAAGTAAATTATTGATGTTAAGTATTATGTATGGCAGTGATGTTGAGGATAATTGGTGGAGTGCGTTGATATAGTGCAACATGTTGTCTTTTAAAGTGCAACTAGTTGTTTTATAAATTGCAACATATTGTTATATAAAGTGAACTACCGTAATTTTGGTACGTTGTGTCTTATGTGGATAAATGATGTGATCGATGTTAAAGTATAATGTATATCCGCTTTTTTTTTTTTTTTTAGATTTATGTTGTGTGGTGTTTTGGCGATAGCTGTTGACGTTAGTTGTGGATCGTGTTGATAGAGTGTAATTGTTGTTTTATAAAGTACATTTTATATTATAAAAAATATTTTTAATATTTTCATGTTGTTATTTAATATTTTATATTATTTTTGTTGTAAGGACCTAAATTATATATATAAATATACAACAAAATAATGATATCCAATTAACGTGAAATTTTGGTGGGAGTGTTGTGATAAAGTACAGCGTGCTGTTTTATAAAGTGCAAATGATTGCGTAATAAAGTGCAATGTTTTGATATATAAAATGCAATGCTTTGAATTGTATTAAATTAATCTCTTATTCGATCAATTACCCGATTTTACCTTAAATCGCATAAGTTGTTTGTGAATTATGATGAAAATATATTTCGTACGTTAATATTTTTTTTTCAACTGAATATAACAATATATTTAATTGAAGAATATATAAGCAATAATATTTTTTTATATAGTTCGGTTGTTGTTTTTTTTTTAAGTCGAAACCCATTTAACTAAAATTTTAAAAGTAAACACACATTTGAACTTTTATTATTAAAAAATTGAACGGAATAAGTTAGTTAGTTTTGTTTCGGCCGCTATATGGTGCAGTCCGACAGTCGTCAAAGTGCAATGTGTCAGTCATTAATATGCATTTCGTCGTCCACTTTCATCGCATATATATTTAATGGAATACACACAATACGTTGTAAATTTATTTATTATTAACATATAATTAATATATTTTCTATAAATTACAAAATTGGCACATGTACCAAATTTATACATAGTCAACGTTCCTTAATTTTGCAATCAGCCCCGTAAAATCATTTAATTCTCACAACCATGCCTTAATCCCCAAAAATGTCATCATCTTCCCCACCACCTTCACCGGTGCCGTTCATTTCTCCGACCGATACATCCGATGTCTACGTGTTCAGAGGCCTCCGGCGTTCCTTACGAAGCTTCTCCCGCTGCGACATAAGCTCCGGCGCCATCTTCCAGCGAGTGTGGCTGCAATCGACCGCCGGCTGAAATGGATGGAGAGCGACGGCTGGGGAGCTCTGAAGATGGACAACGGCGGCGAAGTGTGTGTTGGAACCCACGAGGATCTCGATATGCACAAATCACGGACAAACATTCAACATAAACCTATGCGCAGTGGATCTAAAGGTTTGATGAAGAAAACTTACTGCTTAAAATTTATGTAGATCTAGCTGGCCCGGACAGTTGACCGCAAATAAAATCTTCTCGGAATCGAACGAACTTGACCAATCCAGAAAGCTGACGTCACGGCGAAGTCAACAGCGTTGACCAATCGGAAAAAGGTCCTTCCACGCGCTCTCATGCGCGCGTGTAAGTCTCGGCAGCTGCTCCCTTCCGGCGGCGCGTGGCGGCGCGTGCGGCGGCGGCTGGTGGCGATCTCAACGGCGATCACTTCGTCTCGTCGTCCTGGTCGTCCTGGTATGGTCACTTGCTGGTTTTGGTCTCCGGTTTGACTGTATGATTGGAATCTCTTTATACCTTAAGATCTTCTATTGTATTCTCAAACAGCTATCTAGATCTTGTATCAGTGGAACACAAGAAATAGAACAACTCCTTGGAAGAGAGAGAGAGAGAGGGGCCGGACGAAATTCCCAAGTTATGGGATTCTGTTCTTCTCTTCCATGAGCCTAATGATGTATATATAGAGCTACAGTAGGGACCCTAATGAGAATAGGAAAAGGGCTTCTAATATATTAATACTGTGGAGCAGCCCCACAATTAATATATTAATAATATTAAAGTCCACCACAATAATATTATTGCACTCCCCTCACCTATCCCAAATTACATTTGAGACTCCTTATTATAATTATCCGATTTACCTCCCTATGTTTAAGATATAATGTCCATTAATTAATTCGATCACTAATAATCAAGAATTAATTAATATATTATATTACCGAAGCTAGCGCTCGCTCATAGCATTCATATTATGCCGGAATAAATCCACCTGCAGGGTTTAGCACAATATTCCTTCATGAACTCACTTCGGGGACATCATCAGACTAACGCACATGGTGACCGTAAATATCCTAATAGCACATCGAACACATAATGTCATTATCCAATTCATTAAGTATGTCGACCCGGCTTGGATCTCACCCAAAGAATCAAAGCAATAACAATTATGTGCACATGCCTATTTAATATCTTACGGGTTAAGAGCACGCAATAATTAACTGAGGCCTAGTTCGTTTACGACGATTAGTATAAAACGAACATCCCTCTCTGGGATCATGTTCAATACATAAATGTACTAGTGCAACTAATCGGTCAAGACAAACCGTACAGTTGACACTACAACCGTTCCGATGGGTTGTTCAATTCCATCTAGGTTGTGAACCAATGATTCTTGTTTCGCAAGTAACTGATATAGTGATCTTCGGTACGCCCGATGACGACCCACTTATCTACATGCAAAACAACAGAACGTGGAACTTATTTAACCAAACATAATTCTCATTCATCAAGGAATAACAAGTGTAATATCTACTAAAGCAAAGCTTAAGTATATAACACCAACAGTGTGCGCGTTCTTGCAAGCTCCAAGACGGCTGATGCAGAGGTCCCGACGACATACGACGATGGTGCCGGAAGTCCGAGATTCGCAACTGAGGTTGATGGCGACAGCGGATCGGACCTCCATCGCGACGGCGGCTTGGCGGCTTGGCAGAGGTGTTGTGACGCTTAAGCCGCCCGTAAGGCTCGACGTCACCGGAAAATCGGGCGGCTGTGGTGGACTATCGATGTGTGTATGTTTTTTTGTGTGTGTGTGTATATGTATGTATTTGTGTGTGTAATAAGTGGGTTGAGCCTGTTGACCGATACTAATGGGAGTGTGTGTCAGTGTGTGAGAGAGTGATAGTGGGTAGGATATGTGATGTGTTTTTGCCACGTGGCACAAATTAATTGGGTGGAGCTAATGTATAAGTTGGCATAAATTAATTATAAGATGTTAAAATGTCTAAAATACCCTTAATGAATAAATAATTGCTGAATTTTTTTTGCCATTGGTTCATTTGATCTAATGGCTACGATGTATTCTCATTTCTTTCATTGACAACCATTCTCACTTGAACCCAACCATATATATATATATATATATATATATATATATATATATATATACTAGTTGTGTTACGCCGTGCACGCACGGCGGACTAACACCCGGTATAATACTACAGTAAAAATTTGTCATAAGTTGTTGCAACTTCTATTCTAGCGTAGTTCTCATATGTTGTGTCTTTTTGTTTTTATAGAAATGTTTCAAGTTTTTATACATATTCGAGTTCAAACATTTATACTAAAACAGTTAAAACCTTAGACAACCATGAGTTTAAACTTTCAAAGCTAAGGAGGCACTCAAAAGACCAATCAAATTCGCTTATTAAACAACAAAAGTTTCACTTAATGAGATGATCATTTCGCTACTATATCACTTATTAGAAGTCATGTGGCGACTTAGGGTTCACAACCTATGCAAAATTGTCGTGAAATCTAAAATACTAAACTAATTTGTGCTGCTATATGAACACGTAGCCCATACATCCACAAACCACTTGCTACTAAAAGTAGCAACACAATAATTGCATAACAAGGAAAAAGAAACAATGAACTGCCAAATCAAAATGATCCCCTTCAAAAATTATTTTTCAATCTCATCAACAAGAAGAATGCCAAAATGACACGAATCCAATAAACAAATTGACAATTTCCCAGAAAGTTAATCCTCTATAAGTATAATAAATTCAGTTAAGCAATTTCGTTAAAGCATTTATTTGAACAAGTCAAATTCAATCGTTTAATTGATACATGAGAAATCAGTTCAACCTTTGAGAATCAATCGCAAATTAAAGAAAATATGTGGAACCAGCGAAGGTTACCAAGGTCCGGGGGCAGATAAACGTTGGTCTTATGAGGAGACGCCATGTGAGAGTTGTAAATTTTCTCTGGATTTCAGCGTTAATATAATAAACATGGAACGCCAGAATCGCGCTTGTGGTTCAATTGGGTTCAGTGTTATACAGTTGTTTCAAAAAGTAGCCATGAAGAATGCGTGTTTCAACTTCATTTGCAAGTCTCTATATATCTCAATAAAAGGCTAAAAAAAAAAAAATTACAAAACAGAAACAAAATAAAACAACGTAATTATATTATGGATCACCACCAACGTGCATATAGCCGACACATATGTTTATAAAGAATAAAGTATAATTGCACACTACATGATTATTGCCAACTGAAAAGAACAATACTGCAAAGCGATTCATTCTCACCTTCCCAATTGGATTCTTCTTCATGAATCTTGAGCAACGGCGCAACAGTTTGCGAGAGATTGATCCCTTAGAGCAAAGCAACAAGAAATCAAAATGAGCATCAAAATTGCTCCCTTGGTGGTATAATCAGTATTTCAACAAAACCCACAGTAAAAAAAATAATATCCAACCAGCTTGAGATGCCAATGGGCATTAAAAGTCATATTTTTTTTTTTTTTGTAAGTTCGTTTTAATTGATTTCTACTTAGGGATCATATCATGATTTTCACCAACAATTTATTTCTAAAGTAAATACTCTCATTGCATAAACTAATCAGTCATTAAATTTTTATGGTCTATTAAATCTGTTGTCATATTAATCTTAGTATTAATCTGAGACGCTTACGCTCTCTGCCGGATCAAAAGCAAAAGGTCTGAACAAAGTATCCTCCATGCATCATTAGCCGACTGAGGTTTCTCCTCAAAAAGAGCTCCTGGCACTGCCAATTGGTAAAACAAATACTCATGGGCACAAAATTGCAAACCAAAATACTAAACTTTCAAAAGAACTATCACATGACATACCAAAATTGCTCATTCTTCAATCAAGCAAGTACCTTGGCATGATCAAAATGAGAAAGCAAATCAAAACAAACACAATGAGAAAGTATCTGACTGCAATATAAATAGAAAAGCAAATCAAAACAAGCACAATGGATACATAGTGGACATGATCACTAACCCAAAATTAAATGCATAATACTCAGCAGAAAACTCTCATTCACTAATAAATGTATCATTAAGTAAAGAAAATTAGGCAAACTGTGTCACTTTCGCAGAAGCTGGCATTGAGTTTAGAAAACAAATCTGATATATCTTGGTAAGCCCATAGGCCCTAACCATAAAAATAACAACTAAAAATTTCTAGAAATTTACTTTCAGAAACTATGATTGTAATTATTCACCTGTCTCTCTCCATAGCCATCAAACCCACTTCCAACATTTATTGTGTGTGTTTTCTTTGTTTTTTTTTCCAAGAACATATAATTGTGATACTCCATGAAGAATAAGGAGAAAACATACAATATCAATTAAAGAAAGAAAATGAAGTAATATCAATAAAGTATGATATAGGTAATCTCTGATTTACACAACACATATCAATAACAATCACAACAATGAAAAAAGAAAAACAAATACAGTAAAAAAACATGCACCGCTGTCCACTATCAGGAGTTTGATCAGATTGGTACTTCATTTTGTAAGCGTCGAGGTGGCGCTTACCAGTGCACCCACCACACCAGATGTCGCATCCACCAATGACACCATGTCTCTTGCCACGAAGAAATACAACCTTTTTTTACACAACACAAAGAAAAAAAGCAAACAGAGAAGTAAACAGAAAAAGTTAAGAACAAGATAAAAAAGGAATTCTCACAATGTCTCCTCACCATATCAGATCAGATCACACATAATCAATCAATCGAGCAAAGTGATCAGAGGACTAAAATTGAAAATGGAAAAATAGAAAAATACCATGGTTTCGTTCTTGTGTATGACTGGGGTTTAGGACGGATAGATTCCGGCAGCAGAGGATGTTTCCGATTGCATTAGGATTTTAAATTTTCTCGAAAAAATAAAATAAAAACAAAAAAACAAGAATCTGTAAATACCCAAAATCGATGAGAAAAACTCGAGATAAGAACACAGAGAACAAATTTATACGCATAAGAAAAACAAATTGTACATACCCAACAAGAACTCCATCGGAGCTACTGTTGTCGTCGTCCAAGGACATACCTTCACCACTCCAACCATCGCCGCTTGTGAACTACCGTGGCTTAGCCTACCGCTCGTCAGCATCTATGTACACACGCCGATGACTGAAAGAAGAAAGTGAAAAAAATAGGGTAAATTTTAATATTTAATGAATTCTGTGACCCCTAATATCTAAATCAAAAGCTCAGAAGTAACCAATCTTGATTAATTCGATTAAAAATATAAAGCAAATGGCTAAATTCAATCACAGAAAATAAAAACCTCAAAAACGAATCTCACCGAAAGTAAATACTGTCAGATTCTTCAAACAATCCATATCCTCAGAGCTCCACGAATTTAAAAATAGGTTCTTGAAAGTGCAACTGCTTATGGTTCGAACAAGAGAGACGATTAAGCAGTGATTAGGCAGTGGGGGCTCCGATTGAAGAGGATGAGGTATGTGTATCTGCATGTGTTTGGTGCATGCAAATGTGTGGGAAAGTGGTTTGTCTGCCCTAATGATGCATCTGAGAAAGAGAGGGTTTGAGGTTGGAAGAAAATCTGTTACATCGATCTATTTCACAGTACTAAAGAATTCTTTATAAACAAAAAAATAAGAAAAACAAATCATATATACCTGATAAGAACTCCATCGAAGCTACTATTGTCATCGTCCACGGACGTACCTTTATCAGCCCAACTATCGCCGCTCATCAACTACCAGGGATCAGCCTACCGCTCGTCAACTACCGGGGATTGAAAGATGCAAGTGCATAATTAGGGTAAATTTTTTGGGAGAAAAAAAAGTAGAAGAAAGAAGAAAGAAGAAAAGAGAGAAGATGATGAATTGAAGAAGCGGAAAAATGGGAGAAGGGGCTAGTTGTGTGTTTTTTTTATCATAGCCTTTTTATTTCATTGCTTTTTGACCGAAGTGATTGTTGCTTGTGTCAGATGTATGTTGTGAAGTGATTGGTTTAGTCGGTCAAATTTTCAATACTTCCTGAGTAAGAAAAAAAAAAGATAACCATATTAACCTTAAAAGTAAAGACAATTAGGGGTAACTTAGTCAGTTACAAAAGTGGCCATACCGTAAATAAATCAGGACACGTGTCAATTTTTAAGAGCCTTCAATTGGACACGTGTCGCCATTTGAAGGGCACAAACTCCTTTGTATATATATATAAGAGAGGATGGTTCAAATGTGGGCCACTCTTAAAATGCGGACGTGAGACCCAATTTGGGTCGTCCATTAAACGCGCGGAAAAATAATTGACATGTGTGCAATTAGATACATTGTATATATATATATATATATATATATATATGAAAACACGTACAGTTCAAATCGCAAACAATCACCTTTGCACAAAAACTTAAACAGAGAATCGCGAGAAAATCTTATCAATCTCAACTTTCCTTCTCAATCTTATTACTTTTTCAATCTCAACTTTCTGACAGAAAGAATCGCGCAACACAAAAAGCAACCGATCGAGAAGGATTACTGATAAAAAACGATTAAACTGCAACGATTATGGAGAATAATCAACATTGATCGAAGCATCTCCATTGCTGACAGTACTGGAAGAAGGTATGCAATTGATTTTGATGTTGATTTTGATTTTGATGTTAATATTGATGATTTTAATTTTGTCGCAGTACTTGAAATTTAAATAGTTCGAGGTTGATGAAGTTGATGTTGTTGATTTTGATCTTAATGAAATTGTTTTTAATGAAAATATCAAAATTTACGTAGAATATAACACATAATCTGGAAATATTTGATCATGTTAGACTGAAACTTTGATTTATGATATAATCGTCGATTTCTGAAATCTAGCATGAATGATCAACTAATCTTGCAACTGGGTACAACTAACCTAGCAGATTTAGACAACTAACCTAGCAACTAAATACATCTAACCTAGCAGCAACAAACAACTGACATTGCAACATGATATAACTAACCTTGCAGAGATGTATATCTAACCTAGCAAGAAAAGAGAACTAACCTAGCAAATAGACATTCCGGGCACCTGTTAGCCCGATGACAGACCTTGTAGTATTTTCTTTACTTTTCCCTTTCTGTTTTTGTTTTCCTTTGATTGTGAGACTGCTGATTGTATTTGATTGATATTTGGGCCCTTTTTCGGGTCTTGATCTATATACAGGTTGGGGATCCAGC
>CACSLK010028053.1:11137515-11158434 GCA_902706635.1 Striga hermonthica | reverse complement strand
AAAAAAAAAAAAAAAAAACCTAGCAAATAGACATAACTAACCTAGCAACATCAGACAAGTAACCTAGCACAAAAAGTCATCTAACCTAGCAACAACAGAATACTGACTTTCCAACAAGATATAACTAACCTTGCAGACATATATAACTAACCTAGCAACAAAAAATAACTAACCTAGCTAGAACAGAGACCTAACATAGCAGCAACAGACAACTAACCTAGCAACATGATACAATTAACCTAGCAACTAGACACAACTAAACTAGCAACTAGACATAACTTACATTGAACTATTGCAATTATTAAGTGGCTTATGAATGATTCTTATTATATTTTGCAGCATGTATTACACGTGAGGAATGCCAATTCCAATTGGTGATATCACCAAACTCAACAAAGTATTGGATACCAATTGTCAAAGAAGATATAAAGCCCAAAGTTGGCTAGACTTTTGAAACTCTTGAAGTTGGACTGCAATATTACAGAAACTATGGAGCAAATGGTGGATTTGATGTTCTTATTAGCTCGAACAAACGTTTTAGAAGTGGGATGGTCAGGAAACAACATATAGTTTGTAGCAGAGAAGGATTTAAACCACAGTCGAGGACAAATAATTCAGTTGGAGGAGGAGTTCAACGAGAACGTGTTTCAAAAAGAGTTGGCTGCATGGCTCGGGCAGTGTTTGAATATGATGATGGAAAAGGATACAAGATTACATGCTTTGAAGAAAAACACTGCCACAGTCTGACTTTGTAAGCACACTATTTGGATGCAAACATGCAACTAAATTATGGCCACCAGAAGTTTTTCCTAAACTGTGTAAAAGCCAACATTGGAACGGCTAAAACACACAGGTTGTTCAAAGAAATGGTTGGAGGATATGAAAATGTTGGTGCTCTGGCAGCGGATTTCAAAAACTTCAAAAGAGATCTTATGGCTTATGTTATACCCCGAGTTTTATTAATAAAGGAAAATACTAGCTTTTAATTTTAAGCTAGCCTTTGTTAATAAATAATCATGTTCATGTTCAAGTTCAAGCAATTCAGTCAGTCATATTCCAAGTTCGACTATTAGTCGATAAATTATTCGGTTAATTATTTCAGTAACCGGATAAGTTTCCAGACTTAATTCCAATTCGCTTCTTTATTTAAGGAGTTCGGAATTAATAAGTTAAGTTAACGAATTATTCGAAATACCATTGTTCGGATTAATCTTTCAAGTTAAGAATGTTCGAATTAATTTTCGAATGTCAGGTTCATGTTCGGAATAATTTTCCGATACTTAATTCAGTTAAAGTTTCTTATGTCAAGTTCAGTTTTCCTATACAGCGGTGTGTTCACATTGGTACACCGTCCATCATTAATTAAGTAATGGTCATTAACCTTTGCTTCATTAACTTAATTCATGTTTAAGTTAATTAATCATAATTAGCTTAAAGATAATCATGATTAGCTAAATGTTAATTAATATTAATTAATATTAATGAGGATTAGTTAAGGGATAATCATGTTTAAGTTTTTCATAAGCAAGTCATTAGTATGTCATTAGCACGGTAAGGGTGGTGTTAGCACAATGGTGCTTAGCACACGCTAAACGTGCATTAGCACGCCCGTAGCCGCACTTAACGTGCCTTAAACGAGCTTAAGGGCAAGAAGGCAAAGCCCTCCAATCTTCACGTGCATCATCAGCATTTCAAGTACACTTGGAGGCTAGAGAGAGACCTTGAGCATGACTAAGCATAACTCTTAGTGAGTAAGCACACCAAAGTGCCACCTAGTGCCTTATGTGCACGGCACTTGGTGTACGGCCATTGGCCGAGACTTTTCAGCCCAAGTTCATGTTTCTAAGTCAGGTTTTTGGGGCAAAAATATGGCTGATAATCTGAACCATACACTCAACAAGAACTAAGCCACACATTAGACCTAAGTACACACAAGCACGCACAAGCATGGAGACGAGAAATCATGCCCGTTCATGGGAAATTCTCCGAACACTTAATGAGGTAACTTCATGACCAGCAACCTTTTATGTTAATTAGATCATGTTCAAGTCAGTTTATGCAGCTCATGTCCAGAAATTCACGTAATTACTAATTTATGCTCGGTTTATGCCATATTAGGTCATGACCGAATAAATTGATGATTTATCCAGCAACTTATGTGCAATTCAAGTCTAGTTAGTCATGTTATGTCCTCATGTGTTCAGTATAAAAAGATAGGTCGAGGCAAGTTGAGGTTTAGACCATGTTTTGGCCTAAGGAAGTCGGCAGCGCACGTAGCGCACGCCTACAGGCCCTATCATGTTATCCTTCAGTATAATCATTTTTGTTCGAGTAAGTCAGGTATAGTTGGTCATTATATATTATTTTATGATCAGTCAAGCTTTAATGGTTGAGGGAAATTTATGTTTGGCCGAGGATTGGTCTTAAGCCGATGGTAGCGCCCGTAGCACACACCACGGCACTTTATCGAACAAAATGCATGATTCTTGAGTAGGTTCAGCACATATAATCAAGTTAGGTCAGGTCATGTTGATTCATGTTGAGGTTGCCGGAGGAAGTCGCCAAACGGCCGGCAAGGGCCGGTCGTGGCCACGCTGCCCGCACACAGCGGCAGCAGCGGGCTGGCAGCACCCCAGCACCATCAGCCAGCAGCGCCCTGCGCACGCTGGCTAGTCCCAGTGCACGCCAGCGCGCCCGACAGCGCGCTAGCATGCCCAGTAAGCCTCGGCCAGTGCCCGGCAGCACGGCCGAGCGCCCAGTCACTTTAGCACGCGTAGCCCGCGTGCACAGTAGTGGTCACTCATGCCCAGTAGCCGTTGGCAGTGCACATCAGCACACCAACAGCCAGTCCCATCGGACGCGCGGTGCCAGCCATGCCAGGGGCACGCAAGTGCATGTCAGCACGCACGTCCGTGGCCAGTGCCGCACCGCAAGCCGTGTAGCAGCCACGCCTTGCTCAGTTCATGTCCAGCCGTGGTGAGGTGCACGCAACACCCTCGTCCATGGCCAGGGCAGGCCCGCAGTGGCCATGCCGCAACCAATCACGTCAGCACTCGCGCCCAGGGCCGCAGCAAGGCCGTGGGCTGAGTCAGCCGCCGACCGACCGGTCCGAGCAGACCGGTGGTCCGACCAGACCGGTTCAGACCGGTTTATTCTAGATTTTAATATTTTTAGCCCCGGTTCGTGTTCAGGTCTCGTTTTAAGTTAAATTTCGAGTCCGGGTCGGTTCAATAAATTCATGTCAGTTCAGTTTCAAGTTTAGCCGGTTCCGGTTATACCGGTTAAGTCCAAATATTATGTCGAGTCCAGTAGAGCATCTTAACATATTAAACAATTATTTTATCAGTCTGAGCATAGTATTTAGTAATTGTTTATATTATTTTCAGTTTGATCAGGATACAGATATCAGCACTTACGTTTTCAGAACAGCAGTTCAAGTGGGGACTCAGACTGGGTATTACATTGATTATAAAAGTATTCTACCATGTTTGAGGTATGTATTATCAGTATCCGCTCGGAATGGTCGCCGGTCCATTCTGGGTTCTAGTGGCCCTAATCTTCCCACTAGAGTGTGCACTTGGTGTCCGACATTAGTTTGTGTCGGCAGATGTTCAGGCATTCAGGCAGGTGATGATTTATTCGCACCCTCAGTATCAGATCATGTATCGGTTTCATGTTCATGTTCATGCCAGGATCATGTTATTTTAATTACTTACATTGTTTACTTAAGTATGAGTTTCTGTGGAGCACAGTGTTTTAGTGCTCACGCTCCCACGTATTTCATGTTTTTCAGGTCACAGAGTCGGGGACGAGGAGTGAGATGACGGAGCAGTTCGGGATTATGCTTATAAAGTTTAAATTACCTAAGCTTTATGCTTATAAAGCTTAAATTATGTTTTGTACAGTTTGAATTTGGCAAAGCAGTGCCAATATATATTTCAGCAAACTTGTTTTCATGATCATGGTACTGCTTTCCAATTTCACCACTACAGTTTCTGCTGATGTTTTACTGTTCATCATTCCTAGACAAATAAATCAGCCGGCAAACTGTTAGTTGGTTTTCTAAAACCAAAAGTTCAGATTTATCAGTCAGTTATGTATTTTAGTAGCACTCCGAATCAGTATTTCACAATGTAAAACGTTTTAATTTGAAGGTAATTGCGAAAAGCGCGCTCTGATTTTCATGTCAAGGCGGGGTGTTACAGTTGGTATCAGAGCAACGTTTTTGCGTGTCTGAAAATTTCATGAGTCAGAAAATTTTTCAGAAAACCCGAACACGTCACGCTCACACCTCGCCGACTACAGGTAAGTGCTGATTCATGTTTTAAATTATAAACATTTTACTATTTCTATGCTCAGAAATTTTTAGTCACGATATAGTTAAGATGCTCGAATCATGTTCAAGATCAGTAGTCAGTATACTCGGGATTTCATGTCAGTATTTTCCCAGCCACATTTAGCGACTCGTCAAGAAATTTGTGTGCTTTATTGATCAGCTTCAATAAAGTCATCAGTAAGGATTATCAAATCAGAATTCGTAACCTTAGGTTGAGAACTCTAAATTCAATTCTAGATTTATTCAAGTTAAGTTAGTGATCCGTCAAGAGATTTGTAAGCAGTTATGTTATACAAATCTTAGCAATCATGTTCCTC
The DNA here is from genome assembly GCA_902706635.1 of Striga hermonthica. Taxonomy (NCBI): domain Eukaryota; kingdom Viridiplantae; phylum Streptophyta; class Magnoliopsida; order Lamiales; family Orobanchaceae; genus Striga; species Striga hermonthica. The sequence continues at coordinate 11,153,781 of CACSLK010028053.1, read as the reverse complement.
AGGCATTTTCTATCGAAAATTACTCAATTTTCCAATAAATTGGCAGATTCCAGGGAGGAATTTCTTGATTCAATTCGAGTAATAGACTCCAATTTTCTAAGTCAGATCAGTAAATCAAGTTCAGCAAAAATTTTCATGTTAAAGGTTGTTATAATTCTCAAGTCATTGTTAAAGTAACGGTTTCCAGTGTATAAGAGTCAATAGTCCGGGTTACCATGGAGGCTTGAAATAAGAGCCACTCAGCCGGGTATACCATGGAGGCTTGAAGCTGGGACCAGAGTAGTATAAATTCATGTGTTAGCAACCTTTAAAGTCAGTCATATCATGTATTTTATCAGCCATGATATCTCGAGTCATGATTTTCACAGCTCAAGATCAGTGATTCTTTTTGTACTTGCGGGACCAGTTGTTACTGGAGTAGCCCTATACAGTACATAGTCATGAATCGATGTACAAGATTTAAAGTCAATGTTCATGATGTAAGGTCGACGTATAATAGTTGTTCAGTCGGGTTAAATATGGAGGTCTGTAATACAGACTATTATTCCAGTTTTACCTGGAAACTTGAAGTCGCCCTTATCAAGTCAAGTAAGTCAGTAAATGTCATGTTCCAAATTCCGAGGCGACAATTTAGTTGTCTCGGGATAACTTCCTGAATTCAAGTAAGAATGATTCTGCCATATAAAAGTCAAGTCATGATTATTCAGTTATATGAATGTTCAGGCTAATCATGTCAAGTCAAAGATAGTCTGTCTAATAAGACAAGACTTATCAGTCATTTCCAGTATGTTCAATGCCTCGATTCTTAAATGTAGACAATTTGAGAATTCGTAGGAAAGATCGGTTCATAATAAACTTTTCTTGAGGTTAAGTAAACCTCAGGAAAGGTAAGCAGTTGCAGGTACGACGTATCGAAGAAGGGCCAATCAACAACAACAGACAGATCTATGATGGTAAACCGATGCTCACCATTCAAAGATGCATGCCAGGCCGGAGTCACAGTACACCGGGAGATTACGGAGAGTTAGCATTATAGTACATTGAGGTTACTAGCCGAGATACAGATATGATCAGCCATACAGACTACATCGACATCGCAGGTACAATTTTCGCCAGGTGCTGTATGCAGGCGTGCCGCACTCACTTGATGAGGAGCGGGTATGCCGCATTACTATGTGTCGCGAACGATGTGCCGCGTATCGAGTAGATATTCAGGAAAGGTAGTTGCCAGGATTGCTAGTTACCCTCATTTGTACATGTGCGTCTCTGAAATTTTCCAGGAGTACCTACGACGGGGAGTTCCACACTCAACGTTCAGACAGAAGATCAACAGTCAATCAGGAGATGAAGATCAGTACGTTCCAGAATTATATTCAGTTAATAGGACACTTTGTTTCAGAAAAGTGTTCCGTTTCAGTCAGTGTTAATCATCAACTCACTTAATTGTGAATTGCTGATTTCTCAGTTAAGATCAAGTCTAATGTTCAGTATTCGATACTGAATTTTCAAGTCATGTCAGCGGAAAGTATAAGCTTTATATTAAGCTTGTACCTTTCAGTTTAGTATTTCCGAGGACGGAAATATTTTAAGGAGGGTGGGTTGTTATACCCCGAGTTTTATTAATAAAGGAAAATACTAGCTTTTAATTTTAAGCTAGCCTTTGTTAATAAATAATCATGTTCATGTTCAAGTTCAAGCAATTCAGTCAGTCATATTCCAAGTTCGACTATTAGTCAATAAATTATTTGGTTAATTATTTCAGTAACCGGATAAGTTTCCAGACTTAATTCCGATTCGCTTCTTTATTTAAGGAGTTCGGAATTAATAAGTTAAGTTGACGAATTATTAGAAATACCATTGTTCGGATTAATCGTTCAAGTCAAGAATGTTAGAATTAATTTTCAAATGTCATGTTCATATTCGGAATAATTTTCCAATACTTAATTCAGTTAAAGTTTCTTATGTCAAGTTCAGTTTTCCTATACAGCGGTGTGTTCACATTGGTACACCGTCCATCATTAATTAAGTAATGGTCACTAACCTTTGTTTAATTAACTTAATCAATGTTTAAGCTAATTAATCATAATTAGCTTAAAGATAATCATGATTAGCTTAATGTTAAGGGATAATCATGTTTAAGTTTTTCATAGGCAAGTCATTAGTATGTCATTAGCACAGTAAGTGTGGTGTTAGCACAATGATGCTTAGCACACGCTAAACGTGCATGATGAGGATCGTGTGTTTCGACTGCCGATAAGCCACAAACCAGTGCCTTGAATCGCCGATAGTGCCTAGAGGTTCACAAACCGCACCCCTCTAAATGAATATAATTGCTATAGAATCTTGGTGAAAAACTAAAGCAAAGAGGATGAACAAAAGTTCTTGAGTTCTTATTAATTCTTAGATGATGAAAATAACATGAGGGGATGGTCCTTTATATAGGCACCAAATAGATCTAATCCTAATATAACTATAACTCTAAGAAAGCAATTAAATATTAACTATCCTAATTATTCTAGATCTCATAATGAAATAAGGGAACTAAATATCTTGGCTTGCACTCCAAGGGATCTCCTTCTCTCTCTCTTTCTTGCGCGATCCTAGGCCGCTTTATGCACCGCCCACGTGCCCTTGCCCTAGTCCTCGAGGACTAGGGCCGCCGACCTTGCTAGCGCGTGCTCGCGAGCCTGGCTTGCTGCGCACGCCCGTGCGTTGGCGCCGACCTTGCGCGCGTGCTCGCCCGCCATACCGCAGTCCTCAAGGACTGCGGCCTCGTGTCCAGCGCGTCCAGCCCCGCCCAGCGTGTCGCGCACGCCTATGCTTCCGGGCGCTGTTACGCGCGCGTGCTGTCCCTCCTTTCCGCATGCCTCGAGGCATGCGGCCTCGTCCGCTGCGCGCGAGTCCCGTTCGCCCGACCTTTCCTCGTGCGCGCCTGTCAACCCCACGCTACTCGCACCCTGCTTACGCGCGACGTCCACATTCATCACTCGCATATCCCCGTGCAGGCCTTCTTCGCTCGTCCCGCGCGCACTACACTTCAGTGCGCGCACTTCCGCCGTCTCTCGGGCCAACCTCTTGCCCGCATGATATGCCTGGCTCGCGGCGTTCTTGAGCTGCCTAGCCACTTCCGCATCATTCCCGTCCCCTTCAAGTGAATCCTTGTCCTCAAGGATGAAGTTCGGGAACTGATCGCGCATCTCTTCAAGATCTTCCCAAGTGGCTTCTTCAGATGGCAACTCTTCCCAGTCAACTAGCACTTCCCAACGATATCGTCCTGCTCTCTTTATCTTACGGTACTCAATCGCTCGTTTCGGGCGTACTATAGCCCTGCCATCGGTTGCCGTTGCTGGTAGCTCCTCACAGTACTTTTGTGCTTCTCCTAGACTTCTTTTGAGCTGTGAAACATGTATAACCGGGTGGATCTGCGAACTTTCTGGTAACTCAAGGCGATAAGCTACCTTACCAATGCGCTTTAGAATCTGATAAGGCCCATAATAGCGGACTCCAAGTTTAGTTGCGGCCCTTTGCGCTGTGGTACGCTGTCTGAACGGCCGTAGCTTCAGGTAGACATACTCGCCTGGTACAAAATTTTCCTCTCGCCTTTTCCCATCTGCGAAGGCTTTGGTTCGATTAATTGAGCCTTCGAGATTTCTCTTCAGCTCACGTAACATCAAATCTCGTTCTTCTAGTTCTCGACCAACCTCATCGTTGACTGTACTTCCCTCCGAGTAATTGATCAGCGTTGGGGGTTTTCGCCCATAGACCAACTCGAATGGCGTCATCTTGGTCGACTCGTGGTAAGTAGTGTTGTACCAATACTCAGCCCATGGTAAAAAGTTTTCCCATCACTTTGGGAACTGATGGACGTAGCACCTCAAATACTGCTCAAGGGTTCGGTTAGTTACCTCAGTTTGTCCGTCTGTCTGGGGATGGTAGGCTGAGCTCATAGACAGTTTAGTCCCTTGTAACTTGAAGAATTCAGACCAAAAGCTGCTCATAAAAATTCGGTCTCGATCAGAGACGATGGATCGAGGCGCTCCATGCAGTTTCATCACATACTCCACGAATAACTGACTTTGCGGTGTAAGGATGGGTAATGGGTATGAAGTGAGCGTACTTCGTGAGACGATCCACCACAACCATAACACCGTCAAATCCATTAGAATTTGGTAGCCCCTCGATGAAATCCATGGTGATGTCTTCCCAAATTGCCTCGGGTACTGGTAGTGGTTGCAATAGCCCACTTGGCCGTCGTGAGTCAGACTTAGTACGTTGACAATCGTCGCACCGTGCTATGTAGTCTCGGACGGTACCTTGTTGTCCCGGCCAGAAGAAAGTGTTGGCTATTCTCATCCACGTGCGATAGATACCCGAGTGGCCTCCAACCTTAGAGTCATGGAAGTGCTGCAAGATCTGCTCGCGTAACTGCCCACTGTCGGGGACATAGACTCGACCTCGGTGTAAAAGTAGACCATTATGCAACTCGTAGTCGATGGCAGTTGCCTTACCTGCTTCTATCGATTGGCGCAGCTCCTGGCAATGGGTATCCTCTACTTGCGCTTTCCTGATCTCTTCCCAAATGGCCCAAGTAGGTCCAGTGATAGCACTTAATTCGGCCACATCTGTCCGTCGAGATAGTGCGTCGGCTACTGCGTTCTGCCGACCTGGTCGATAGATTATCTCGAAGTCAAACCCCATAAGTTTAGATACGAATTTCTGCTGCTCGGGGGTAACGATCCTTTGTTCCAACAGGTGCTTAAGCGGTTGTTGGTCGGTAACAATCTGAAAACGTCGACCTAATAGATAAGGCCTCCAGCACCGTACAGCTTCGACAACTGCTAGCATCTCTTTTACGTACACTGACAGACCCAATCGAGTAGTGCCTAATGCCTTGCTGAGATAGGCTAGGGGTCGCCCCTCTTGCACTAGTACTGCTCCGATTCCAATGTCGCTCGCATCGGTGTGTACTTCGAACAACACATCAAACCTAGGCATTGCGAGTACTGGCGTTGTAGTCATGGCTTCTTTCAATTTCCCAAACGCCGCCTCGCTAGCTTCGGTCCATGCGAACCCGCCTTTCTTAGTCATTGCTGTCAGTGGCTTGGCGATGGTTCCGTAATCCTTTACGAACTTTCGGTAGTAGCCCGTGAGCCCTAGAAATCCTCTTAACTGCGTGAGACTAGTTGGTTTGGGCCAATCGACCATAGCCTCAATCTTTCGTGGATCGACCTTCACGCCCTCGTGTGATATAAAGTGTCCCAGATATTCAACCATCATTTGCCCAAAAGAACATTTGGACGGCTTAATGTGGAACGAGTTGGCTTCCAGAATTTCGAGCACTACTCTCAGATGCCCAAGATGTTCGTCCCATGACTTTGAATAAATCAGGATATCATCAAAGAATACCAGAACGAACTTACGCAGATACTCCTTGAAAATAGAGTTCATGGCGAACTGGAAAGTGGATGGGGCGTTGCATAGGCCGAATGGCATAACCAGATACTCATAGTGCCCCTGATGCGTACGAAAGGCTGTCTTTGGAATGTCGGCCTTGTGGAGTCGAATCTGATGGTAACCAGCTCTTAGATCGAGCTTAGAGAAATAGCGTGATCCGGCTAACTCATCAAGCATGCCATCAACACTGGGGATTGGAAATCTGTCCTTGATGGTTGCAGCGTTTAGAGCTCGGTAGTCAGTACAGAATCTCCACGTGCCGTCTTTCTTTTTAGCCAACAGAACTGGAGAAGAAAACAGACTCTTGCTATGTTGTATGAGTCCTGATTCAAGCATCTCGGCCACCTGCCGTTCGATCTCGGTCTTCTGAAAGTGAGCATACCTGTAGGGGTGTACATGGATGGCATGCTATTCATTGACCAATGGTATGCGGTGATCGAACTCTCGGTGCGGTGGTAGTCCTTTAGGTTCGCCCAGTACTCCTTCAAACTCTTCGAGAAGCTCACGCACATCTCCCTGTTGTTGTTCATCCCGGTTTGGGTGTGCTCCCATGTCCTCGACTACTACTGCAAAAATTTGGCCTCCACCTCGCCAAACTCTTTCAATACTTTTCAACCCTACTTCCTTAGTTCCTTTATCAGTGCCGGTGCTTAGGGTGACCTGCCGTCCTTCGGAGTTGAATTCCATAATGCCTGTTTGATATTCGGTCGTCACCTTTCCTAATCCTTCAAGCCATTGGATTCCCAGCACTACATCTGGCCCAACTAGTGGTAAGGCATACAGATCAGCCTTTATCGTGACCCCCTGAAACTTGATCGGCACCTTCCGAAAAGACTCAGAGCATTGCAACTTCTCTCCATTAGCTACCCGTACCTCAAAGGGCTCGATCCTTGTGGTTGGCAATCTCAACTTTTGCGACAAGTCAGCATTGATGAAGTTATGTGACGAACCATTGTCTACGAGCACCACTACTCTTCATCCTTGACCCATGCTGGTAGTCGCATTGTTTTCGGCCCTCTGATCCCCGCCATCGCATGCATCGAAATTTCAGGCTCCTCACTGAAGGTCTCAATCTTGTCCTCCTGATGCGGTTCCTCCTCGACCTCAACCTCCTCGTCGTCCGGGTTGGCCACCTCAATTACAAAGACTTGCTTGCACTGATGCCCTGGGGTAAACTTCTCCTCGCACTTAAAACATAGACCCTTCTCACGTCGGCGTCTAAACTCTTCGGGGGACAGTCGTCTTACTATCGTCCCTGCTGACCGATTGCTGACGTTTGGCCGTGCGCCAACCGTGGCTTGGTTCGATCCCGTGCGTCGCGTGTCCGTGAATCGCACATCCGCCCGTCCCCTTCGCGTAGCGACGAGGTGATCTTCTCGCCGTCGTGCCACTTCCATCGCGTCGTGCATGGAGTCGGGCCTCTCGAGTCGAACTTCAGCAGCCAGGTCAAATTTTAACCCGCCGATAAATGCGCTAACTAGTGCATCTTCCGGCCAGTCACGCACGCGGAAAGCTAATCGTTCGAACTCCCTAATGTATTCGCGTAGGCTGCCTGTTTGCCGTATGCGCGTGAGAGCCTCATTGTAATTATGATAATCAGATGTACCAAATCGCGTAAGCAACTCTCCCTCAAAAACATCCCAAGTAATAATTTGCTGCCGCTTGCGGTAGATCCGTGTGAGCCATTGCCACCACACATTGGCCTCACCATCGAGATAATAAGCGGCATACCTGACGCGATCTGTACCGTCAGTTTCATTAAGTTCAAAGTATTGTATTGCCCTGTTGAGCCACGCGTCTGGATCGCTGCCCGTGAATGTGGACAACGTGATGCGCGGTTTGTCGGGTGCACGCCGATCGCGGTATGTGGACGCCTGGGACTGCCGATCGAGGTCGTCCTCGCGTTCGTACTCCTCGCGCCGCCGATCCTCTCTTTCAAGCCGCTCGCGGTTGTGATGTCGCGCCTGGTCCCGTGGCCGCGGCGGTGGCAGGCGGTCGAGGACCGTGCGTGCCATCTCATCAAATCGTCGGTTCATGGTTTCCATTAGATCTTGCACCGTTGACTTGGTGTTGTCAAGTCCCTCACCCAACGTATCAATTGCCTCGCTCATGCCACGAAATTGGACATCGAGGTTGTCAATCTTGTCCTTCATCTCCTTGTTAGCCATGGCTTTCTTCTCTTGTTTGCGTTCTTTGCTTCGAGGACTCGTGTTTGAAGATTTTTTTTTTTTTGATAAGGAGGACGAAAGATCAAAAAGAAAAAGAAAGGGAATGGGGTAGAAGAAAAACACACGATCAACACCTCTCAATGAAAGCACCAATGATGAGGATCGTGTGTTTCGACTGCCGATAAGCCACAAACCAGTGCCTTGAATCGCCGATAGTGCCTAGAGGTTCACAAACCGCACCCCTCTAAACGAATATAATTGCTATAGAATCTTGGTGAAAAACTAAAGCAAAGAGGATGAACAAAAGTTCTTGAGTTCTTATTAATTCTTAGATGATGAAAATAACATGAGGGGATGGTCCTTTATATAGGCACCAAATAGATCTAATCCTAATATAACTATAACTCTAAGAAAGCAATTAAATATTAAATATCCTAATTATTCTAGATCTCATAATGAAATAAGGGAACTAAATATCTTGGCTTGCACTCCAAGGGATCTCCTTCTCTCTCTCTTTCTTGCGCGATCCTAGGCCGCCTTATGCACCGCCCGCGTGCCCTTGCCCTAGTCCTCGAGGACTAGGGCCGCCGAACTTGCTAGCGCGTGCTCGCGCACCTGGCTTGCTGTGCACGCCCGTGCGTTGGCGCCGACCTTGCGCGCGTGCTCGCCCGCCATACCGCAGTCCTCAAGGACTGCGGCCTCGTGTCCAGCGCGTCCAGCCCCGCCCAGCGTGTCGCGCACGCCTATGCTTTCGGGCGCTGTTTCGCGCGCGTGTTGTCCCTCCTTTTCGCATGCCTCGAGGCATGTGGCCTCGTCCGCTGCGCGCGAGTCCCGTTCGCCCGACCTTTCCTCGTGCGCGCCTGTCAACCCCGCGCTACTCGCACCCTGCTTACGCGCGACGTCCGCGTTCATCACTCGCATATCCCCGTGCAGGCCTTCTTCGCTCGTCCCGCGCGCACTACACTCTAGTGCGCGCACTTCCGCCGTCTCTCGGGCCAACCTCTTGCGCGCATGAAATGCCCGGCTCGCGGCGTTCTTGAGCTGCCTAGCCACTTCCGCATCAGTGCATTAGCACGCCCTTAGCCGCACTTAACGTGCCTTAAACGAGCTTAAGGGCAAGAAGGAAAAGCCCTCCAATCTTCACGTGCATCATCAGCATTTCAAGTACACTTGGAGGCTGGAGAGAGACCTTGAGCATGACTAAGCAAAACTCTTGGTGAGTAAGCACACCAAAGTGCCACCTAGTGCCTTATGTGCACGACACTTGGTGTACGGCCATTGGCCGAGACTTTTCAGCCCAAGTTCACGTTTATAAGTCAGGTTTTTTGGGCAAAAATATGGCTGATAATCTAAACCATACACTCAGCAAGAACTATGCCAAACATTAGCCCTCAGTACACACAAGCACGCACAAGCACGAAGACGAGAAATCATGCCCGTTCATGGGAAATTCTCCGAACACTTAATGAGGTAACTTCATGACCAACATCCTTTTTTATGTTAATTAGATCATGTTCAAGTCAGTTTATGCAGCTCATGTCCAGAAATTCACGTAATTAGTAAGTTATGCTCGGTTTATGCCATATTAGGTCATGACCGAATAAATTGATGATTTATCCGGCAACTTATGTGCAATTCAAGTCCAGTTAGTCATGTTATGTCCTCATGTGTTCGGTATAAAAAGATAGGTCGAGGCAAGTTGAGGTTTAGACCATGTTTTGTCCTAAGGAAGTCGGCAGCGCACGTAGCGCACGCCTACGGGCCCTATCATGTTATCCTTCAGTATAATCATGTTTGTTCGAGTAAGTCAGGTATAGTTGGTCATTATATATTATTTTATGATCAGTAAAGCTTTAATGGTTGAGGGAAATTGATGTTTTGCCGAGGATTGGTCTTAAGCCGATGGTAGCGCCCGTAGCGCACACCACGACACTTTATCGAACAAAATGCATGATTCTTGAGTAGGTTCAGCACATATAATCAAGTTAGGTCAGGTCATGTTGATTCATGTTGAGGTTGCCGGAGGAAGTCGCCAAACGGCCGGCAAGGGCCGGTCGTGGCCACGCTGCCCGCACACAGCGGCAGCAGCGGGCTGGCAGCACCCCAGCACCATCAGCCAGCAGCGCCCTGCGCACGCTGGCCAGTCCCAGTGCACGCCAGCGCACCCGACAGCGCGCCAGCATACCCAGCAAGCCTTGTCCAGTGCCCGGCAGCACGGCCGAGCGCCCAGTCACTTTAGCACGCGTAGCCCGCGTGCACAGCAGTGGTCACTCATGCCCAGTAGCCGTTGGCAGTGCACAGCAGCACCCCAACAACCAGTCCCATCGCACGCGCGGTTCCAGCCATGCCAGGGGCACGCAAGTGCATGTCAGCACGCACGTCCGTGGCCAGTGCCGCACCGCAAGCCGTGTAGCAGCCACGCCATGCTCAGTTCCTGTCCAACCAGGGTCAGGTGCACGCAGCACCCTCGGCCATGGCCAGGGCAGGCCCGCAGTTGCCATGCCGCAACCAATCACGTCAGCACCCGCGCCCAAGGCCGCAGCAAGGCCGTGGCCCGAGTCAGCCGCCGACCGACCGGTCCGAGCAGACCGGTGGTCCGACCAGACCGGTTCAGACCGGTTTATTCTAGATTTTAATATTTTCAGTCCCGCTTCGTGTTCAAGTCCCGTTTTCAGTTAAATTTCGAGTCTGGGTCGGTTCAATAATTCATGTCAGTTCAGTTTCAAGTTTAGCCGGTTCCGGTTATACCGGTTAAGTCAAAATATTATGTCGAGTCCAATAAAGCATCTTAACATATTAAACAGTTATTTTATCAGTCTGAGCATAATATTTAGTAATTGTTTATATTATTTTCAGTTTGATCAGGATACAGATATCAGCACTAACGTTTTCAGAACATCAGTTCAGGTGGGGAGTCAGACTGGGTATTACATTGATTATATTTATTCTACCATGTTTGAGGTATGTACTATCAGTATCCGCTCGGAATGGTCGTCAGTCCATTCTGGGTTCTAGTGGCCCTAATCTGCCCACTAGAGTGTGCACATGGTGTCCGACATTAGTTCGTGTCGGCAGATGTTCAGACATTCAGGCAGGTGATGATTTATTCACACCCTCAGTATCATATCATGTACCGGTTTCATGTTCATGTTCCTGCCAGGATCATGTTATTGTAATTATTTTCACTGTTTACTTTAGTATGAGTTTCTGCAGAGCACAGTGTTTTAGTGCTCACGCTCCCACGTATTTCATGTTTTTCAGGTCACAGAGTCGGGGACGAGGAGTGAGATGACGGAGCAGTTCGGGATTATGCTTATAAAGTTTAAATTACCTAAGCTTTATGCTTATAAAGCTTAAATTATGTTTTGTACAGTTTGAATTTGGCAAAGCAGTGCCGATATATTTTTCAGCAAACTTGTTTTCATGATCATGGTACTGCTTTCCAATTTCACCACTACAGTTTCCGCTGATGTTTTACTGTTCGTCATTCTTAGCCAAATAAATCAGCCGGCGAACTGTTAGTTGGTTTTCTAAAACCAAAGGTTCAGATTTATCAGTCAGTTATGTATTTTAGTAGCACTGCGAATCAGTATTTCGCAATGTAAAACATTTTAATTTGAAGGTAATTGCGAAAAGCGCGCTCTGATTTTCATGTCAAGGCGGGGTGTTACAGCTTACATGTCAGGGGCAGATGCACAACTCATGGTACAAAAATTTCTCAGCAAGCAGGAAGTTTATCCGGACATTACATTTGAATATGCGGTAGATGAAGAGAAAAAATTAAGCTGGATCTTTTGGGCAGACCAAATTTCAAAAAGAAATTACCTCATGTTTGGGGATGTTGTTTCATTTGATGCAAAGTACACAATCATTTTCCTTGACTTGAATCTGATTTATATGTAATGTAATGTCTGAATTAAACTAACTTTACAACTAGATATAACTGACCTAGCAACAAAAATATCTAACCTATTACTAACAGAGACCTAACCTAGCACCAACAGATAACTAACCTAGCACCAACAGACAGTCAACCTAGCAACAACATACAACTAGCCTAGCAGCAAAATACAACTATCATAGCAACATTTGACAACTAACCCAACAAGTATTATACTAGTTAACAATTTCATTTATTGTTCTGATTTGCTCTCTATCTTTAAACAGGTACAAAATGGTTTTTGTACCATTTACAGGAATTGATAACCACAGTGTGTCACATTTGGAGCTGGGTTAATGATTAAAGAGGATGAAGCATCATACATTTGGTTATTGGAAAATTTCTTGAAAGCTATGGGAAGTGAACCATATTACATTATCACTGACCAAGATCCTGCTATGAAGAATGCAGTTCGGGCGACTTTCAAACAGGCAAGACATCGTTTGTGCATGCGGCATATCATGGAAAAGGTAAATGTAAAGGTTCCTACATTAGCCAAGGATAATAACTTCATGAAGAGGCTAAATGAAATGGTGTTGGATATTTACATGGATCCTAAGGAATTTGAAGAAAAATGGGGAAAATTGATGAATGATTTTGCATTAACAGAGAATCAGTGGTTTACCACACTATTTCAGATTAGAAAATCGTGGATCCCCGCATACTTTAAGGATGTCAAAATGGGTGGCCTACTGAAAACAACTTCTAGGTCTGAAAGTGTTAATAGTTGGTTCGGAAGTTACAAATCTGAAAGTGCAAACTTAGTTGAGTTCTTTATGCATTTTGAAAGTGCAATGGATGCACAAAGGCATGTTATAAGCAAGCTGGATCATGAATGTGTGAATGCACCTCCTGAGTGCAAGACACCGTTACAAATTGAAAAACATGCTGCAAAAGTTTACACAAAAACAGTGTTTTCGGAGGTGCAATTGGAGATTGAAGCAGCATGTTTTAGATGTGTGACTGTGCATATTGAAAAGCAGGATGAAACAACCAGATATAAGGTTGTAGAAGTTGGTCGAGATGGGGTCGAATTCATTGTTAATAAGTGTGGGGATTTGGTGGATTGCAGCTGCAAAATGTTTCATCAATTTGGATTGTTGTGTCGTCACACAATATTGCTAGTGAAGGATTTAGAGAGAATATCAGAGAAGTACCTCCTCAACCGTTGGCTGAAGGCTGCTTCTTCTAGACATGGGATTGATAACGCAAGACTTAATCCACTCGATGGAAAAAATCAGAGAAATGCATATCTAAACAATCTGTGGCCTGATTTTTATTGTTGCATATCTCTTGCTGAAGGTAGCAAGGACAAATTGGAACACTTGTCCAAGATTATAAATGAAGAAAAGAACCATTTGATATAAGAATTCTGTGGATCCGTTTCGAATCTTGATGTTGATATTTTGCCACCAAAGCAAGCAAAGAACAAGGGAAGTGGAAGCACGACTAAAAGTCGGCTGCTGTCACAAAGAGAAAAATCCATCAAAGAAAGTCAAAAGCTGAAAAGACGTTGTGGAAAATGTGGAGAAGTGAGAAATCATAATAGTAGAACTTGTAATAAGACTAGTGAGTGACATATCTCCTTGTAATAAATAATTCTATATGAATTTTGATGTGTTGCTACTTCATAGTATTGTTCCATAAACTAGCATCGACATTGAACTAACCAAGCAACAACAGACAACTAACCTTGCACTAACTGACAACTAACCTAGCACCAATATACAGCTAACATTGCAACATGATGAAACTAACCTTGCACTAACTGACAACAAACCTAGCACCAGTATACAGCTAACATTGCAAACATGATGAAACTAACCTTTGCAGAGATATATAACTAACCTAGCAAACCTAGCAACACAAGATAACTAATCAAGCAAGAACAGAGACCTAACCTAGCATTAACAGAGACTTAACCGAGCAACAACACACAACTATCGTTGCAACTTGATAAAACTAACCTAGCAGAGATATATAACTATCCTAGCAGATACAGATAACTATCATAGCAACTGGATAAAACTAACCTAGCAACAACGAACTACTAACCTAGCACTAACAGAAAACTAACCTAGCAACGGCAGACTACTAACCAAGCACTCATGGACAACAAAATGCTCTCCCTTCTCTCTAAAAATCTCTCTCTAGAATTCCCGTTTCAATTTCCCATTTTAATCGGACCTGCCGTTCACTTTCCGGTCACCATCTCCGCATAACCGGACCACCGTCACTCGAGCCGGCGGCGCTGGTAGCGTCGCCGGTCCGCCGGTCTCGCTCTCGGATCGCTATTTTCCATTTCAATGGAACACTCTCCGCAGCTGCTCAATTTGGAGGAGCCCAGCCTCCCTTCTCAGCCGCCGGATTTCAACGTTTTACTCCAGCCTGATGTAAAGAAAGCCCTCCTTGCCCTCCTGCTCCCTCTGTTTGCCAACCCCAAAGCCGCAGAGGTCCCGCCTACCTCGCAGCCTACAACAAACGCAGGCTCCTCGCAGCTGCAAACAACCGACAAGAAGAATAGTTCCAGTGACATAACCGAGACCTTGGTGCGATTTGGGTCTCTTATGGCGAATATCAGATCGGAAAAAATCTCTCAGCCAGTCAAACAACTAAGCCCGCCGTTGTCCATCTTGAGCTCTGTCGGCGCAAACCAGGTAATCCCAAACCCTCAGCTCCCACAATGCAACGTGGCTCTTCAGCCCAATTACCCATGCCCCAACCACATAATTACCCAGCCAACTGTTATTGGGCCTACTTCTTCCCAGCCCAGTAACACAAATCGAAACATTTCACACAATCAGCCCGTCCAAAATGTTTTACCTATTGAACCACAACAACAGCCTAGTAATACAGATCAAAATCAGCCCATCCAAAATGTTTTACTTATTGAACCACAACAACAGCCCAGTAATAAAGAACAAAATCAGCCTATTTCCAAACAACCCATTACTCCTCAATCACAGACCACATTCGCCACACCTCACCATTCCCAGGCTGCCACAGAAAATTGGCCTTCTCAGCAGCCACCGGCTGGAGCTCCACCGGTGCCCGGCGACATTAGCGCCGGCGATGGTGACGGATTCCGGCAAGTCACCGGAGCCTCCTCTGTGGCCGAGACAATTGACAAGATGGACGGTTCTCTCCCGAGACTTCCTCCTCGTCTAACCGATGACATGGAGCTGAACGTTTTAAATGTACGAGAGGATGGGGTGGTCGTTACAAGGACAAGTTCAGCGGCTGCGGCTCAACCCACCGGACATTCCCCAACCGGGCCACAACCGAAAGACGCCTCCACGGCCAATCTCACAACAACCGGGCCAACTACAGAACCACCCACTGGCCAACCTTCATTCCCGGATGTTGTTTCGGGGAAGAGAGTTGGTTATCCGAATGCCGCGCGGTCGAAAAATGGAGGCTCGAGCTCCCCGAACCCAACACCGAAAGATTTCCCATTCAACGGGAATTACGAACATGCTTGCGGTACCATCATCCGCTCGGAGGGGAACAAAGTGAAAGCCCGCTTCTCCGACGCTGAATCTGGCGACCTGTCAGGTAAACTAGATAACACCCTGGTATTTAAGTTCTCATATGCTATCCCCGCCCCTCGAGATATATCTGCTGGATTAAGGAAATTGGGTTTTAAGGGTAGTGTATCATCGAAGTGGTTCAACTTTAACCACCTTCTAGTGACCTTCCACCTCATTGAGGATTATAATGAGGTCTGGCTTAAGACCTTGATTCATCTGTGTGGATGCCCAGCTAGGGTATTCAAATACTATGTCGGGTTTAACCCAAAGACGGAGGTGCCGATTGTCCCTGTTTGGTGCCGTCTTCCGGGCCTCCCACCCCACCTGTACGACCGTGCTGCCATCACTACACTTGCTAAGTGTATTGGGCAGCCGATTCGTATTGAAGCCCACACGGCCCTTCAGACGAGGGTTAGCATGGCGCGATTTTGTGTCGAGATAGATCTCAGAACGGAGCTCGTTCATGAGATCGAGATTGAACAGGGCTCCGAGTCCTTTGCTCAGCGGGTGATCTACGAGAAGATCCCCGCTTTCTGTACTGCGTGCAGACATGTTGGTCATATTGCGGCCGACTACTATATTAGTGGCAATAAGCCACGTCCCTCTCTGCCTCAGCGCCGTCGTACGGCCCATCCGGGACCCTCCGACAGTCGGAGGGAACCGAAGGGAAAGGGCAAAGGCCCTCTCCAGGCACCCGGGTCCCCAAAGGGGGCCACGGATAAGGGCAAGGGGAAGATGGACGCCACTGCCCAAACTGGAAAGGGTGCTTATCCTGACCAGTCTGACCATTTGATCTTAGTTGGGCCCAAGGCCAAGGCCACAGGCTTCCTTCCCAGAGATACTCTTTAGTCGGCCTTCAAGGCCAAACATTCGTTCTTTGCTCCCTTCTCTCCCGAGTCGAAGGATGAGGCTGAGCCTCCCTCTACGGACCCACACTGTCTCCCAGACCTTGGCCATTTAGATGATGACGACCTTCTCGTAGATGATTTAGAGCAGCCGGTCACTCTACCCACTGGCCCGACCATCCATTTATCTCAGGACAGCACTCGTGATGTTGTCCTTTTGCCTGTCCACTCCCATAGCCAGGACTGCTCTTTGGAGATGAGGCCATCTCCTACCACCGCTTCCTCGAAAGAGGAATTGCCTACTCATCTCCCCTCTGCTGGGATCTCGA
>CACSLK010028053.1:11093002-11105934 GCA_902706635.1 Striga hermonthica | reverse complement strand
AAAAAAAAAAAAAAAAAATAAGATGAACATGTTACATATTTACACAATAAGGTGAACATGTTACAAAATGAGATGGACATGTTATAAAATAAGAACATGTTACATAGTAAGATGAACATGTTATATAATAAGATGAACATGTTACATAGTAAGAAGAACATGTTGTATAGTAAGACTGTACATATTTACAAAATAAGGTGAACATGTTATACAGTAAGATGGATATGTTACAAAATGAGTAAGATGAACATATTATATAGTAAGATGAACATGTTATAGAATAAGATGAACATGTTACATATTTACACAATAAGACGAACATGTTACAAAATAAGATGGATATGTTACAAAATGAGATGAACATGTTATAAAATAAGATGAACATGTTACATAATGAGATGAACATGTTACATAGTAAGATGAACATGTTATATAGTAAGATGAATATGTTATAGAATAAAATGAAAATGTTACATATTTACAAAATAAGGTGAACATGTTATAAAATAAGATTGACATATTACGAAATGAGAATATTGCATTTTAAAGATGAAATTTAGATGAACATATTATAAAATAAGATGAACATGTTACATAATGAGATGAACATGTTACATATTTACACAATAAGGTGAACATGTTACAAAATAAGATGAACATGCTACATAATGTTATATAGTAAAATGAACATATTACACAGTATTTGACTCGATTATGAACATCTGATTTCTTGGTAAAATGAATATGTTCCTTTGTAAAATGAATACATTTCTTGGTAAAATGAATACGTAGAATTGAATTGATCATATAAGAATTTTAATCGATTATACTATAATTTGACTTGATTATACTAAGTTTGACTCGACTATACTAGAATTTGACTCGATTATACTAAGTTTGACACGACTATACTAGAATTTGACTCAATTATACTAGAATTTGACTCGATTATACTAAGTTTGACTCGAGTATAATAGAATTTGACTCGATTATACTAAGTTTGACTCGACTATACTAGAATTTGACTCGATTATACTAAGTTTGACTCGACTATACTAGAATTTGAATCGATCATACTAGAATTTGAATCAATTATACTAGAATTGAATTGATCATATTAGAATTTGAATCGATTATACAATAATTGAATATATAATACTAGAAATGACTCGACTATACTAGAATTGGCTCGATCATACTACAATTGACTCGATTGTGCTAAGTTTGACTCAATTATACTAAGTTTGACTCAGTTATATTTGGTAAAATGAATATGTTACTTTGTAAAATGAATTAGTGTCTTGGTAAAATGAATATGTTCCTTTGAATATGTTACTTTGTAAAATGAATAAGTGTCTTGGTAAAATGAACATGTTCCCTTATAAAATGAGTACGTTTCTTGGTCAAATGAATACGCAGAATTGAATTGATCATATTAGAATTTGAATAGATTATACTATAATTGAATAGATCATACTAGAAATGACTCGATTATACTAGAATTTACTCGATCATACTAGAATTTACTCGATTATACTAAGTTTGACTCGACTATACTTGAATTGACTCGACTATAATCGAGTCAAACTTAGTATTATTGAGTCAAATTCTAGTATAGTCGAGTCAAACTTAGTATAATCGAGTCAATTCAAGTATAGTCGGGTCAAACTTAATATAATCGAGTAAATTCTAGTATGATCGAGTAAATTCTAGTATAATCGAGTCATTTCTAGTATGATCTATTCAATTATAGTATAATCGATTCAAATTCTAATATGATCAGTTCAATTCTACGTATTCATTTTACCAAGAAATGTATTCATTTTACAAAGGAACATGTTCATTTTACCTAGACACTTATTCATTTTACCAAGTATAACTGAGTCAAACTTAGTATAATTAAGTCAAACTTAGCACAATCGAGTCAATTGTAGTATGATCTAGTCAATTCTAGTATAGTCGAGTCATTTCTAGTATGATATATTCAATTATAGTATAATCGATTGAAATTCTAATATGATCAATTCAATTCTAGTATAATCTATTCAAATTCTAGTATGATCGATTCAAATTCTGGTATAGTCGAGTAAAAAGTAGTATAATCGAGTCAAATTCTAGCATAATTGAGTCAAATTCTAGTATAGTCGAGTCAAACTTAGTATAATCGAGTCAAATTCTAGTATAGTCGAGTCGAACTTATTATAATCGAGTCAAATTCTAGTATAATTGAGTCAAATTCTATTATAGTCGAGTCAAACTTAGTATAATCGAGTCAAATTCTAGTATAGTCGAGTCAAACTTAGTATAATCGAGTCAAATTCTAGTATAGTTTAGTCAAACTTAGTATAATCAAGTCAAATTCTACTATGATCGAGTCAATTATAGTATAATTGAGTCAAATTCTAGTATATTCGAGTGAATTCTAGTATAATCTAGTCAAACTTAGTATAATCGAGTCAAATTCTAGTAGAGTCGAGTTGGCATGTTCATTTTACAAATAAACATATTCATCATATTAAGAAACACGTTACTTTATACAAATTCAACATATTTATCGCGCTAATTTACATATTCATCTCATAACATAACATATTCATCTTTTAAGTTGACATGTTCATTTTAAAACGTAACATATTCATCTTATAAGATGACATGTTCATTTTAAAACGTAACATATTCATCTTATAAGTTGACATGTTCATTTTATAAATAAACATATTCTTCATGTTAATTAACATATTCCTTTATAGAATATCAACATATTCATCGCGCTAATAAACATAATAATCTCATAACCTAACTTATTCATCTTATAATTTGAAATGTTTATTTTATAAATAAACAAATGCATCAAGTTAAGAAACACATTACTTACAAAATAAACATACAACATGTGCAAAATCAACATACAACATGTGGACAACAAGAACATTTATCAACTAATATATTTATATTTCGAGTAGTTATATGATATAAGTTACAAAAAAATAATATAATATAACACATATAAGTCATAAGTAACACATATCATTCTAAAATATATAGTAATATATTTTTTTGTAAAAAAGTAAACTAAAATTAATATAGTTTTTCATTAATTTTAAAATTTAAGAATAATTTTTTAACAAGCACCCGTGTAATACACGGGTGTTGTACTAGTAATAAATTGATTACGAAAAAAAAAATTTAATTGTGTTCAAAAGCCTCAAATGTGGTCTCTATTTATAGAGAATAAAAAATTATGAATTTTAATATTTTTATTTTTTTATTTTAATATAAATTATTAAATATATTTTAATTTCTATAATATGTCCCATTTTCAACTAAAGAAAATGAAAGTGGCATTTTGTCCCATTAGATGTGTGTACATCAAATGTTCCTTATTTTCAGATTCTACTTTTATTATGCTTGGTCCGCGCGTGTATTTATGCCCTGGCACACCTAGCAAGATGTGCCAGGGCACACGGTAGTGCAACTGGAGATTTTATTACCGATTGAAACGTAGGAAGCATAGATTCCCGTTTATAATGATAAATGATAAATATTTCTTAAACTAGTACAACACCCGTGTATTACACGAGTGCTTGTTAAAAAATTATTCTTAAATTTTAAAATTAATGATAAAACTAATATTAAATTTAGTTTATTTTTTTACCAAAAAAAAATATATTACTATATATTTTAGAATGATATGTGTTACTTGTGACTACATGTGTTATATTATATTAGTTTTTATAACTTATATCATATAATTACTTGAAATATAAATATATTAGTTGATAAATAATTATATTTTTATAATTAATATTAAAAATAATTTTATTATTATATATAGATAAATATAAATTATTTTTTTATACATACAATATGGATGTTAAATCGAAGCTCATCAAAAGAAGATTAATTTGATACATTACATATGTAAAACTGACAAAAAATACAAAAGTTATTAACCTTTAAAATATATATACAATTCAATAGTTATAATAAGGAATGATAATACATGTAACATGATCATAAATAATCAACATATTTATGGTAATCCGAACATAATTATTTCTGGTTTGGAATTAAATTAAAACTTACCCAAGCCTAATAACGAAATATGTAATTTTGCCACATAGGATTCCGAAGCACCAGAAGCAGCCACGTAGGCTCAGCGCGTTCTGGGATTAATATATAGGGGATAAATAATTTTATTTTTCTAATTAATATTAAAAATAATTTTATTATTGTATAAAGATAAATATAAATTATTTTTTTTATACATACAATATGGATATTTATTCGAAGCTCATCAAAAGAAGATTAATTTGATATATTACATATGTAAAACTGATAAAAAATACAAAAGTTATTAACTTTTAAAATATAGATACAATTCAATAGTCATGATAAGGAATGATACTAAAATGCAATTAACACATGTAACATGACCATAAATAATCAACATATTTATGGTAATCCGAACCTAATTATTTCTGGTTTGGAATTAAATTAAAATTTACCCAAGCCTAATAACGGAACATGTAATTTTGCCATATAGGATTCCGAAGCACCAGAACTAGCCACGTAGGCTCAACACGTTCTGGGTTAATATATAGGAGGATTTAGATTAATGAGATCAACAAACTGAATAATAAAATTATTTAAGTTCATTTTTAGTTTAAAATTGAACATAAAAAATAATAATAGTAAAAAATAAATCTCGAATTCAATGCACATTATTATTAATCATTTTTGCACATTAGTGAAGGTCAGATTGCACTATAGCGTTAGATGAAATGCACTTTAATGCATTCGAAATTATTTTTTATATTTATTATTTTTATATTTTATTTATATTTATTTTTATTTTCAACAAACAATACTATAAAATATTTATAATGTATATTGAATTTAGCTGACATCAAAGACCAATACAAAATATATAGCTGCACTTCAAGTGCACATAGCGATTGAAACGTCCTTTTTCAGGTTTGAATTTTATATTTAGATTCGATTATATATTTTTACTTCTAAAATTTTAGGTATCTCGTGTATATGACATCTGTATTGATCGAAATATACAAACTGATCGATTTATATAAGAAATATTATTTTGATATATATGTATATATACTTTAGGTATTTAATATCACAACATGTATTATATATTAAATAAAAAATTATATATTAAATATAATTTATAATATATATTATAAACTATTTATGTTATTTATGTTAATTCGGTTAACTAATTAAATGCACCAATTATTTTCGTCTTATTTTGATTTGGGATAATCATTAAAAATTGAATTTTCAAGTGCACATTAGTGTAGGACAGATTGCACACTAGTGATTGTTGGGTTGCACCGTATCGACTGAAACCGATCAAACTAATTTTTTTGTTCAAATTTTATATGTTGGATTGATAATCTATTTTTTACCTTTGAAATATTGGTAATTTCCATCAGTACCAGCTTTATTTTTAAAATAATCGAAGTAACCAAACCGACAAAACTGTATAAAAATATTAAAATACTAAATATGATTTATTAGCTGAATTATATTTTAATTCAATTATTTTAGTTATTTTGATTAACCGATCAAATAAACTAATTTATTTTGTTTGATTTTAGATTGGATTGAGACAAGATCGGTCGGTTCATAATATGCAATAGCGACCGATGCGTGCACAATATTATTAGACGAACTGCACATTATCGTATATAAGTTGCACATTATAGGGAATTTTATTTATTATTATTGTACATGTATAAATTTGCCATATACTTAAACTTTATTGATTTACACATAAGTCTTTAAACTTATCTAATTTACAAAAATCAAGCCCCCTAATTTTCAACCCTTGTCTAATTTACAGGAATGCAACTCCCAAATTCTGCCCCGCCCTCAGCCGCCCGTCTTTCATTGGAAACCTGCTGCAACTGTTCACGCACGCGACCATAGGAACATGTTGATGTTCAGCTGAACGAGCATGGCGGCGGCGGCCGGAATCGAGATGCACATCGAAATTATTGCATTACCTATATACTGTAAGGAATTAAATGCGCAGGCAGACGGGAAGAAGATGTACGGCGAGTTCGGCGGCAGCTTGAACCAGCCAGTGCGCGAAAATGACGACGAAAATCATTGCCGACTTCTTTCCGCCGTCTAACTGGTTTTCATGCCGGCGCGGATCGAGGACAGAGAACGATTCACGATGAACGAGATGCGCGGCTGGACACTGACGTTCGCCGTGATATCACGAAGCTCGCCGGTGGGAGGAGACGCTGCCGACGCCGGGAGAGAAGATATGGGGGAAGTCGGAAATTGTGGCAAAAGGCCGTCTGAGCCAGATAAAATGGAGAGATGGCGCGAAAGAAACGGCGGTGGTAGTAATCGGCGGAGGGCGGCGGCGGATGGCAGTATATGGTGGCAGGGGCGAAAGCACATGGGGGGTCGGAGAGGCGTCGGCCCCTCAAAAAAAAATAATAAATAAATAAACTAGGGGTGAAGGATTTTGCTGGAACTGAAAGATTTTCCTTTGAGTGCGCATGTTGGGTCCTCCCCGGTTTCATGCGGTACATACATGGCCGGAGGGGCGCCACCGATTTTGTCGTGAAATTTTTCTTAAAGACAAATTGGGCCCTCCCTGAAATGGGATCCTAGTTTCGGGACAAGGAGAACTATAACAGCAGCAGAATTTAATAATTTTTTCATTTTTATTATATTTTGAGTTGGTTAATTAGCCGACTTGCAGAGTACCGACGTGACTCAAAAACCGAGTCGATCATTACCGAAAAATACTATTGTGAAAGTACGGGAAGCGAAGAGTGCGTTGGTGGCATCGATTTATGATTTTGAGGTCCCGACAATTTATTTTGGGTAGTCCGAAGTTGAGAGAAAAATGGCAGTGGCGGTGATTTTATCGCAATTTTCATGTCTAGACTTCGGGTAACCGTCGGCCATCGTTAGGCGTGCTGAAAATTAGCGGGAGTGCTTTCTTGAAAGCACGAGAACAGTACAAGTCGTTCGTAAAATTTATTTCACGTTTCGAAGTTTGGAGCATTTATTTTGAGAAGCTCGAAGTCGAGTGCGCATAATAGAAGAATAAAAAATCGTTTTGCGGGGTTCCGTAAGGTTGCGTGTGACCTCGGTTTAACGAGAATCGAGTTGGAGCGTGTAGACAATTCAAATACGATTCCATAC
This sequence comes from Striga hermonthica, assembly GCA_902706635.1. Taxonomy (NCBI): domain Eukaryota; kingdom Viridiplantae; phylum Streptophyta; class Magnoliopsida; order Lamiales; family Orobanchaceae; genus Striga; species Striga hermonthica. The sequence goes on along the minus strand of CACSLK010028053.1, from coordinate 11,098,740 downwards.
GGACAAATTTTGCATTTTTCGGAGTTCCGAGCATTTATCAAAAGGAGCAAATTTGTCGAGGACGAGTTCGATCGTTCGAGGCTTCGTTTTCTCAATTTTTTGAGCTTTTCGTCTATTTGAAAGGAGGTATAATTTATTATTATTATTATTATAATTGAGTCCGAGATTTTTATTAGTATAAATTCGAGTATTTTTCGAGTTAAAACAATTTAGTTTAAGTATACCAGTTTAATTCCGGACTTAGTTTGATTTTTAGAAAAATCTCTAGAGTATTCCTTTATATTATGCGAAAATATTTTAGAGCGCTCACAAAAGCCCTTTGAGCGCCCTTCCAATGCCGGAGTGGGGGTGGTGCGCCGCGGGATGGCCAAAGTGGGGGTGGTGCGCCGCGGCAAATTGGGCCCTTCCCGGAATGACCGGCTGGTTTCGCCACTGTGTGGTGGCATGGTTCATCTCTGGTGGGCACAGACGGGAGGAATCTCGGTTGCAGAAATGTGTGTATATGTGTGAGAGAAAGTGAGGTTTTAATTGGGGTGGTGGTGATGGTGGGGCCCACGTGTGTGGTAGGTGGAGTTGTGTGAGTGAGTGATTACTGTATTGACCTTACTTAGTGGTCAAATTTATACATTTGACCATGAATTGTACATCTATTTACTAAATTGCCACAACATGATTGACTACCATATTAAAATGTTGACTTAATTATGTCCATTGATATGTTAAATCTAATGGTATAGATTTATTCTTATTTCTTTCATTATCTACCATTCTCATATGATCCTATCTCTCTCTCTCTATATATATATATATATATATATATATATATATATATATCATTTAATGTGTTACATAATTATTTGAAAAATAGACAGTAGATTGATTAAGTGATATAATTGAATGATAAAATGCTACCAAAAATTAATAAATATTATAAAAAATTGATACGCATTGTGAGTAGAGTGTTACATGAGAATTAAATGCAACATTTGCATTTTGTGTTACATTATAAAAAAGCTACAATAGATTGATTAAAGTGATACAATGGATTTATATAATGCTGCCATAAATACATAGTGCTACAAGAAAATTGATACATGTTGTGTATGGAGTGTTACTTAAGAGTTATATGTATAATTTAGAAAGTGATACTAATTAGTGCTACAATAAAGAATTTAATGTAACATTTATAATAATTGTTACTTAATTTTATAGAAATGTTACATAAAACAATTGGTAACAAGGGCAATTGCAGCACTTAAAATATGTTATATAAGATCTATAGTATCACATTTTTAAGATTAAGTAATACTTTTTTGGAGTTACTAAAGTCACTTATTTTGTAGTGTGATCATGGCCTATATAAGTTCCATCTTTTCGAGAAAACTAGAATCCTATATCCACGCAAATACTTAGGTGTGCCAGGGGCGCTTTAAAATGAACATGTTATGTTACAAAATGAACATGTGCAAATATGATTTACACATATTCATTTTGTAACATAACTTGTTCATTTTAAAGTGCCCTGGCACACCTTGCTAGGTGTGCCAGGGCGCACGGTAGTAGCACTGCAATATCCATCTAAGATCATGAAGTTGTCAATGTCAGAGGTATGCTGTAAAAGCTTGGTTTTGCAGATTCTATCAATGCCATTTTGATTTGACCATCATGTTTCGGTCAAAGTACATATGCTTGCAGTTTATTTATTTATGCAATCATACTCCTTGTCTTACATTGAGATAGTGTGATTCAAAGTGTTTCGAACATAAAGATCATCTATCGGTTCCTTGTAAGACTAAACTATTCGTTCACAGCCTAGACAGGCAGTGAGACCCCTCTTGGACAAAGACTGTAGGGTATTCTTGATTTAGTTGGTCTTTGACTAGAGAATTACACTAACACTTATGATAGGTGTTGAACAGGACCACAGAAGGATAATATTATGAGACTCACTGATCGTTGTTGTAATCTAGACCTTAAGCAGTTGATGCGTACTCTTAAGCTGTAAGATAATATAAAACGGACATATGTATTCATTACTTGTTTATTTGATTTACCAAGGATGATTCTTATTTTGCTAGGATGACATACTCTGTATTTTAGTAAATAAGTGTGTTTATATGATGTGCCGTTATAAATTATTTATGGTCACTGTGTCCCAGTGCGCTGGGTTGATGACGTCCCCGAAATGAGCTCAGGAATGAATATTATATCAAGCCCTGCAGGCGGATATGTTTCGACATAATGATTAAGGATCTGAGTGATACTTGTTTCGGAAATGAATAAGAAGTTGATTAATTATTTTGCAGTAATTTAATTAATCAACGGACGTTATATCTTAAACGGGGAGATAAATTGATCAATTAGATTAATATAATTTAATCAAGTGGAAGTTCGAATTTATTGAATAAATTGGAGCTAAATGGGGAGAGCAATAATATTACTTTAGTGAAATATTTTATTATTTAATTCTATTTAGGAATTAGGAATTAATTATATTCTATAATTAATATTCCATTAGGAGAGGAATATTCCTTCTAGAATATTACCTAGGGTTATGAGACTATGGAGTCTTCTAGAAGGTAATGAAGGTTAGGAGGAATAAGACTTCTAGACGGGATAGGATATGGAGTATAATTAGGATTTTTAAGCCTAATGGAATAAGCTCATATTTAGCACCTCCTTAAGGTTCCTAATGTAGCCTATAAATACACCATGTCCCAACCTCTCCCCCTAATGAATGTTGGACGATTTTATGGTTCCTATTTGGAAGAGGAAATCGTGTTCTTCATATATTTGAGAGTTAGGGAGTTTTGATTAATCGCCCACCAAGATTACTTGAAGTAGGTGTAAAGGTATACATTAGAAGGCTTTATGGTACAATATATTCGAACTTCTTAATATATATAAAATTTTCCCGGCGATCCCACAATTTTCCAGAAACTGGCCGGAGCCCAGACGACGATCAGCAACTTGCCGAAATTTTCCCAGCACCAAGAAGTCGCGCCTAGGTGTTCTGTCCGTGCCCATGTCCAGCTGAGAGGAAGCCCTGTTCACGCACAAGCCCAAGCGTCCCCATTGCAGCCCAATGTGAAGGAGAAATGCGCAGTCCGTCAGCAAATGCAAACGGCCTAATACACCTGGCCTAATTCGCGCGTGAGTCCACCAGCGCGAAGGAAAAGTACGTGGGCTGTGAGGTCCGCGTCTCGGCCCGTGCAGCCTGATTGTTCTCTCTTCTTGAAGCCCGCGAGAGCCCGCATTTCGGACCGCTCTCTATGGCTGTTTTCAGCCCGTCCGATCAAGCCCACGTGTTGGCCCAGCTTCCTCAGCTCCCTTTGCGCGGCCCAACTGTTGATGTCTTCGGCCCAACTCCATGTCTGCGCAGCCCAACAACATGGAAAGCAGTCCAGCTCGTGCTAGCACGGCCCAACGACCAGGAAAGCGCCCCAGATGCAGCCAGCTCCGTCCCGCGAAGCCCAGACCGGTCCAGCTCGAGTCCAGAGACTACTAGGCGGTCCAGGGGTGGTTCAACTCAGTCCAGATGCCTTGTTTCGAGTCCAAGACGGTTTTCAAGCGACCCGAGGAGTCCAAATCTCTTACCGAAGGTTCGAGATGATCCGATGAGCTTGATGAGCGACTGGAGCACCTTGATGACTCGATCATTATAAAGAAAGGCCAAGTCCAGCTGCCCGTTGGACTTTGGTGTTCAGACGATCTCCATCAACGGAAATCAGATACGTCTCAGAGTCGGCAAAAAATTTTAAAGCGTAAGTCCTAATCCTAACTATAGATTCCGCTGCGTTAGGATTTTTTATTCAATAGATTTGAATGTGCACATTGTCGACGTTCCTAATAGAACCCAACAACTGGTATCAGAGCCTAGGCTAATTCGTCTTTGTGCACTATTTGAATTAGGACTTGCGTGATATATGTGAATTAATTGTGTACAGACGTAGCGCATAATATATTAGAATTGCAAATAAGTCTGTTTGCAGGTATTCTTGAATCTGACTATTATGGCCCGTATGTATGTTTGTTTTTTAATTCATGTATGTCGTTTTAAAAGCCTCGGACATGTCGAGGATTTTTTGGGTTGGTGAATGCTTGTAATAATTTATTTGCACGGTGGGACACCGCATAGTTTAAATGCTTTACTAGATCATTCATGTACGACCCCTGCGTGGGCCATAGGATCAATATATGTAATTGATACTATGTAATTGTTCGTTGGACCCAGTAAGCGCGGATATCTCTCGATGAGACGAGGCAGGCTACCCCGCGAACTCGTAGTTGACGGGATACGTGGTACTGTGTAAATGCAGACATACTCGTAGGCAGCTTGTTGTCAGATACGAGCATTGTTAAGGTGTTTGCAGACGGATACGCACGGACCCAGGTCAACAGAAGTACGAACGATGGCGGCAGTAGGTACATGCCAATGGAGGAGACCCGGTGGTGACTTTCTCGGTGATGAGTTGTTCAAGACGAAAAGTGGGAGTCACGGCGAAAAAGAAAATTCCAAGTCCTGAATCGGAACACCCAGTTCAACAAGGACAAGACAACGTTTCCCGAAAGATTGGAGAATGATTAAATGGCCATGATAATTGGATCTTAGTTCCCCGTTTATTATTGCCTATTTGTAACACCCTGCATTATCGTGAAAATCAGAGTACGCTTTTTCGCAAATTTTTCTAAATAAATAAATAAAAACATTTATTTTGCAAAAACTGATTCGGAGTGTTACCGTAAAATCTGACTTTTCTGAAAACCGTTAATTTTTAAACTGATAATAAAAACGGTTTCATATTTTATTAACCGACTAAAGTCGGATCAAAAGCTGAGTCGTAAGTACTGAAAGTTTTAGCGGAGTAACTGCGTGGCCAAAATGTAAATATACATATCCACAAATATCCTGAACTGCCCGTCAGCTCACTCCTCGTCCCCGACTCTGCGACCTGAAAAACATGAAATACGTGGGGGCGTGAGCACTAAGGCACTGTGCTCCGCAGAAACTCAAACTAAAGTAAAACAGTGAATATAATAACAATATCATAGTCCTGGCATATATAACTGAACTGAAACTGAAACTGAAACTGAAACTGAAACTGAAACTGATATCTGATACCGGTCTGATCTCGCGATATAAGTCACGTAACTGATAACTGAACATCTGCCGGCAAAACTAATACCGGACACCATGTGCACACTCTAGTGGGCAGATTAGGGCCACTAGAACCCAGAATGGACCGGCGACCATTCCGAGCGGATACTGAACTGATAATACATACCTCAAACATGGTAGCGTAATTATAAACAATGTAGTATTTAGTCTGAGTCCCCACCTGAACTGTTGAAACTGATAGTAGTGCTGATGCCTGATCAAACTGAAAATAATATAAACAATTACTATTGACTATGCTCAGACTGATAAATTAACTGATTAATTATGTTAAGATTCTCTACTGAACCTGACATAATATTCGGACTCAATCGGTATAACTGAAACCGGTTAAGTACGAAACTGAACTGATATTAACTAACTGAACTGAACTGCACCCGAAATTTTAACTGAACATGACACTGAAATCAAGAACCGGGATTGAAACTGAAGAATACTGACTGAACCGGTCCAGCCGGTCTGAACCGTTCTGGACCAGACTGCTGGTCTGTTGAACCGGGCAGTCGAGTGCTGGCTCGGCCAGCGGGACTGCCACGGCTGCGCACGCAGGCGCAGCCTGGCT
>CACSLK010028053.1:11048979-11087747 GCA_902706635.1 Striga hermonthica | reverse complement strand
CCGGGCGCGCTGCTGCCGCTGCGTGCGGACAGCGCGGCCACAGCCGGCCCTTGCCGGCCGTCCGGCAATTACTCTCGAGCAACCTGACTTGAACTAACATAGACTGACATAATATGATCATAAACACTGAAATATCTTAAAAACATGAATTTTTGAACATGAAACTGAACACGGCCGTGGCGTGCGCACCGTGCGCCGCCGACGGCGTTAAGCCGTTTCACGACCAATTATGTGTTTCCCTCGACAACAGACATATAATTAAACTTGTTATGATATTTACTGAACACACTCACATGAAATGCTCGAGGGACTAAACTTAACATACTCATTACACATGTACGGCCCGTGGTACACGTTATATGCGCGACCACGCCCCTTGGCCGTAACACCATCAAATCATGAAAATTCATCGTACACATGATCTTAACTGAACATGAATAACATAAAGGGACTGATTACATGACAATTACTCGAGAGCTTCGGACTTTAAAACATGAACATGTTCGATGGGTACACGCACGGCCGAACGCAACATAAAGCTTACCATAGGAACTCTATTATAAAGATATAACTGAACATGATACTACTGATAACCTCACAGGAAGTGAACTGAAAATACCTCTCCGCTTGCTCGCCTAATTGCACAACGTTCGATCACTCAAGCTTCCGTGCGCACGGCGTAACCTTTCGGGCAGAGTGCGTGTGTGTGGTGCGGCTGCTCGGCGCTATGCGTGCGGTACTCTCACCTCACTAAATTCTCTCAAACTCTCTATACTAGTGCATATAATAGGCTGAAGAAGAGCAATTTCCTCTCTAACTCCACATATATATACACACGGCAATTAGGATAATTGGGGAGGTGGGAGCTATGTGGCCTCTTCATTTGCTCCACTTGTCCTTACTAGATTTAATGTAGAAGCTAACTCATCATTAAACTTGCTTAGTCACAAGCTAATGGTTGAGGTTAAGACACCTCCTACTTGAAGTTTGAGACCAATTCTCCTCAATTTCTCCCAAAAGAAACTCACGGCATTTGAACATAAAATTTAAGTAAAAACTTAGTAAATGCTACGACATTTCCAAGTGGAGCGTGATTAATTACTTAATCAAGTATATTTAAATGCTTAATTATCTAATAAGACATAACACTTAATTACCAAAATTTTTCCGAACGTAAACGAGATGTCGAAAATAATTTCGTGTAATCTCGACTGAAATGACTAAATAATTAATTCTGATAAATTAATATTCGGAACTAAAAACATGAATAACATGACGGAGTATCGCTGACTGAATAATTAATTCCTGACTCATTAATTGATTAAATGAATCGGAATTAAATCTGGAAACATATTCGGTTACTAAATTAATTAAACTGAATAACTTATCGAATAATAGTCGAATATAGAATATAACTGACTGATTAACCTGATCTTGAACATGAACATGATTATTTATTAACAAAGGCTAGCTTAAAACTGAAAGCTAGTATTTTCCTTTATTAATAAAATACGGGGCGTTACACTATTAATCATCCATGTCCTTATGTGATTTAATTGCTCTATGTGCAAATTGAATTATTAGGAGCATGTTTAGGAAAATCCCTTTAAACTAAAAATTATATTAAGTGTGTAACTAGTTGAAATAAATAACATATAAGGCCTCCATTATTGTTTTATCAGTGAAGTGATTTAAATCGAGCCCAAATGACGTTTTATTTCACAGTTCACAAGGACGAATCTCCTTCGGGATGGTTATAGTGAGCTATTTCAAAAGTGTACGGGTTACCCAAAGGTGGACGTATAATTTTGGTAGTAAACTTAGGACCAATTAATGGGCTACGCTTAAAGTGCACATAATTATGATATTCCCAAAGGAAAATGTCGTTTTTATTCTTTTATAAGTTAATTGAACTGGCCAAAAGTTTGACCGACTATTAGTTAAGTATTGTTTGACAGTATGTTAACTAATGGGATTTATCCCTCCTCTTGCGACGGTTTGAACCGTAGACGTCCACACTCCGCGGCTTGCGGGGATTCGGTGTTTTGAGGTGCCGGTGAATTTATTCAAATGTTGTTTTGAAGGGATCAACATTTAATGATTCAAAAACACTTGACTGAGTAAAGACTATGTTTGCATGATCCCAGGAATTCAGAATGTCTTTTCAATCCGTTGTCCGTAATACTCAAATATAATTTACTTGTTCAAACATGATTCGAAATAGAACTTGGATAGTGTCTTGTTTTGCTGAAGAATACAAGCCGAATGGCATGTGTATCTGGTCAAAGTGAAATAGACATAGAAAGATGAACTGTCTTATCCTTAATACAAGAAAGGTAAATCTTATTCACTGAGAAGTCGAAACATTTTAAGTGGTGTTATCTATCAATGCCTGGTATATAGATATGTAACAACTAATTATGTAAATAGGTTTCAGTGAACCAATCGACATGTGAAGGCTGAATTACCATCTAGAATGGTCTAGCTACGAAAGTAGCAACTATTGCAGTGGGAGTTATCTATTAAATAGAATTTTTGGTTATTGAGTAATTGTCTTTTCGTGCCAAGTTTTAGAAAGAACTCGTGTTCAGTTTCTAAATTGTGTATGGATAAAAACGTGGTGATTTATCCATTTGGTACGTGGGTAGACGATATACTCAGTGAACCAATATGTCTCGCACTGTAGTAGATGAAATAAGTAACACGTCGACTAGAACCAATAAGCAGAAATCCTTTAATAAATGAATCATTACATAAATTTGGCATCTAGTTTTGGGATTTTAGAGTTGGTAGAATTCAAAGGTGGATAGCCATTGAACTCGTGGGTCCTTTGGGAATGGATGAAACTATCAGACATATGAATTATACTTGACAGCTAAAATCACATAAAAGACTTTTTGAAGGTCGAGGGTTAGAAGCCAAATAAATGCTAAGGTTGGTTCATCTGATTTGTGAAGTTCTATAGTTTTAGGAAGAAAGGTAGTTTTGAATATTTTTCTTGTAAGAATTTTGTTCAAGACAGGGTACATTAAGTGACATTGCATAAGCTTGAGTACTTCGAGGGAGTTAAGTGGCGGTTATGGAAAGATGTCGAGATTAATGTATCAGTGACATTACATTTAAAATTGTAGTGACTAATAACTTTTGGAAAATTATTAAAATACTTATTGGATGTTGAGATTCGATTTCAATGTGTTTCACCTGGTTCATCGGAACAAGACGGTGCAACAGACTGAAGGAAAATGTCTCTAGAAGATTGGTTATGTCAATGATGAGTTATTAGGAATTTATTTTTTTCGTACTGGAGTTGTGCAAATAGCAGGATAAGGTATGAACATAATCCAATCTAAGTTTAGTAGTCATTACTCTGAAGAATTGTTGGCAAGACTTAGGCTTTGTCAGGAACATATTTGGATTCAGAACATTTCAGCACACGTGCTGGAAAGTTGATACTAATAGGATTGGAAAATATGTTTGGAAATTAGGCTATCTGTGGGATACTTTATAGCAACGAGAAATGAGTGGATTATTACTGTACTAAAAGTCAGAATGTGTTCGTTTGCGCGAATATCTGATTTTAGAGGAATACTAAATAATAAATCACTAAGTTCATTTGTAGAATTGTTTTAAGGAAAGATAAAGGTGAAAGTTCAACTTTGTTACCAAGTGTACAAATGTGATACCACAAGGAAAACTGCACAACACGTATTTTGTGCTATACACCTTTGCAGAGGGAACCTTGTTGTAGTGGAAGGGTTGCAAGGCAACTCCATTCGTGATAATAAGAGAGTCGTTGGACTCAGTCTGTATTAGTCACAAGTTCATGGAATTCATGTTTTGAGAAAGTCTTGGACTTAGTCTCTAGTAAACGTGAATCTATTCCAAGTTATACAATGAGGAGATCCAAGACAAGGATGCAGGAATTTAGCAAAGTTTTAATGATTTCTGATTTAGGGTCATGGACTCTAATCAGATCTGGGTTCTTATAGAATTACCAAGTAGCAAACTTATTATTAGACGAAATCTATAAGTGAAGACTTTAGGCTTGTTGTGAAATGGTAAACTCAGAAAGAATGAGATCTATTATGAGTTAATTATTTCACCGTTTGCCGAATTTAAAGCTGATGCCATTCATATGAGTTATGAGTTAGGCAAAGTGGATGTCAAGACATTTTACTTAATTGGGAGTCTTGTAGAAATATCTACGGAGCAGCACCCAGAAGTGTTCATTGGAAAAAGGTCTAAGAGCATCTAGTCAGTAGGCTGACAAAGTCTATTTATAGAATGTGGTGGGCAGATCATTTGGTTGATAAGTTTGAATCGTGGAATTGATCTTTAACCAAATGGGCATTGTGTGTGGCGCAATAGAAGCGTGGTGGTATTTTTGTACTAAGCATAGACAACATCTTGATCACTGGAAACAATGTGAAAATGTTGACAGAAGCAAGGGAATGGTTATCCAAGTAGTTGGATATGAAAGATTCAGAACCAACAGATATTCTTGAGATTAAGGTTCACAAGAAAGATATGTTGTGGTTCTCTCAATTTTCATGTCCAGACTATCATAAGTCTCATTCTATTTTTGCATGATATAGAGGCAGTCTTTGTACATGGTAATAGGAAACCTAGTATATGCAATAGATGAGGCCTAATATTTATTGTATAGTTAGTAAATATCAAAGTAATCCTTGATGGAAGCAATGGTTCATGGTAGAACATATGATCAAGCGCCATAAAAGGGCTAAGGATAATATGTAGGGTTACCACACAAACTAGAAGCAACCTATGGATTACAAAGGATTCTGATTTCTAATCAGACACGAACAACAAGTAAAAACCACCTTATGGTTTGTGTTCACTTGTGGGAGCCAAGCAGATTAGAGGAATGTCAAGTGGTAATACATTGACGGATTCCACTATGAACTCAGTAAGTCCCTTCCCAAGTGGCGAGCGATGTAAAGATTGGATTTGACATTGAACTAAAAATGTGAAACCTCATCTAGCAGGTCAGGTCACAATTTGATTGTGATGACAGTTGGTGCAGTTACAGACAGAGAGGAATCACTAGTTCATAAAGCAAGTGGCACACAAAGCAAGTACGCCAATTGCAAAGGACTGCGACAGAGTGGATGATTGTCTCCTAGTTACATCGGTAGACAATCAGGTAAATCCTTTTAGGATAGGCTTTCCGGCGAAAGCAGATGAGGGCCATGTTAAAGGATTGGAAGTCGGATGTATGGCATAAAGGACAACAATTATTTGAGAATTGATATTGAAAGAGAATCGTGGTTAGCAATAGCCATGAGCTTATTAAGCATAAGTAGGAGATTGTTAGAGGTATGCTGTAAAAGCTCGGTTTTACAGATTCTATCAATTCTATTTTGATCTGGCCATCATGTTTCGGTCAAAGTACATATGCTTCAGTTTATTTATTTCTGCAATCATACTCCTTGTCTTACATTGAGATAGTGTGGGTTCGGATTGTTTTGAACAGAAAGATCACCTATCGGTTCCTTGTATGAGTAAACTATTCGTTCACAGTCTAGACAGACCGTGAGACCCCTCTTGGACAAAGACTGTAGTGTATTCTTGATTCAGTTGGTCTTTGCCTGGAAAATTACACTAGCACTTATGATAGGTGTTGAACAGGACCACAGAAGGATAAGATTATGAGACTCACTGATCGTTGTTGTAATCTAGACCTTCAGCAATTGATGCGTACTCTTAAGTTGTAAGATAATATAAAATGGGCATATGTATTCATTACTTGTTTATTTTATTTACCAAGGTTGATTCCTATTTTGCTAGGATGACATACTCAGTATTTTGGTAAATAAGTGTGTTTATATGATGTGTCGTTATAAATTATTTACGGCCACTGTGTCCCAGTGCACTGGGTTGATGACTTCCCCGAAATGAGCTCAGGAATGAATATTATGTCAAGCTCTGCATGCGAATGTGTTCCAACTTAATGATTAAGGATCTGAGTGGTACTAGTTTCGAAAATGAATAAGAAGTTAATTAATTATTTTGTCAGTAATTTAATTAATCAATTGACGTTATATCATAAACATGGGAGATAAATTGATCAATAGATTAATATAATTTAATCAAGTGGAGGTTCAAAATTTATTGAACAAATTGGAGCTAAATGGGAAGAGCAATAATATTACTTCAGTGGAATGTTTTATAATTTAGTTCTATTTAGGAATTATGAATTAGTTACATTAATAGTCCATTAGGAGAGGTATATTTCTTCTAGAATATTACCTAGGGTTAGGATACTATGGAGTATTCTAGAAGGTAATGAAGGTTAGGAGGAATAGGACTTCTAGATGGGATAGGATATGGAACATAACTAAGATTCCTGAGCCAAATGGAATAAACCCATATTTAGCACCTCCTTAAGGTCCCTAATGTAGCCTATAAATACACCATGTCCCAACCTCTCACCCTAATGACTGTTGGACGGTTATGGTTCCTATTTGGAAGAGGAAAATCGTGTTCTTCATATATCTGAGAGTTAGGGAGTTTCGATTAATCGCCCACCAAGATTACTCTAAGTAGGTGTAATGGTTATTAGAAGTCTTTAGGATATAATATATTCGAACTTCTTAATATATATTATTTTTAGACGATCCCACAATTTTCCGGCGACTGGCCGGAGCTCAGACGGAGATCAGCAACTCGCCGGAATTCTCCCAGCACCAAGAAGTTGCGCCCAGGTCCAGCAGAGAGGAAGACCTGTTCACACACAAGCCCAGTCGTTCCCTTTGCAGCCCAATGTGAAGGAGAAGCACGCAACCCGTCAGCAAATGCAAGCGACCCAATACGCCTGGCCCAATTCGCGAGCGAGTCCACCAGCGAGAAAGAAAAAGTGCGCGGGTTTGTGAGGCCCGCGTCTCGGCCCGTGCAGCCCAATTATTCTCTCTGCTGGAAGCCCGCGAGAGCCCGCATTCCGGCCCGCTCTCCCTGACTGTTTTCAGCCCATTGTGGCTCGCGAAAAGCCCGATCAAGCCCGCGTGTTGGCCCAGCTTCTGCAGCTCCCTTTGCGCGGCCCAATTGTTGATGTCTTCGGCCCAACTCCGTGTCTGCACGGCCCAGCGACGTGGAAAGCAGCCCAGCTCGTGCTAGCGCGGCCCAGCGACTAGAAAAGCGCCCCATATGCAGCCAACTCGGTCCAGCGAAGCCCAGACCGGTCGAGCTCGAGTCCAGAGACTACTAGACAGTCCATGGGCAGTTCAACTCGGTCCAGATGCCCCGGTTCGAGTCCAATACGGTTTTCGAGCGGCCAGAGGAGTCCAACTCTCTTACCGAAGGTCCTAGACGATCCGATGAGCTTGATGAGCGATTGGAGAACCTTGATGACTCGATCAAAATCGAGAAAGGCCAAGTCCAGCTGCCCTTGGACTTTGGTGTTCAGACGATCTCCATCAATGGAAATCATAAACGTCTTAGAATCGGCAAAATTTTTTAAACTGTAAGTCCTAATCCTAACTATAGATTCCGCCGCGTTAGGATTTATTATTCAATAGATGTGAATGTGCACATTGTCGATGTTCCTAATAGAACCCAACAGTGATATTTCTGTCAACTCTCTAGTCATTGGAAAATGATTGAAAAATGAGACAATCTGAAAATTTGGCATGATAAGCTAGGTCATCCTTCTTTTGAATTTTTTTGAAAAGTATTCAATGATTGTAATATTCTTTTTAGGTTGAACTATGAGAATTCTCCTTGTGTTTCTTGTTTGCAAGAAGTTTCACAAGCTTCCCTTTTATGCTTCAGATTATCAGTGTGATCTTTTGAGTTTATTCTTACTGACATTTGGGGACCAGCTCCTCTAAAGCCTTTGAGTGGTTTTGAATATTATGAGAACTTTATTGATCACGACACCAGATATAGTTTGGTTTATCTTCTTGAGAATAAATTAGCTACTTGTAAGCCTTTATGCATTTCCAAAAACTAGTTGAAGTTCAGTACAAGCATAGGATGTTGATGGGTCTTCTCTCAAATTAAAAAAAAAAAATATATAAAATCAGGAGTGAATCAATGGAAACAAGCTTGGATCTGAAATGAACCGATGGAAATGAGCTCAGATCTGCCTCGATCGTCGTTGAACCATTGTTGAACCGCGATAACACCTGCAAGAACTCAACGCCGGAGGGGTTTTCGGCGTAGAGCCTCCGACGCTCAAGTCAGTATATGAAAGAGGTGAAGAGAGCTACTCTCAGGGTGGGCAGCAGCAGTAATGGAGGAAAATACAAAATGAATGGGAGTTAGGATTTTGGGGTTACCTCAACTCCTTTATATACGAGCAAGACATTTACCTGAAGTCCCCAAAATGCCCTAGCCAACTTACTGGAAATGTCCGAAATGCCCTGGTCGGTTCGCATTCCGTCCATTTCCTAGTCAGCATTTAGATTTCTTCTTATCCTTAATAACTTCCTTCTTATCCTTGACAACTTTCCTATGACATGTTGAAGTGTATCGGAATCGTCGGGGATCTATAAACCTCGGGGCTTCCTCAGTCAACTCGGGATACCCACTCGAGTCGACTGGGTCATCTTCAATCGTCAGTAGATCCTGACGCGCTGGTCCATCTTTCCGGGGGAATCGACTTATTTTAGACGACACGTGAAAGTCGACTGAGAGAGCTGCCTGGACCCTTAATCGGAGATATTGTAAGGAGTCTGCGGAGAGAGTCGACTTTGGCTAAGTCGACTCAGTAATCCCTGAACCGTGATAGTATAAACCGATATACGATAGTAGGGCTGTATCATCTAGTCCCCCCTAAAAATTACTCGAAGCGATTCTTAGCTTAAGAGTAAGTTTTGACGAATGAGTTTCTTACTCAAATCTTTTCACATATCCTGTCGCTTGTCATTGCTCTAAGTCGTGTCCGCTTGCTACTTCGACTCGTAAAACGACTTGTCTACCTAATAAATCTATGTTGATCGGATAAGTCTGAATCTTTTTCATATTTCAAAATTCAGAAAGGGGTTTGAAGGCTGATTAGACATTTTCTCTCTCCACCGCTTCGTATTCCGCGCGCCATCTCAGCCGTTGGTTCTGCCTTTAATCTGAGGGTTAGGGTTTCTCTGTCCCTCTATTATACTCTTCTCCTTTTATTGTCTCCATTTTTCGCACTCAGAGCTCTCAAATTTTCTGCTTCTCCGGCAAATTCCGGCGCTCGCTCCATTTTCCGTCGTTCTTCTCAAGCTTTTCCGGGACTTTCTCGACAATCACCATGTGTAAGTTCTCTTATGTCTTTCGATTTCTTGCTATGTGTGACTCTCTTTTCTCCCTTTCTGCTCCCCCTTCTTTTTTTGTTTTTCTGGGTGATATGCTTAGATTTTACATGCTCGTCGGACTTTCTACGAGTGTTTTTGCTCAGCAGCCGATTCAATATCGATTCTTCTGCTTCTCTTTGATTATTACTGATTTGATATTCTCTTCTCGAGTTGAGTGAATTAGGGATGTTTCACGAATTCCCAAGGATCTTCTATTCCGTTGCACCTCTGTCGAGTTGATTTGCTCGCTTCTTTTATGGTTTTATTTTCCTCGAAGTCGAATCGTGGCTGCTATTACCTTCTTCTATTGATCGTCGTTCTCTCTTTTCTAGATTTCGACTCCGATCCTATTTCTGACCCTGTGTCTGGTTCCCTTGCTCGTGAAATCGACAATTATCCAGGTTCTGACTTCGTTCAAATAACTGATGTTAGACCGAGTGCTAATCAAAATGTCGAGCCGGAGGGGTCTATTAACTCTAGTGTCTCGCCCTTCGGCACCGACTGGGACGTGTACAATCAGGCGTTACTATCGGGCACTCTCTTTGAGGACCCTGAAGCCCCTCGTGCTCCCGGGTCTCTTCGACATAGTTTAATCCCTCAAGGTATTTCCCTTAGACTTTTTTAGACATCCCTGTATAGAACAATCCCTACATATTCATTAATAATGGCTCCTTCAATTGAGCCTGTGACTGTAGCATGTTCCATAGCAAAGCTAGCTGTTCCTAACCCCATTTTTTTATGCTCCTGCAGCCAAAATCGATGGCTTCAAGTAGAACAGTGGGCTTCCCTCTGATTGGGGATTGGTCGCTCCTACAATGGATGACGACTTCAGACGTCCTCCCCGCGGTTGCTTTACCTTTTTTGTAGACCAAATAATGTCGGGACTGTGCTTCCCGATTCAACCTGAGTTGCTGTCGCTGAGTAGCCTTTATGATATACCAATAAACCAGTTCACCCCCAACTCCATTCGAATAATGGTGGCCTTCATAGTTATCACCCGCATAGTTTTAGGCAACTTCACACCCGACTTTTTTCTCTACTTCTACGGCTATATGTTTAGCAAAGATGCCCACTGTTTGGGTCGTCGGGTGGGTGTGTCCTTTCTGGATGACC
The DNA here is from genome assembly GCA_902706635.1 of Striga hermonthica. Classification (NCBI taxonomy): domain Eukaryota; kingdom Viridiplantae; phylum Streptophyta; class Magnoliopsida; order Lamiales; family Orobanchaceae; genus Striga; species Striga hermonthica. The sequence continues at coordinate 11,077,341 of CACSLK010028053.1, read as the reverse complement.
TTTCTTCGAATGTCACCGAATGGAAGAAGAAGTACTTCTTCGTTCGACCTGCTCCTGGTCAATATCCTTCCTCGAACGAGTGGATTACCAGCAAGACCGAGCAGCGCAAGCGCCCCAAGTCTTCGCGGTTCGCGGACATGTTGAAAGAATTGAATAAAAATATGTGGAGTGCCCGTCGACTAACTAAAGATAGTTCCCTCCTAAATCATGTTAGAATTTGTGTCGACAAGAGTGCTCCTCGAATTGAGGATCCGCGTAAGGCCTTTGTTATTTTAGTTTTTCTTCACCTACTATTCGCTTTTCTGGGCGCTTCTTTACCTCCTCATGATGTTATCGAATCGATACCTTAATTGTTGTTATCTTTCTTGTCGACAGTGAATGCACTCAAGCGATTTGAGAAAAAGAAGGTCGAGGCGGCCGCTAAGTCCACTGCTCATCCTGCCCCCTCCACGAGGCCTGAGAAAGGTTCTGGAGCCCAAGCTGCGGCAGTCGAAATGACTGCCGCCAGAAAATCTAAAGTAGTGCTTACCTCGGCTTCTAAGACGATCCAAGCGTCGGGTTCCCTTTCCCGCAAAAGGCTTCAGGACGAGAAGGACATGGCTCTGACATCCGACTCCCTAAAACGCCAGAAAGGGAAGGAGCCAGTGGTCGAGAAAGATGCGGGCAGTCATTGCCCGTGAAGGTGCAACCTGTAACCTTGCAACAACCTTCGCGGCTCTATGACGACCCTAATCCCCTTCAGGTCCTCAACTACCTCCAGTCGGTTCTCGCTGAGGACGACCGAGCTCGTTCCGACGGTAACCCTTACGACCGGGCTCGCTATGCTGCTCGGCTCATTCCTCGGGTAAGTTTTATCTTGCATTTTCTCCCCCCTTTTTCCTTAGTATTATGTCGACTTTTTATCATCTCATTTGTTCGTTCTCTTTTCAGCTTCTTGCCTGCATTCTCCCGACTATGATCGAGGAGGCGACCTCTCCCCAAACCAACCTCAAGGTTTTGGGGGAAAAATATGCGGCCAAGTGTGATGAGCTAACAGCCAAGGAAGAGGAGCTCGAGGCTGCTAATGCCTTCATCGCCAAACTCCGTTCCGATAAAGAGGCGGCTGTTCGAAAGGCTGATCGGCTGAGAGTCGACCTGATCAAGGCCAATGACGAGGTCTTGGCCAAGAGGGAGAATGGGATTCAGGAAAGTCGTCGGACCTTCTTGAAGTCCACGACCGGGGTAGTTTTTCTCGAACATTACCGCAAGGCTGTGGTCGAGGCGTTCTGTGATTCTCCCGACTTTCTAGACGAGCTTGTTCCCGCGACGGTCCAATACATCGATTTCGCTTGCGATACGTGGGAGCAAGCCGTGACTAAGCCCGACTTATCGGGGAAGATCGACCGGGAGGCCGTAAAGCTAAGTCTCCCCGACCCTGTCGGCTACAAGGGCGAAGCAGTTCTCCCTCCCGGCCACGCGTGGTGGAGTGGCCTTGCTGCCAAGGCTATTCATGCGGCTGAGCTCTCCTCTCAGCTTGAAGTCCCCCCATTTTCCTTGGTCGGCCCGGTTGAGTTGGTTGAGCCAAGTGGAGCCGGCTATGAAGAAGACCCCGGTCGACGAGGAGATTGAAGTCGAGCGGCCGGGTATAGAGCCGATCGGGAAGGTGGTAGTCGAGCGGGCAGGTACGGAGGAAATCGGGGAGGAAGAAGGTGCTGGGACCGAACCGATCTGCGATGAGGGTGGTGATATTGCTGAAAAGTCGACAGCTGACTCCCAGAAGGCTTAGATTTTTGTATTCTCTTTTGTTTTTTTTTTTAGCCTCTTGCCATCTCAGCCTATTTTCCAATGTAAAGGTTGAGATAGTTTCGGATGTAACGAATTTTTTTCTAATTTAATGTTTATAATCTCTTTTCTTTTTTCTTTACTTTTATGTTTTGTCGACTCCTCGTGGTTATACTTGTAGTTTTTCACTTAATTGTTTGATTTCTTGTCTCCGTCCTACTATGTCTTCTCCCCACCCTTCTTGCAAGCTGGTCGAAGTCGAGCAATGGTTTCGACAGCTTCATAGCTGTTGAACTAAGTTTTTTCGAGTCGCCTTCTCCCAACCCTCCTTGCGAGCTGGTCGAAGTCGAGCAATGGTTTCGACAGCTTCATAGTTGTTGAACTATGTTTTTTCGAGTCGTCTTCTCCCAACCCTTCTTGCGAGCTGGTCGAAGTCGAGCAATAGTTTCGACAGCTTCATAGCTGTTGAACTAAGTTTTTTCGAGTTGACTTCTCCCAACCCTTCTTGCGAGCTGGTCGAAGTCGAGCAATAGTTTTGACAGCTTCATAACTGTTGGACTAAGTTTTTTTTTTTTTGAATCGTCTTCTCCCAACCCTTCTTGCGAGCTGGTCGAAGTCGAGCAATAGTTTCGACAGCTTCATAGCTGTTGAACTAAGTTTTTTCGATTCGTCTTCTCCCAACCCTTCTTGCGAGCTGGTCGAAGTCGAGCAATAGTTTCGACAACTTCATAGCTGTTGAACTAAGTTTTTTCGAGTCATCTTCTCCCAACCCTTCTTGCAAGCTGGTCGAAGTCGAGCAATAGTTTCGACAGCTTCATAGCTGTTGAACTAAGTTTTTTCAGGTCGTCTTCTCCCAACCCTTCTTGCGAGCTGGTCGAAGTCGAGCAATAGTTTTGACAGCTTCATAGCTGTTGAACTAAGTTTTTTTTTTTTTAATAGTCTTCTCCCAACCCTTCTTGCGAGCTGGTCAAAGTCGAGCAATAGTTTCGACAGATTCATAGCTGTTGAACTAAGTTTTTTCGAGTCGTCTTGTCCCAACCCTTCTTGCGAGCTGGTCGAAGTGGAGTAATAGTTTCGACAGCTTCATAGCTGTTGAACTAACTATTTTCGAGTCATCTTCTCCCAACCCTTCTTGCGAGCTGGTCGAAGTCGAACAATAGTTTCGACAGCTTCATAGCTGTTGAACTAAGTTTTTTCGAGTCGTCTTCTCCCAACCCTTCTTGCGAGCTGGTCGAAGTCGAGCAATAGTTTCGACAGCTTCATAGCTGTTGAACTAAGTTTTTTCGAGTCATCTTCTCCCAACCTTCTTACGAGCTGGTCGAAGTCGAGCAATAGTTTCGACAGCTTCATAGCTGTTGAACTAAGTTTTTTTTTTTTAGTCGTCTTCTCCCAACCCTTCTTACGAGCTGGTCGAAGTCGAGCAATAGTTTCAACAGCTTCATAGCTGTTGAACTAAGTTTTTTTTTTTGAGTCGTCTTCTCCCAATCCTTCTTGCGAGCTAGTCGAAGTCGAGCAATAGTTTCTTCAGCTTCATAGCTGTTGAACTATGTTTTTTCGAGTCGTCTTCTCCCAACCCTTCTTGCGAGCTGGTCGAAGTCGAGCAATGGTTTCGACAGCTTCATAGCTATTGAACTAAGTTTTTTCGAGTCATATTCTCCTAGCCCTTCTTGCGAGCTGGTCGAAGTCGAGCAATGGTTTCGACAGTTTCATAGCTGTGAAACTAAGTTTTTTCGAGTCGTCTTCTCCCAACCCTTCTTGCGAGCTGGTCGAAGTCGAGCAATATTCTTCGATTGCTTCATAGCTTCGTAGTTGTTTGGGTCGACCTCGTGGTCGTATGTGTTATCACTTTCTCTTGTTGATGAAGTGAACCGGCTATATAGCCGTTTTGAAAAATTCGGTATATTCCAGCAATCATGTCGAAATCGATACGGAAAGGGGTCGATTGTCACCTCTTCTCGGCTTTTGGGATATCTGGTTTACCTTGGTTACCATCATGCCTCGCTATTTGGGTCGAATATTTCTCCATTAATGACTATCTTTCAAGATGAGTAATACTGGCACTCTTTTTGAATTTTAAATTCCAACAACTCCTATGAGTGACGCGCGTCCCCTCAATCGCTGACTCCTCGTATTCTGCGCCTCATCAGGATCGTTGATTTCTTTGTTAATCCAACGGCTAACATCCATCCACATCTCTTATAAATAAAATTGAACTTCTACTTTAAACACTTTTCATCTCTTCTAAATTTCCTCTGCAACTCCGGCGATCTAGCAATCCGAGCTTTTCCGACGACTTTTTCTACAGCACCGGCGTCTTAATCAACCTTCTAGGCCGTTATGAGTTACATGGGTAAGTATTTTGGTTAAATTCCTAACTTTTATCGATTCGCTTTTTCTTTTTATTTTTCTGGGTTTCTGGGTTTTTCTGCATCCTTGCGTGTTCTTCGAACTTTTCTTGAAGATTTTGCGTTGAATCTTGTATGCAAATTCTCTGTTTTGATTAGCTGTTAGCGTATAGCCGAGTTATAGCGTATAACCGCTTATCGATTTTTATCATGTCAATTTTTATCGACACCCGCTTTCTTCCTTTCTGTTCTTTTCCTCGAGTTGGCCTCATGTCGGCTTGTTGGCATGTATTCAACGAATCACACCATATTGCTTTCTCGTTCTTTTGTGTCTTTGTCGACTTAGGTGAGTCGACTGTATTTTGTTTGACTTCGTTTCGTGATGACTGATCTTCGCTTTCGATTCTTTTTCTTCAAGCTTCTGATTCCGGCTCTTCTCCCGACATACTCGACAGACTGATTGATAGGGGCCTTGACCAATCTGACTCAGGCTCAGTTGAGATAACCGGTTATAGGACAGTTAATGTCTCTCCTCCTTCTTCTTCATCACGTGTTTCTACTCCGAGGGTCGACTGGGCTGAATACGATCAAGCATTGTTGGATGGCGGTTTACTAGAAATTCCAGGGAGTCCTCGAGAAGGCTCTCCTCGCCTCGACTTAATTCCTCGAGGTATTCCCATTAGGTTGTTAGATATACCTGTCTATAGCACAAGCCCCGTGCCTATTCCAATAATTACTCCTCTCGTCGATCCTCGAGAGGTTGTGTCAATAGTCTGCCCTTTGGCCAAATATGCCACTTTAAACCCTTTTTCTTATGCCTTTGTGGCTCAAGTCGAGAGCTTCAGGCAATTTAGCGGGCTTCCCTCCGATTGGGAATTGGTTTTCCTGGGCCCTGACAGCGACTTCACCTGTCTCCCGCAGGGCTGTCACACTTTTTTTGTCGAAAGTTGCACGCATCTTTTGTTTGTACTCAACAGATCTCAACCAAGCCTCTTCTCGCCCTTCCTCAATCAAATCGAGGGCTTCTTTGGTCATCTCCTCGTTCTTTTCTTGCTCAAAGTATGTCGACCTGTGTGAGCTTAGTGCGATTTCCACTGGTAGGAGCGCATCCATCTTATATACCATACTGAAGGGTGATTGGCTTGTCGAGCTTCTCGGCGTAGTTCTGTATGCCCATAGAAAAGTGGTTAGTTCGTCGGTCCAGGCTCCTGACGCTTTCTCCAATCACTTCTTTAGCCCTTGCAAGATGGTTCAATTCGTCACCTCGGCTTGCCCGTTAGCCTGGGGGTGAGCGACCGAGGCGAATCTCTGTTTGATTCCCATATCGAGGCACCATGCTTGGATTCGCTTCCCCTGGAATTGCGTTCTGTTGTCTGAGATTAACACCTTCAGGATCCCAAATCTACAGCAGATATTGTTGAACATAAATTGTATCATTTTTTCTTCAGTAATCTTCGCCAGCGGCTCTGCCTCGACCCATTTGCTGAAGTAGTCGACTGCGACTACAAGAAATTTTCTTTGCCCCGTTCCCATTGGTAAGGGTCCCACCAAGTCGATTCCCCACTGAGCGAAAGAAATTGGGCAGTTGATTGTCGTCATGGTTTCAGCCGGGATATGGGGAATCGGACCATGTCGTTGGCATCTTTCACATCTTTGTACTAACTGCTCGGCTATCTTCTGTATTTTTGGCCAGTAATAGCCTGCTCCAAGAGCTTTGCTGGCCAAGGCTCGAGACCCTGCGTGCGCTCCGCAACATTCCTCATGAATCTCTCTTAGGACATAATTCCCTTCCTCTTCGGAGACGCATCGCAGGTGAGGGCCGATCATCGACTTCTTATATAGGATCCCGTCGACTTCAAAATATTTGGTTAGATATCGAGCATCTTTCTCCGCTTCTTGCTTATCTCCTGTAGGTATGCGTCCTTTCAAGAGTTCACGAATCGACTTCCTCCAATCTTCTTTTTCATCAACCTCCATTGCTTGGTTGAGGACGCTTCCTTCCAGGTGCATCGTGGTGATATGACTTCCCATTTTTCCCTCATTAGAGCTTGCGATTCTTGCGAGCCAGTCGGCTCGCTTGTTATCTTCCCGAGAAATTTGAGGCAGCTCAAATTTCTCCAAGCCTTGTATGAGGCTTTGGATTTCCTCAACATACTTCAACATTCTATCCTCCTTTACCTCGCAGTTCCCCATCACTTGGCTCACGACAAGCTGTGAATCAGAGTGAGCTGCGATCTCTGTCGCTCCGCCGCCTATTGCAAGCTGAATCCCTTTGATCAGCGCCTCATACTCCACTTCGCTATTCGAGGCTTTGAAGCCCATTCTGATGGCGAAGTCGAGTTGTTCGCCTTTGGGGGATACAAGGACGACCCCTAGACCTAACCCTTTGGCTGCTGAGGATCCATTGACATGCATCATCCATTTCTTTTCTTCACTTTTAGTTCCTTCTTGAATGAAATATGCTAAAGCTTGGGCTTTTATGTGTAACACCCCGCCTTGACATGAAAATCAGAGTGCGCAACTCGCAATTACATTCAAAATAAAACGTTTTACATTGCGAAATACTGATTCGGAGTGTTACTAAAATACATAACTGACTGAAAAGTCTGAAACTTTTGGGTTACAAAAATTAACTAATACATGACTGATAAAACTAGACGAATTCACTGTTCGCAGAACTGATAATGGACTTCGGTCGTACCAACAGTGAATTGTCAACAGCTTGCTGACTGATAAAAGGCTAAGTATGACAAACAGTAAAACATCAGCGGAAGCTGTAGCTGGAAATTTGGTTAGCAATGCCGTAGTCGTGAAAACATTTTATCTGAAAGTAATAACGGCTTTGCTATGCCAAATTCAAACTGTACAAAACGTAATTTAATCTTTATAAGCATAAAGCTTAGGTAATTTAAACTTTATAAGCATAATCCCGAACAGCTCCGTCATCTCACTCCTCCGACCCGACTTCATGACCTGAAAAACATGATAAAAGTGGGGCATGAGCACTCAAGTCCACTGTGCTCCGTGGAAACCCATACTAATGCAAAACATTGTAAATAATAACAATATCATGAACTAAGCATATATGTCTGAACTGAACTGATACCGGTCTGAACTCGCGACCGAAGTCACGTAACTGATAACTGATCTCGTGACCGAAGCCACGTAGTGACCGAAGTCACATCTGAACATCTGCCGGCGAACCGGACACTATGTGCACACTCTAGTGGGCAGACTAGGGCCACTAGAACCCAGAATGGACCGGCGACCATTCCGAGCGGATACTGAAAATACATACCTCGAACATGGTAGAGCAATTATAAACAATGTAGTACTTAGTCTGAGTCCCCACCTGAACTGCTGATCTGAAAATGTAAGTGCTGATATCTGCATCCTGACCAAACTGAAAATAATATAAACAATTACCAATTACTATGCTCAGACTAATAAAAATAACTGATTAACATGTTAAGATGCTCTACTAGACTTAAACATGATATCTGAACTTGACCGGTATAACCAGAACTGACTAAACTCGGAACTGAGCTGACATGAATTTACTGGACTGGTCTGGACCTGGAATTTAACTGAAAATGGGACCTGAACATGAACCGGGACTTAAAATAACAATAATGGGTCAAACCGGTATAAACCGGTCGATTTCCGGTCTGGCCGGACCGCCGGCTTGCTGCGAGTCTGCGACGTCGATGTAGTCTGTATGGCTGATCATATCTGTATCTTGGCTAGTAATCCTCAATGTACTAAAGTGCTAACTCTCTGTAATTTCCCAGTGTACTGTGACCAACATGGTATGGCATCCTGCTCTTCTGGCGTCATGCATACTTGAATGGAAAGCTTGGTTGTCACCATGGCATGATCTGCTGCTGTTGATTGGTCTTCTTCGCCGTGTCGAAAATCGACATGTTGTACCTGCAACTGTTTACCTTCCCTGAGGTCAAACTTAACCTCAAGTAAAGTTTATCATAAACTGATCCTTCCTACGAATTCTCAAATCATCTGTACTTGAGAATCGAGGCTCTGAACATACTGCAAATGACTGATAAGTCTTGTCTTATTAGACAGACCCTCTTCGATCTTGACATGACTGACCTGAATATTCTCATGACTGAATAACCATGACTTGATTCTTACATGGCTGAATCATCTATGTTCGAACTCTGAAATCTTTCCCGAGACACTTTAATAGTCGCTTCGGGACTGAAAACGTGATATTTACTGACTTACTTAACTTGATAAGGTACGACTTCAAGTTTCCAGGTAAATCTGGACTAATAGTCTGTATATCAGACCACCACATTTTACCCGACTGAACAACTATTATACGCCGACCTTACATCATGAACATAAACTGTAAATCGTGAACATTGGCTCATGACTGTGTACTATATAGGGCTGCTCCAGTATCAACTGGTCCCGCAAGTACTGAATAAATAACTGATCTTAAACTTTGGCAACTAAATTTCAGAGTATCTAACTGGTAAGATACCCGACTTAGCTGACTCTAAAGGTTGTTACTTCTGGAACTGTGCTGCTCCGGTTCCAGCTTCAAGCCTCCATGGTATACCCGGCTTAGTGGCTCTTATTTCAAGCCTCCATGGTAACCCGGACTTTTGGCTCTTATACACTGAAAAACCGTCACTTGATAAAAACTTGAAAATCTTAACAACCTTTAATATGAAAATTTGTTGCCCTGAACTTGAATTACTGACTTGACTTAGGAAAATTGAACTTATTCCCAGTCTAACTCAAAGAATTTCTTCCTTGGAATATGCCAACTAATTGGCAAAACAGACAATTTTCAATAGAAAATGTCTGAGGAACATGATTGCTAAGATTTGTATAACATAATTGTTTACAAATCACTGAATGAGGCATTAACTTAATCTGAATAAGTCTAGAATGGAATCTAGGGTTCTCAGTCCTAGCCCATTTTTCTAGAGTTCTTAAATCATATTCAAACATTCTTACTGATGACTTTATTGAAGCTGATCAATAAAGGACACAAATCTCTTGACGAGTAGTTAAACATGACTGGGGAATACTGACATAAAATCCCGAGTATACTGACTACTGATCATGAACATGATTCGAGCATCTTAACTATGTCATAACTGAGGAATTTCTGAGCATAGAAATAGTAAATTGTTTATAATTTGAAACTTAATCAGCACCTACCTGTAGTCGGCGAGGCGTGAGTATGACGTATTCGGGCTTTTCTCAAATTTTCTGACTCATGAAAATTTTCAGAGACGCAAAAACGTTGCTCTGATACCAACTGTAACACCCCGCCTTGACATGAAAATCAGAGTGCGCAACTCGCAATTACATTCAAAATAAAACGTTTTACATTGCGAAATACTGATTCAGAGTGTTACTAAAATACATAACTGATTGAAAAGTCTGAAACTTTTGGGTTACAAAAATTAACTAATACATGACTGATAAAACTAGACGAATTCACTGTTCGCAGAACTGATAATGGACTTCGGTCGTACCAACAGTGAATTGTCAACAGCTTGCTGACTGATAAAAGGCTAAGTATGACAAACAGTAAAACATCAGCGGAAGCTGTAGCTGGGAATTTGGTTAGCAATGTCGTAGTCGTGAAAACATTTTATCTGAAAGTAATAACGGCTTTGCTATGCCAAATTCAAACTGTACAAAACGTAATTTAATCTTTATAAGCATAAAGCTTAGGTAATTTAAACTTTATAAGCATAATCCCGAACAGCTCCGTCATCTCACTCCTCCGACCCGACTTCATGACCTGAAAAACATGTTAAAAGTGGGGCATGAGCACTCAAGTCCACTGTGCTCCGTGGAAACCCATACTAATGCAAAACATTGTAAATAATAACAATACCATGAACTAAGCATATATGTCTGAACTGAACTGATACCGGTCTGAACTCGCGACCGAAGTCACGTAACTGATAACTGATCTCGTGACTGAAGCCACGTAGTGACCGAAGTCACATCTGAACATCTGCCGGCGAACCGGACACCATGTGCACACTCTAGTGGGCAGACTAGGGCCACTAGAACCCAGAATGGACCGGCGACCATTCCGAGCGGATACTGAAAATACATACCTCGAACATGGTAGAGCAATTATAAACAATGTAGTACTTAGTCTGAGTCCCCACCTGAACTGCTGATCTGAAAATGTAAGTGCTGATATCTGCATCCTGACCAAACTGAAAATAACATAAACAATTACCAATTACTATGCTCAGACTAATAAAAATAACTGATTAACATGTTAAGATGCTCTACTAGACTTAAACATGATATCTGAACTTGACCGGTATAACCAGAACTGACTAAACTCGAAACTGAGCTGACATGAATTTACTGGACTGGTCTGGACCCGGAATTTAACTGAAAATGGGACCTGAACATGAATTGGGACTTAAAATAACAATAATGGGTCAAACTGGTATAAACCGGTCGATTTCCGGTCTGGCCGGACCGCCGGCTTGCTGCGGCCAGGCGGTCGGCCGCTGGCTGTTCACCAGCACAACCGTGCGTGCACACCAGGTATGACCTGGGCACTGCCGGGCGCTGCTGGTGTTGGCTGGCACTGGCTGGGCTAGGTCCGTGCACTGGCGGGTGCAGTTAGTACCGCATGTGCACTGGGAATGGCTGTTGGCGTGCTGCTGTGCACTGCCAACGGTCACTGGGCATAACTGGGCATGCTGGCGCGCTGCTGGGCGCGCTAGCGTGCGCTGGGACTGGCCAGCGTGCGCGTGGCGCTGCTGGCTGGCGGTGCTGGTTTGCTGCCAGCCCGCTGCTGCCGCTGTGTGCGGACAGCATGGCCACGACCGGCCCTTGCCGGCCGTTTGGCGACTTCCTCCGGCAACTTTAACATGACTGAACATAATACAACCTAACATGATCATATGTACTGAACCTACTTAAAATCATGCATTTTGCCCAATTAATTGTCGTGAGGTGCGCTACGGGCGCTACCGTCGGCTTAAGGCCAATCCTCGGCCAAACATCAATTTACCTCGACCATTAAAGCTTGACTGATCATGAAATGCTATTTAAAGCTTATTGATACTAGGGTTACTCGCATGATTCTGATCATATGCCATGATATCACAAAGAGCAAATACACGGCCCGTGGACATGCGCTAGGTGCGCAGTCCGCTTCCTTGGACCGATTCATGAATAATTCTCCAACTTTCCTCAAACCATCTTGTAAAACTGAACATATAATGATCTAAACTGGCTAAATAAACATGAGTTGTTTGGTAAAATCTGAATAGAACTAAATAGCACTCGGTTAGACCCCTCATGGCCAATACCGAGCTTAATCAAGAACTTTACATGATTACTCCGACATGAGCTGACTGAACTGACTTAAACATGAGTTAATTAACATGAATAAACACTTATTATAAGATTACCTTACTGAGTGTTCGCGGAAATTCCCACGAACGGCCATGAATCATCACTTCCGCACCTATGCTCGTGTGCGTGTGTTCTTGTACTATTTTTACTGAATTATTGCTAAGTGCTTTGCTATGCTCTACTCAGTATCTCCCCTCAATTCTCCCCTTTCTTTCAGAACATATATTGCCTTCTTGCACGGAGAAAACGAGGGAAAACTTAAGGTGTTGGCTCGGCCAATGACCGAGTACCAAGTGCCGCGCATGCAAGGAACAAAGTGGCGCATCTCGGCTGACTCATCAATTTAAATGCTTAGTCACGACTGGAGCAATTCTTAGCCCTCCATGTGTCCCCCTTACTTAAGATAATGCACATGAAATTGAAGAAACTTGAACATTAGACACGTTAAACTCGGTTAGTCGCGCTAATGGCATGCTTAGGGCTAATGCGTGCACTTAGGCGCTAATGCGCGTGTTTGCCCTTGCTTAATGCTAAACCATGCTAATGACTTGCTTAACACTTTAAACATGATTATCATTAATTAATCCTCATTAATGTTAATTAATCTTAATTAACATTAAACTAATCATGATTATCTTAAGCTAATCTCGATTACTTAACTTAAACATGATTAAGTTAATTAAGCAAGGACTAATGACCATTACTTAATTAACGATGGACGGTATACCAATGTGAACGCATCACAGTATAGGTAGACCGAACTTGACGTAAGGAACTTTAACTGGATTAATTATCGGAATATTATTCTGAACATGAACATGACATTCGAAAGTTAATTCGAATATCCTTGACTTTGACGATTAGTCCGAACATAAATATTTCGAATAATTCGTCAACTTGACTTATTAATTCCAGACTCATTAACTAATTAAATGAATCGGAATTAAAATCTGAAAACTTATTCGATTTATCCAACCGAATAACATATCGACTAATAGTCGAATTTGGAGCATAACTGACTGAATCACTGAAACTTGAACCTGAACATAATTATTTATTAACAAAGGCTAGCTTAAAACTAAAAGCTAGTATTTTCCTTTATTATTAAAACTCGGGGTGTTACATTATGGCTCGCTAGTTTGACTGCCCACTTGACGAGTCGACCCGAAACAGTTGGTCGACCCAAGGTTTCTCCTTGCTGGAAGTTTGTCCTTACCACTATCACATGATTCAGGAAGTAGGGCCTCAGTTTTCTGGTTGTTATCACCACTGTCAAGGCAACTTTTTTGACTTTGGAGTATCTCGCCTCCGCGCCCTGAAGTACTCGACTTGTGTAATAGATCGGCTGCTGGGCACCTCCAACTTCTCGCGGTAATACTGAACTTAAAGACAACACCCCCTCCGAGAGGTAAAGTACCAATTCGTCTCCCGGCTCTGGCTTTGTTAATAGCGGCAGCTCGCTCAAAAATTCTTTCAACTTTTCAAATGCCATCTATGCCTCGTCATTCCATTGAAAAGCTTTTTTCTTGAGCAGTTTAAAGAATGGGAAACTTCTTTTCGCTGCCCGAGCGATGAATCTGCTTAGACCGGCGATTCGACCCGTTAAGACTTGCACTTCCCTGATGTTCCTTGGTGCGGCCATGTCGAGTATGGCTTTCACTTTGTCCTCGTTTACCTCGATTCCTCTTTCAGTCACCACATATCCAAGAAAACACCCTTCCCTCACTTCGAAGGCACATTTACTCGGGTTCAGCTTCATTCCGAATGTTCTTAATGTCTTGAATGTTTCTTTTAGGTCCTCGACGTGCGAAGTCGAGGACCTGCTTTTCACCAAGATGTCGTCAATGTAAACTTCTATATTACGCCCTATCTGCGATTTAAACATCCGATCCATCAGCCTTTGGTAGGTTGCCCCCGCGTTCTTGAGTCCGAAGGGCATGACGACATGACAGTATGTTACCTTGCTCGTCTCAAAGCTTACTTTGCTCTGATCTTCTGGGGCCAGTGGGATTTGGTGATATCCTTGAGATGTGTCCATCATGCTTAACAACTCGCAGCCAGCCGTAGAGTCGACTAGCTGATCGATTCTTGGCAGCGGGTAATGATCTTTTGGGCATGCCAGGTTTAAGTCATGAAAGTCAATGCACATACGCCACTTGTTCAGTGCTTTCTTCACCATCACAATTTTCGATATCCACTCAGTGAATTGGATTCCTTGATATGTTTGGCTTTTAGCAACTTGTCTACTTCGACTTCAATTGCCTTGTCAATCTCGGCCCATGATGTCTAGTCATTGTTTTACGGGCTTTTTGAGGGGGTCAACATTGAGTTTGTGCTCCATGATGTTTGGGTCGATTCCCGTCAGCTCCTCAGGGGAGAAGGCAAATATGTCTCTGAATTCTTTTAGCAACTCCACCAATTGTTTACGCAACTCATCCTTCAATTCTCTTCCAATTTGGGTGATTTGATCCTCCTTCTCCCATATCTGGATTTCCATCAACTCCCCATATGGCTCAAGGTCATTCCCCCTAGGTCTTTTCTCACTCGACATCGATTTCTGACCCTCCTTGACTTCTGCTCGTTGGTTAGTTTTTACTGCTATTTGGTAGCATGTTCTCGGCAATCTTTGATCCCCTCGAGCCTCTACGACTCGATCTCCCACTGGAAACTTCAATTTCATGTGATAAGTTGATACCATCGCCTGGAACACATTCAACGCAGGCCTCCCGAGGATCACATTGTAGGCGGATTCAACATCGACCACCACGAATCTCACTATGCAGTGGTGTTAATTCAAGATCCAGCTCCATCCTCTTGAGGCAGCTATAGAAGATCACGTTCACTGAACTCCCGGTCTTGACAAACACCCTTTGCACTTCGTAACCCGACACTTGGGTAGTTGTCATTAGAGCATCATTATGTGGCCTCTCGATTTTGCCTATATCTGCTGGCCCGAAATTCATCACCGTGTCGTTCTCCTCGACTTGCTGCACCTCGACTTTTCCATAGCGCCCTCGAGCATACGCTTTTCTGGCCCGATTTGAATCTCCGTCAGTCGGTCCTCCGAATATCATATGAATTACCCCTCTCTTCTGAGGAAGCTCCTCTTTGTCGGGAGTCCTCGCCCTCTTGCGACGGCTCTTGCTTCTTTCCCGTCGTCGACTGGTTCTTTTTCGATCCTTATAAATGAACTCCTTCAGATGGCCGACTTTGATTAATCTTTCAATCTCGTCCTTGAGATGCCTGCAATCGTCGGTGTTGTGCCCATAGTCCTTGTGGAATTGACAATACAGGTTGCTTTTGGGTTTTGTCGGTCCATCCTTTCTCGTCCGCGGCCACCTGACGACATTATCACAGATCTCCTTCTCCATTACCTCCAATATTCTCGCATTTGGGGCCGACAAGGGGGTGTACTGAGTTGGCCTCCACCCTCCCGACCGTCCCTCTCTCTCTATTCTCGGGTATTTCTTCCTTTCTAACGTCGAACTTGGCTTCTTATCCTTCTTCTCTTCTCAGGGTTCGATTTTCGCCTTCGCCGCTTGCAAGAAGTCGGCTTCTGCTTTCTCCACATTCATATATTTGGCATACCTTCCCAGAACCTCATCAAAAGTCCTCCCAGGTCGCTTCGCCAAAGAATTTCTGCATAAACCTGGGAGCAATCTCCTGGTGAGTCCACCCGATTTAATCTCCTCGGTGGCCGATGGCACATCGACACACGCCCGCGTGTACCTCGCCACATAATCTCGCAACGATTCTCCCTCCTTCTGTTGCATACCTATCAGAGTAAGATAAGATTTTTCTTGGGCCTTCACACTTGCAAATTGGTTAAAAAAACTCAAGCTGAACCCGTCAAAGTCCCTGACGGCTCCTGGGGGTAACTGATGGAACCAATCTTGCGTAGGTCCCCGCAGAGTCGTCAAGAATGCTCGACATTGAACGGGGTCATTGTAACGGTGCAATACCGCCATGTTTTCAAAACTCCTTAAATGTCGAGAGGGATCAGTCGACCCATCGTACCAGATGTTAAGCTCCCTAAACCCCTGAGGTAAGTCGGTGTCTAGGATGTGTTGTGAAAAGGGGTGTCCTCTCGAGCTCCCCGTTTTTCTCCCCTCGACTCGAGCCTGCAAATCTCGCACCTGAGCGAGCAATTGCTCCAGAGTGTCGTTCCTTGCTTGTGGATTGACAGTTTTGACAGAAGACTCCTCCTCGTCTGCTCTCCTGCTCTGCCTTTCATGCGACTGCGCTTTCTGTTCACGTTCAGGGGGTTGTTGTCCATTTTAAGGCTGCTCGACCCTTGCTTGTTCGATCTTGTGCTGTTCGACTTGCGTCTGCTTGATTGGGCCGCTACTGCCTCTGCAATCATTCTTTGCATCTCACTTCTCGTCATGGTCAGTGTTTGCACCTCGACTTGAGGTGGTGGCCTCATTCCCTGCTTTAATGGCCCAGGCTATTTTCCCAAACTTAGGGGCGCCTCGGCTGATTCATGACCATTGACTTCTCCGCTCGTGCTTTTCACATGGCTGGCCCCTTCTTGAGTAAGCGCAGAGATCTTGACTCCAGGTGGGGTAATAGGCGTCTCTTCCCCCACACGCCCTCCTGACGGTGCGTGTACTCCGAATGGTGGAAAACCAAACACTTGGAGCGGTGGCCTGGGGTTGGGATGTTGGAACCCATGAGGATCTCGATATGCACAAATCACGGACAAACATTCAACATAAACCTATGCGCAGCGGATCTAAAGGTTTGATGAAGAAAACTTACTGCTTAAATTTTATATAGATCTGGCTGGCCCAAATAGTTGACCGCAAATCAAATTATCTCGGAATCGAACAAACTTGACCAATCCAGAAAGCTGACGTCACGGCGAAGTCAACGACGTTGACCGATTGGAAATCGGAGGTGTCACGCGCTCTCACGCGCTCGATTAGTCTCCAGCAACTGCAACCTTCCGGCGGCGCGTGCGGGCGCGTGCGGCGGCGGCTGGCGGCGATCTCGTAGGCGATCTCTTCGACTCGTCGTCCTGGTCGTCGTGGTATGGTCACTTGCTGGTTTTGGTCACCGGTTTGGATGTATGATAGATCTGATTGGAATCTCGTATATACCTTAAGATCTTCTACTGTATTCTCAAACAGCTATCTAGATCTTGTATCAGTGGAGCACAAGAAATAGAACTACTCCTTGGAAGAGAGAGAGAGGGGGCTGGACGTGTTTTAGAGATTTTGGGATTGTCTCTCTTCTTCCAAGAGCCGAATGCTGTATATATAGAGCTACAGTAGGGACCCTAAGGAGAATAGGATAAGAGCTTCTAATATATTAATACTGTGGAGCAACCCCACAATTAATATATTAATAATATTAAAGTCCACCACAATAATATTATTGCACTCCCTTAACCTATCCCAAATTACATTTGAGACTCCTTATTATAATTATCCGATTTACCTCCCCATGTTTAAGATATAATGTCCATTAATTAATTCGATCACTAATAATCAAGAATTAATTAATATATTATATTATCGAAGCTAGCGCTCGCTCACAACATTCATATTATGCCGGAATAAATCCACCTGCAGGGTTTAGCATAATATCCCTTCATGAACTCACTTCGGGGACATCATCAGACTAACGCACATGGCGACCGTTAATATCCAAATAGCACATCGAACACATAATGTCATTACCCAATTCATTAAGTATGTCGACCCGGCTTGGATCTCACCCAAAGAATCAAAGCAATAACAATTATGTGCACATGCCTATTTAATATCTTACGGGTTAAGAGCACGCAATAATTAACTGAGGCCTAGTTCGTTTACGACGATCAGTATATAAAACGAACATCCCTCTCTGGGATCCTGTTCAATACATAAATGTACTAGTGCAACTAATCGGTCAAGACAAACCTTACGGTTGACACTACAACCGTTCCGATGGGTTTTTCAATTCCATCTAGGTTATGAACCAATGATTCTTGTTTCGCAAGTAACTGATATAGTGATCTTCGGTACGCCCGATGACGACCCACTTATCTACATGCAAAACAACAGAACGTGGAACTTATTTAACCAAACATAATTCTCATCCATCAAGAAATAACAAGTGTAATATCCACTAAAGCAAAGCTTAAGTATATAACACCAACAATCTCCCACTTATACTTAAAGCTGCCGCTTTACTAGTATAGTCCTATCAATCCGTATCCTAAAAGACCTATGTCGACCATATCACCATACATTTGACTCCCATTCCCTCTACGTGTTTGGCGAAGACTTTCTCCGACAAACTCTTCGTAAAAGGATCAGCTAGGTTGTCTTCTGATGCAGTCTTGGTGATCTCAACTTCTCCTCTTGCCACAATATCTCTGATAAGGTGGTATTTGCGCTCTATGTGTTTGCTTGCTCTGTGGGCTCGTGGTTCCCTTGAGTTTGCTACTGCACCACTGTTATCACAGTACACGGTAATAACACGTGGCAAACTCGGAATCACCTCTAAGTCCACCAAGAAGTTTCTGAGCCAAACTGCCTCTTTCGCTGCCTCAGAGGCTGTGATGTACTCGGCTTCCATAGTGGAGTCTGCTACGCACTTCTGCTTAGCACTCCTCCATGAAATGGCTCCACCTCCCAAGGTAAACACATAACCTGAGGTTAACTTACCTTCGTCCCTATCTGACTGAAAATCAAAATTGCTGTAACCCAGCGAAAACAAACTGTCTGCACGGTAAACTAACATGTACTCCTTAGTCCTTCGCAGGTACTTGAGTATATGTTTCACCGCAGCCCAATGTTCCCTTCCTGGATTACTTTGATATCTCGCTACCATGCCAACGACGTAGCTAATATCAGGCCTAGTGCACAACATTGCATACATGAGACTTCCTACTGCCGAAGCATAAAGAACTGTCTTCATGTCCTCTATCTCCTTAGTCGTCTTGGGAGACAACTTCTTAGATAAAGGTACTCCATGTCTGAAAGGTAATGTACCTCTCTTAGAGTTCTGCATACTGAATCTGGCCAAGACAGTATCTATATATGAAGACTGGGATAAGCACATCATTCTTTTCTCACGATCACAAATGATCTTGATACCAAGAATGTGTCCTGCTTCACCCAAGTCCTTCATATCAAACTGCTTAGACAACCACACCTTTACGTCTGACAACTCCTTCTTGTTGTTGCCAATAAGAAGTATGTCATCCATGTATAGCACAAGAAACACCACCACGCTTCCACTAATCTTCTTGTATACACAGTGCTCATCCGGACATTGGGTGAATCCATATGACTGGGTTACCTCATCAAACCGAATATTCCAAGACCTTGAGGCTTGCTTCAGTCTATAAATGGACCAATTAAGCTTGCAAACTAAATGCTCATGCCCTCTTGCAATGAATCCTTCTGGTTGCTGCATATAGATGTCTTCCTGAAGGTTCCCATTAAGGAAAGCCGTCTTAACATCCATCTGCCAGACTTCATAATCCATATGAGTGGCTACAGCTAAGAGAATCCGAATGGATTTAAGCATAGCTACTGGCAAAAAGGTTTCATCATAATCGATACCCTCTATCTGGGTATAACCTTTCGCAACAAGCCTAGCTTTAAAGATTTCCACCTTTTCATCCGATCCCCTCTTTCTCTTGTAAACCCACTTGCATCCAATGGGACGTATCCCATCGGGTGGTTCTACAAGATCCCAAACCTGGTTGGTGTCCATAGACCCCATCTCAGCTTTCATTGCAATCTTCCACGAATTTGCATCTCTATCTTGGAGTGCCTCGTCATAAGTTCTTGGGTCCGATTCTAGGTCTCCTAGAACTGAGTCCGATGACTCTCCAAGACCTATCCATCGGTCGGGTTGTGTAGAAACCCTCCCACTACGACGAGGTACTGTCTGTACTGGCACACTATCAGTGTTACGTGTTGCAGTACTATGTGATGTATCTACTTGCGCACTCAGTGGGGAACTATCGATATCTCTCCCTAACTCCTCTAGGATAAGTTTACTACTGGGCTTATGATCTATGATATAGTCTTCTTCCAAGAATCTAGCGTTCGTACTAACGATCACCTTCTGATCCTCAGGACTATAAAATAAACCACCTTTTGTTTCCTTCGAATAGCCGACAAACAGTCTCACTTCTGATCGTTTCTCCAACTTGCCAGCCTCCTGCACTAAGACATGTGCAGGGCAACCCCAAATTCGAATTTGTGAGAAACTAGGCTTGCGCCCTTTCCACAACTCATAAGGAGTACTGTCTACTGATTTTGAAGGAACAGAATTCAGAATGTAACATGCTGTCTCTAATGCAAATCCCCAAAACGAATCTGGTAACTTCGAATAACTCATCATCGACCTAACCATTTCCATAAGAGTTATGTTTCTTCGCTCTGCAACCCCGTTCTGCTGGGGCGTGCCGGGTGCAGTCAACTGGGATTCAATCCCTACTTCTGATAGGTATGTCTTAACTCTCCAAAGAGGTATTCGCCTCCTCGATCAGATCGAAGACACTTGATACTTTTACCTTGTTGTTTCTCCACAAATGTCCTATACTCCTTGAATTTTTCAAAGCATTCGGACTTGCGGTGCAACAAGTAAATGTACCCATATCTAGAATAATCATCAATAAAAGTGACGAAATACTCATAGCCTCATCTAGCTTGGATTGACATAGGACCACACAAATCAGAATGAATCAATCCTAGCACTTCTTGGCTCCTTCGCCCCTTTGCCGAAAATGGCCTCTTGGTCATCTTACCTTCTAGGCAGGACTCGCAAGTCTGGTAATGATCTTCTACTGGACCAAGATGCCCAGTAGATACCAACATTTGAATCCTCCTAAGGTTGATGTGCCCAAGCCTAAGGTGCCAAAGATATGCTTGATTTATCGAAGACTCTTTTCTCTTATTAGTTTTAGTCGAGACATTATTCGATTCATTTTGTTGCAGTGTGGGAGACTTTGGTTTCAGAACATATAGATTGCCAACCATTTGAACCAGAACAAATCAAATGATTACCATAACGAATAACAACTGAGTTATTAAACGAAACTGAATAACCATTCAAAACGAGTTTAGAAACTGAAATTAAATTCTTCCTAAAACTTGGAACAAAAAGACAATTGTTCAAAACCAAAATACTAGCATCAAATACTAAAGTAACTACTCCAAACTGCAACTGCTGCTACTTTCGTAGCATTGCCCATGTAGACTGTAATCTCTCCATCCCTAAGCCGCCTGGTTTCTTGGAACCCCTGCAAAGAATTGCAGACATGATCAGTGGCTCCAGTATCTACACACCAGGTACTGGTAGATACAACCGCTAAACATGTTTCTACGATGAAAGCATGAGAGTTACCTTCTTTGCCCTTCTTGAGGAGAGGACAATCGACCTTTCAGTGCCCTGACTTATTTCATTTGTGGCATCTACCTTTCGGCTTCTTTGCCACAGCCTGTTGAGGCACTAATTGGGTGCTCTGTGCCTTTGCCCTTCATGCAGCCTTCTTCCTCTTCCTGCCCTTGTGAGGCCTGGAAGGTCCGGCTTGCTCGGCAACCATCACAACTGATTTATGAGTGAACAAGGCCTCAGCCGACTAGAGTTCTGACAACAGTTCTGGAAGAGCCATATGAATCTTGTGCATGTTATAGATCAACCGGAACTGATCAAAACTCTTTGGCAGAGATTGGAGCATGATATCAACCTGGGTTTCCCCGTTAATAAAACCTCCAAGAACCTCTAGCTCATTGAGCTGCGCCATGACCTTGAGAGCATGCTCCTTTACGGGTGTACCCTCTGCCATGCGCGTGTTCATCAGAGCACTTAAAGCCTCTTGTCTTGCAGCCCTCGACTGATGCCCAAACAGTTCCTTGAGGTTCAGAAGCATATCTGCAGCAGTGGCCATTGACTGATGCTGATGTTGAAGGACATTTGACATAGAAGCCAGAATGTAACACTTCGCCATCTCATCAACCTTCTTCCACCGAGCATACTCCTGTTTCTCCTCATCTGAGGCATCATCAGCCGGCACATCAGGACAAGCCTCAGTTAGCACATACTTATAGCTTTCAGCAGTCAGCACTATGTCTAAGTTCCTTTTCCAATCAATGTAATTAGGACCGGTGAGTTGATTTTATTTTAGGATAACAGACAACGGATTGAACGACATGATGAATAAACCTGAGAATTACGAAAATATTTTAATGATTAAACATTTTGAATTTAACTGTTAATAATGACATCCTCAAAACAATACTAACTTAAATTCACCGACAACCTTAAACCTTAAGCATTTGGTATGATGCTCGGGCAACTCTACTAATTCTTCGTTTCTTAAAAGAAGGGTTTTTCCAGAACCAATTAATTTCCATTAGTCAAGACCAACTTCATGACAAACGAAATTAATAGTCGGTCACCTTTTGGCCATGCAATAAAAATCAGGGACCCCTCGGGGGGTTATGAAATGAATCGCATTCTAAGTGAATCCCATTTCTCGGTCCTAAGGTCGTCAAAATCGATTATACGTTCACCTCGGGGTGACCCGTACGCTCTCATTCGATTTCCTCTAACCGTCTAAATTTAGAAATTCGTTCTGATAATTATCCTTCAATTAATTTTCAAGCGATGTCATCCTCGGGGAAGCCTACACTATCAATTAATTGATTTACCAACGAATTAGAAATGGAGGCCTTAGGAATTTAAAATTATCTTAACTTTAAATATCCTTCTCAACTTAGTATTTAAATGAGGATTTTTAATATTTATTCAAGCAATTCTAAATAATTCTATGCACACAAAGCTTATTCCCATGCATAAATAAACAAATAAATAATTAATGCCATAAATAAATATCCACTATTATGGCCAATTAAATATTTATTCTCCTTGGAATAGGATTTCTGTCCTAAACCAACTCGAACTCCCACTGCAGTAGAATCCCGGTTGACTTGTACTGCAAGTTCCACAAAACCTCCACCAGTAGAAGCTGCGGCCGCGCCGGCCTTCCTTGGCTCCCGGCTCCGGTTTCTTCCTTGCTTTGTCGAGTCTCTTTGGATCTTTGTGAAGGCCTGGTCACCAACGGTCGATCACAATTCGAAAATTATAATTTATAAAATTACATACATCGATTCCTAGATCCAACGAGTGGATGTACATGCCTTCTACTAATTAATTAAACTATCCGGTCAACCCCCGGGCAATTAATACAAACATTCATCCATAATTCCTCAACAATCCCGAGGCTTTAAAAACAAATTTAAAACCATACAACCAACCATCAATTAAGCACAAGCACATAAAAGGGTGGCCATAATAGTGGATTAACTACTTCCTGCAAAATCAAGTTATGCATATAATCCAATATATATGGCTGCGCTTGAGCACACATAGACAATATAAGCAGTTTAATCTGGATCTTGTACACAACGGATTAACCTCAAGCTCTGATACCAATTGTTGGAACCCATGAGGATCTCGATATGCACAAATCACGGACAAACATTCAACATAAACCTATGCGCAGCGGATCTAAAGGTTTGATGAAGAAAACTTACTGCTTAAAATTTATGTAGATCTGGCTGGCCCGAATAGTTGACCGCAAATCAAATCTTCTCGGAATCGAACAAACTTGACCAATCCAGAAAGCTGACGTCACGACGAAGTCAACAGCGTTGACCGATTGGAAATCGGAGGTGTCACGCGCTCTCACGCGCTCGATTAGTCTCCAGCAACTGCAACATTCCGGCGGTGCGTGCGGGCGCGTGCGGCGGCGGCTGGCAGCGATCTCGACGTGATCTCTTCGACTCGTCGTCCTGGTCGCCGTGGTATGGTCACTTGCTGGTTTTGGTCTCCGGTTTGGATGTATGATAGATCTGATTGGAATCCCGTATATACCTTAAGATCTTCTACTGTATTCTCAAATAGCTATCTAGATCTTGTATCAGTGGAGCACAAGAAATAGAACTACTCCTAGGAAGAGAGAGAGAGAGAGGGCTGGACGTGTTTTAGAGATTGTGGGATTGTCTCTCTTCTTCCAAGAGCCTAATGCTGTATATATAGAGCTACAGTAGGGACCCTAAGGAGAATATGATAAGGACTTCTAATATATTAATACTGTGGAACAACCCCACAATTAATATATTAATAATATTAAAGTCCACCACAATAATATTATTGCACTCCCTTAACCTATCCCAAATTACATTTGAGACTCCTTATTATAATTATCCGATTTACCTCCCCATGTTTAAGATATAATGTCCATTAATTAATTCGATCACTAATAATCAAGAATTAATTAATATATTATATTACCGAAGCTAGCGCTCGCTCATAGCATTCATATTATGCCGGAATAAATCCACCTGCAGGGTTTAGCATAATATCCCTTCATGAACTCACTTCGGGGACATCATCAGACTAACGCACATGGCGACCGTAAATATCCTAATAGCACATCGAACACATAATGTCATTACCCAATTCATTAAGTATGTCGACCCGGCTTGGATCTCACCCAAAGAATCAAAGCAATAACAATTATGTGCACATGCCTATTTAATATCTTACGAGTTAAGAGCACGTAATAATTAACTGAGGCCTAGTTCGTTTACGACGATCAGTATATAAAACGAACATCCCTCTCTGGGATCCTGTTCAATACATAAATATACTAGTGCAACTAATCGGTCAAGACAAACCGTACGGTTGACACTACAACCGTTCCGATGGGTTGTTCAATTCCATCTAGGTTGTGAACCAATGATTCTTGTTTCGCAAGTAACTGATATAGTGATCTTCGGTACGCCCGATGACGACCCACATATCTACATGCAAAACAACAGAACGTTGAACTTATTTAACCAAACATAATTCTCATCCATCAAGAAATAACAAGTGTAATATCCACTAAAGCAAAGCTTAAGTATATAACACCAACATGGGAATCGGCGAAGGCCGCTTGTCAGTCCACGTTACCCTGAAATCCTCATTTATATTCTTTTGTAGCTCTTCCTTCTCAGCCATCAGAGACAGATCAAAGCTAGGTGTAAAGCTCTTAATTCCTTCAAGAACTTCCCACAGACGACGCCAAAATGATGGGTCTCCTCTCAGATCTGGAGTGAATCAATGGAAACAAGCTCGGATATGAAATAAACCGATGGAATTGAGCTCAGATCTGCCTCGATCGTCGTTGAACCGTTGTTGAACCGCGATAACACCTGCAAGAACTCAACGCCGGAGGGGTTTCCGGCGTAGATCCTCCGACGCTCAAGTCAGTATGTGAAAGAGGTGAAGAGTGCTACTCTTAGGGAGGGCAGCAGCAGTAATGGAGAAAAATACAGAATGAATGGGAGTTAGGGTTTTGGGGTTACCTCAGCTCCTTTATATAGGAGCAAGACATTTACCTGAAGTCCCCAAAATGCCCCGGTCGACTTACTGAAAATGTCCAAAATGCCCTGGTCGGTTCGCATTCCGTCCATCTCCTAGTCAGCATTTAGATTCCTTCTTATCCTTAATAACTTCCTTCTTATCCTTGACAGCTTTCCTATGACATGTTGAAGTGTATCAGAATCTTCGGGGATCTACGAACCTCGGGGCTTCCTCAATCGACTCAGGATACCCACTCGAGTCGACTGGGTCGTCTTCAATCGTCAGTAGATCCTGACGCGCTGGTCCATCTTTCCGGAGGAATCGACTTATTCTAGTCGACACGTGGAAGTCGACTGAGAGAGCTGCCTGGACCCTTAACCGGAGATATTGTAAGGAGTCTGTGGAGAGAGTCGACTTTGGCTAAGTCGACTCGGTAATCCCTGAACCGTAATAGTATAAACCGATATACGATAGTAGGGCTATATCATCTAGTCGACTTTGTCATATTCATATACCCCTGAGCAAAACCGAGAGCAAACATAGGCATATATTTGAAGTTGGTTTGTCATTTATTTCTTCCTCAAATGTTCCTAAGATACATTAGGATTCAATCTTTATCACGTCCACTTTGTTCATTAATCAAATTCCTTAAAAAATTCCCAAGTTCACTTCTTCTTTTGTGTTGTGGCATGGATATAAGCCAGATTATAAGGTCGTTTAAATATTTGGTTTTTAGTGATTCTTTTATATGAGGGCATATAACACCTCAAAATTAGATTCGGGAGTACTCCTAGTACTTTTCTTGGATACAACCTATCTTACTACGGCTATAAAACCTTTTTACCCAACAAGAAACTGGTTATCACTAGGCACATAATTTTCAATGAATCTTGTTTTCTTTTTCTAACACACAGCATAGTCTAACCCCATCATCTTCTGAAACTTTTCCTCACACAAGTCCTATTGCCTCACCTACAATTATTCCCCCTTCTCAGGCTTCTTCCCTTCGACCTCTACAAATGTCACATCCATCTTTTATATCCTCCCCTCCTATCACTAACCCCTCCACCAATAATACTTTCCCTCATGTTTATAATCTTCTTGATGAGTTTGGAAAATTAGTTATAGAACTACTTATTGAGAGTACACGTCCTTACTACTAACCCTAATCCTCAAGTTGTAGGTATGCACCATATGAGCACAAGGTCTAAGGCAGGTATCTATAAACTTAAGGCACTTGTTGCTTCTAATGCCATCTTGCCTGAGCCAAAGAATGCAAAGTGAAACGTATATTTTTAACTCGAGTGCGCAAAACGATGTAAGAACGTGGTAAACAATCGTAAATAGCGGAAGCAATAAACCGAAGATGTAAAAACTCTTCAGGGAAGCGTCCCACTTCCCCTCAGAGCTCTTTCATTGATAAACCGTTCACACTTGTATAGTTTGGACTTACACGACTCGAACTCCCTTCTAGTCTAGCCACAACTACACACGATCCTATCAATTACTTCTCCGGCCACGTCCCGTGGACTTCTAACTCTCGAATCCCTCGAGCTAACCACTGTACTTAATCCCTAAGTACTGATCATAAAAGTGTTTGAATGAAATAAAAAGAAACAAACTAAACAGCTTCAGTTCTTGGATACGTAAGAACCTTGAACTGAACTGTGAACAAAATAAAACCAAAAAGGCTTGAAGCTCGAATATTGAATGAAAGATAATTATTTCAGCCGCATATCTTCGATCTTCAAGCAGGGTATATATACAACTCCTTAGGGTGGAGTCTTCTCCAAGTTCTTCCTTTCCTTTTAGGAGTCAATTTCCTTCTCAATAGATTGCTTTCTGATTTGGACGACATCCTTCATGTAAGGTAAGTTTCCTTGATGTATAAATCGTGCATGTGATTTGGAGATCTTCAGAATTGAACTTCCAATGGAAATCTTGCCTTCCAGAATCTGGTAAGAACATGACTTTCCAAAAATAGCCGATCTTCCAAATCTTCAAAGATCTTGTGGTGAATCTTTCCAAATCCTCCTTAGATCTATTCATGAACGTCCAGATCTCTTCTTGTATGTAAAGCTCATCCTTTCATAGTCCTTGCCACCTATTCCTTGTCCTCCAAGCAAAAGAGAACTAATTATGGCATGTGGCATATATGGTAAGTAAATATATAAGATATATATTATGTAATCCTTCTCCTAAAGGATTAGGATTCCATAATACATACTACAATGAATATATACCATATATTATTAATAATAAATATTATGAACTTAATTAAATCACAAGTAAATAAATAGAAAAACTTCCCTTTAATTTATTTTGCTTGCTTAACAAGAAATCTTCTAAAAAACACTTAGGTTTGTCGGACATGATGCCAAACCAATGTTCTTACAATCTCCCCCTTTGGCATTCAGTTCGAAAACCGTGTTTCTTGAAGATAACCTACAAAATAAACTCAAAACAGCAAAGAAAATATCTATGTGCGAACATCAGGAAGTAACTACTCAAACACCTGCGATGCAAGAACATCAGAACAGTTCCTATCAAAACAACTTTGAGGACTATGATCAAAGCAATCAAAACACATCAAGCTATCAGAACCTAAGTCAAATAGAGTGACCAATGCATCTCCCCCTGTCAGAATAGACAAAACATTCAAACAGCAAAACATACATGTTCTTACATCCTGTAGAACCATGTCAAAAAAAGCAACCACAAATAATCAGAAGCAAACAACTAGAATATAATCCCGAACATCTTCAGAAACATCCTATATTCTCCCCCTTTTTAGACTGAAATGCCAAAGGCAAATCTCCCCCTGAGTAAGAACATCAAGTGAAAAAAAAAATATAGATGACCGAAGACAAAAGACGTTGCTTGAACTGATCTCTAATCGCTGGTATGCTGTCCATCTCTTCTACAGGCCTTTGCCATCATCCAAAGTGTTTCAGAAGCACATTAGAAAATGATGTAGGAACACAAATGGTTAAACGAATAATTCATAGAGAAAGAGAATGAAAATGGGGTTCTCAGGTTCTGAAAATGAAGATATATAGTGAGGACATAATGAATGAAAAATGTCAGGATGTAATGGGTAAGGTTTAAAAAATCAAGGGAAAGGTTGGATACTATGCAGTAAGAACATTCCCATCAAAACTGAACACACAAACCCATTAACACACTAACACATGTGTCCAACTAATTCAAAATTAGGAAGAATAAGATTTCATCATCCAAAAATAAATTCCCTCACAAATTTTTAATGCCCAAGTAATTCAATCAAAGAAGGAAATCTTATGCAATATATGCCTAGTATGAAAGAAAAAAAAAATAAAATCGCACACAAAATTCACTAGATCCATAAAATCTTTTCCTTATCAACTTAAACAAGTTTGATGACAACAATCAGAGATCAACTTTGAGATTCAAACTTCCTGAGGAACACACGATAAGCGGATATATGTATATACACAATGTAGTGCGAACCACAACTTCAGATTTTTGCAAGAAC
>CACSLK010028053.1:11025202-11048858 GCA_902706635.1 Striga hermonthica | reverse complement strand
TTTTTTTTTTTTTTTTTTTGGCACTACAGTTTTTATGAAGGTGACCACCTTATAACTCCGCATAAAAACATCACACAATAATATGCAATGTGTGTCACTAGCTTACGCCCTTTCTCAACATTTTATGTCCCAGACGCTCTTTTCACAGTCGATCCCGCATTGGGAAACGAACCATGTGCTAGCTATCGCTCTAGATCATTTATGAGAAGGCGGCTCTTTTTGACAAAAAAAAATAAAAAAATACTAAAAATAAGTATGTTCCTCAGTATAGTAAGAACACGCAGCCAGTCTAAGACAGTCAACATCGCTCAAGTTTTCAGAAGAATCAGAACTTCAATTAAGAATCTAGTGGTGAAGAGAATGCAAGATGCAATAGCATGCCTAATGCAATATACCCTATATGCTTACAAGCAATGCGATAAATATATATATATATACTAATATACAATATAATATAATATAATGACATGCAAGCAATCAGAGAGTGCATATCCCTAAGGATTTCCTTAGAGAAATAAATCTTCGAGCATCAAGGTTATGTGCTGGAACATATTTATGAACAATTAATCCATCATCAACCAAATTTCTAGTATAGTGGCAACGCATGCTAGTACAGTTAAGGAAATGTTGAACAGAATATTTGGAAACATTAGCCGCACAAGTATGGTCAGAGAAAAGGTCAATGGCTTGTACCTCAGTTTCAAATTCAAGAAAAATGTGCTTCATCCACACCTTTTCTGAACAACAAGTTTCAGCCACAAGGTTCTGATCGATGTAAGAACCTCCGTCAGAAGTACTCCATTGATCAACGTCATTCCCAACCCTATCAGCATCACAATCTCTAACAATGCCAGAATTCATATCACATGAGTCAAAAGTCATATTATCAATCAAATAGCAATTATCATGCGATCTAGACCCTGTAAGAACACAGTTATTATTCCTATCTGAAACCAAACATTCATTCAAGGTGAAACTCACAGAAAAGCCTTGATCACATAATTGACTCACACTCAACAAATTGACATTCAGGTTCTCAACCAACAAAACATTATCAAGTTTAGGAAGACCAGACATGTTCAAACATCCAATTCCTACTACTTTATTACTAACACCATTACCAAAAGTGACAGAACCAGAACCATTAGACACAGGTACAACATCAATCAAATTCGATTTAACACCCGTCATGTGTCTAGAACATCCACTATCAAAATACCAATCACAATTAGAAGCGGATTTTGAAGCAAACAGAGATGAAAGACAAGTATGATTCTTTTTAGGAACCCAAATTTTCTGTTGCTTATGGTTCTTTACATCAACCTTCAGTTTTGGTGTTTTCATTGGAACACCGGCGGGGTTCCAGTCATTTATTCTTCCTGCATGCAAATCATTAAGCATCCTATAGCATCTAGGACGAATATGACCAAGAACACCACAATAATGACAAGTAGGAATAAAATTTTTCACAAAACGTTTACGGTGTTCTTTCACAGAAACCTGATCAACCTTACCATCAGAGTTGAAACCTTCTTTCACAAAAGTTAGAGAGGACTTACTCAGAGACATTATTGGTTCACCCACTTTACCTTTCAGTTTCTGATTGGAGGAGTTCTTACTCTGGTCTGAACACGCAATCTGATGACTCAACCTTTGAACTTCAGCAAATGAGGACTTTGGCTTATTGATCATTTTGACAATCTCCTCACTCTTGCTGAGCTTTTGTTCCAAGGTTGAACAATGGCTTCGAAGAGTCACATGTTCTTCCATCACACGACCGAGTTCTTGTTTGAGGGCCGCAATCTCAGAATCCCTTTCACCTATAGTTTTCTGCAATGAAAACGTTTCATTACGTAGAGACTCAATGACAAAATCGTTTTCATCACATACCTGCTTGGACAACTTCTTCTCGTGTTCGAACATCGTGATTTTGGCAACAAATTCATCCAGCTTATGTTTCTCATTGCTGGTACGAACATCAGATCTGGTCAGCTTATCATTCAATTCGCCATTCATCACGTGAGTTTTCTGAAGTTCATCCTTCAAGTAGGCGATCTCCTTCTCATGCTCTACAGAACGATGTTGGAACACCTCGATTTGAGCTTGTAGCTTTTTCACTAGTTTTCCAGCTTTGATGCTCATCGCTAATGCAAGCTTATGGGTTTCCATGTCTACTTCAAAAGAACCATCTCCAGAATCATCAGAATCACTATGAGTATTATACGTGTAAGCACACATACCTGAATCTGCATCACAAGGCTTTTGAGAGGCTGTATAGCACGTGAAGTTGTTGGGAGAAGTGACGACAAAGTTGTTCGTGTGTTGCTGGTCATCGTCGTCTTCATCATCATCCCACGTGGCTCGATAGGTTTTGTTCTTCCTCGTGAAATTCAGACAGTCTTTCTGAAAGTGTCCAAATCCCTTGCATTCACGGCATTGGTTCTTCTCTACGTCCTGATTCTGAGTCTTCTGAGAATGTGTGTTGGAACGTCGTTCACCAGACTGTTGGTTGGTGTTCTTACTGAAATCGGCAGACTTCTTCTCTTTGAATCCCTTTTTCTTCTTTAACTGAGAAAAGTGGCGTGTAAGAACATCCAAAGCCTTAGCAATACTTTCAGTATGAAGAGACTCATCATCATTATCCTCTTCGGCATCGAAGGATTCTTCATCTGAATCTTCCTCCTCCAACACAGGTGTACGAACCTTGGCTTTTAGAGCTAAGCCTTTTCCTTTCCCTATCTTCATCGAGTCAAATCCATGATTTATTTCAAAGGTACGCAACTCACCGAGAAGGTCATCAATGCCCAGCTTTTGAATTCTCTGAAAACTCTCCAAAGCTGTAATCTTAATTCCAAACCTATCCGGTAGAGTTCTCATTAACTTCTGCACTTGTCTAGCCTCTGGAACCGGTTCACCAAGCATTGCGCTTTGGTTTACTAGATCGCAGAACCGGGCATAGTACATGTCAATAGTCTCATCATCCCTCATGCGAATCTCGTCTAGTTCCGTAGAAACTCTTTGGAGCCTTGAGGTTTTTACCGCGTTTGTACCTTCAAACTGTCTTTCCAAAATCCTCCAGGCTTCTTGAGCGGTCGTGCACTGAATGATTATCTTGTGACGAGTGGGATCTACAGCAGACATGATAGCATATAGAGCCCGAAAATTAGCTTCTTCTGCTAGTCTTTCCGCATCAGTCCATAAATCTCTCGGTTTTTCAACAAGAACACGAGGACCAACATCAGAGGACGAGGATCCTCCCTTCTTTTCCGAGGGTGATTTCTCCATCAAAGGTGTTGACCAACCTGATTCGATGACTTGCCAAGTTCCTTTTCCAAGAGACCGAAGAAAAATTACCATCATGGATTTCCAGTACCCATAGTTCGAACCATCGAGGTACGGAGGGCGCGAAACAGACATGTCGTGGTTCATGGTGACCGACACACAGTCCCAAAGATCTTTATCCCGTAGTTAGAACAGGAACACTGCTCTGGTGCCAATTGAAACGTATATTTTTAACTCGAGTGCGCAAAACGATGTAAGAACGTGGTAAACAATCGTAAATAGCGGAAGCAATAAACCGAAGATGTAAAAACTCTTCTGGGAAGCGTCCCACTTCCCCTCAGAGCTCTTTCATTGATAAACCGTTCACACTTGTATAGTTTGGACTTACACGACTCGAACTCCCTTCTAGTCTAGCCACAACTACACACGATCCTATCAATTACTTCTCCGGCCACGTCCCGTGGACTTCTAACTCTCGAATCCCTCGAGCTAACCACTGTACTTAATCCCTAAGTACTGATCATAAAAGTGTTTGAATGAAATAAAAAGAAACAAACTAAACAGCTTCAGTTCTTGGATACGTAAGAACCTTGAACTGAACTGTGAACAAAATAAAACCAAAAAGGCTTGAAGCTCGAATATTGAATGAAAGATAATTATTTCAGCCGCATATCTTCGATCTTCAAGCAGGGTATATATACAACTCCTTAGGGTGGAGTCTTCTCCAAGTTCTTCCTTTCCTTTTAGGAGTCAATTTCCTTCTCAATAGATTGCTTTCTGATTTGGACGACATCCTTCATGTAAGGTAAGTTTCCTTGATGTATAAATCGTGCATGTGATTTGGAGATCTTCAGAATTGAACTTCCAATGGAAATCTTGCCTTCCAGAATCTGGTAAGAACATGACTTTCCAAAAATAGCCGATCTTCCAAATCTTCAAAGATCTTGTGGTGAATCTTTCCAAATTCTCCTTAGATCTTCTCATGAACGTCCAGATCTCTTCTTGTATGTAAAGCTCATCCTTTCATAGTCCTTGCCACCTATTCCTTGTCCTCCAAGCAAAAGAGAACTAATTATGGCATGTGGCATATATGGTAAGTAAATATATAAGATATATATTATGTAATCCTTCTCCTAAAGGATTAGGATTCCATAATACATACTACAATGAATATATACCATATATTATTAATAATAAATATTAGGAACTTAATTAAATCACAAGTAAATAAATAGAAAAACTTCCCTTTAATTTATTTTGCTTGCTTAACAAGAAATCTTCTAGAAAACACTTAGGTTTGTCGGACATGATGCCAAACCAATGTTCTTACACAAAGCAAACCCTCACCATTTCTGTAGAAACAAGCTATGGTAGATGAACTTCAAGCTCTTCAAAAAAGGGCACATGGGCTTTAACAACTCTACCACCTAACAAACAGTTTATTGGGGGGAAATGAGTCTTTTAGATTAAACTTCATCTTGATAGTTCACTGGATAGGTACAAATCTTGGCTTGTGTCAAAGGGCTATTCTTAAACTCTAGGTTTTGACTATACAAACAACTTTAGTGTCGTAGTTAGGCAGCCACCATCAGAGTAGTTTTATCACTTACTGTATCTCAATCTTGGATCATATTAGACAATCAGATGTTACTAAAGTTTTTTTTCTTCTAAAATTGGTGATTTGGACACTGAGGTATACATGGCCCAATCTACTGGCTTTGAAGACTTCATTGATTCTACCCTTGTTTGTAAGCTTCAAAAAACTCTCTATGGCCTCAAACAAGGTTTAAGGGCTTGATCATAAACTTACCTCAATTATCTAGTCTTTTGGTTTCAGCATTTCAAAATCTGATACATGTTCCTTTTATAAACATTCACATGCTTATAATCCTTGTGGCCGATGTTGATGATATTATTATCACTAGTTTCTCCTCAACAGAAATCGCCAATCTCGTTCAAAAACTAAAGGCTCATCTATATATATATAATTGCTGGCTAATAGCAATTAATAAAACTCTTTTCGTTTTCCCGCCTTTTTCCGTTACTTTTGCATTAATTACAATTATATTTTTTTTTACTTATTTTATTATATAATAGTTGCTACTATTAACTTATAATAAATGCACATTAAATGTTATTCTATTCTAAAACTTTTAAAACTATATATTTAAAAATGTTATTTTCTTTTTCATCCCATTAAGCAAGTTTCTTTTATTACAATTATAATTAATTACCTTTTATGGCATGACCAAACTTTTTTAATGATTTGTACACAAATGCTACAATAATAATTTCAAAATTTTTTATCCAATTAATTATCATAATCGACTATGATTGTCTAAATTTAAAGAATATGCAGGTTAAATAGTTTATATTTATATGGTCATTATAACAATGATAAAATTTATAACTGTGATATGTTCATTATCTAATTTATGGCTTTTAAATTTATATATATATATATGATATATAATATATAAAATTTTAATTACATTTGTGCATGTGCACAGGTAAAATACTAGTTTATATATCAAAAACTAGGTATTCAGTTTGTTCATATCTCAAACAGAGATTTCTCTCTCAAAAGATATAATCGGGACTTGTTAACTAAAGTGGGATGCAAGCATCCAAAGGTTTTAATACTCCCATGAATACTCATCCAGCACTCTCTAAGTTAGATGGCTCACACATTGATTTGACATTTTTGCTTTTTGAAAAAAATCAAGCCAATCAATTAATGTTGGAATGTATATTCTGTGCCTATATGCTAAGGTTTTTTCCAACTAATAGTTATACACCCAATACAACTCTTTCGAGTAATCAATTGGTATCCCATAAAAATCTAGCGATTTTTAGGTAATGAGAATCAAATCAATTTAAATTTTCTATCATTTTTTTTTTCTAACAATATCTATTAGATTCTCAACTTTGTGTTAATCATTATCTAATTAATTTTAAAAATAAAATTGAATCAATTTAATGTGAAACCTTTATCAAATTACCAAATATTTTTAATTTTTAATTTTTTCAAGCGGTAGAATTCTCATAACAAAACAAAGAAACATAAACAGTACAACGAGCAAACACTCGAGATGGCCGCAAGGCCTGAGAACAACACTACAACAGTTTGATAAAACTACAAGACACTAACCATAGGATAGAAGCTAGCAACAAACTAGGAATTTTCAGCCCCAAACAACACCAAACTGACCACAGCAATAACACCCACACTAAAGAAACAGAGAAAATAACAAAGGCAAAAACAGACTGCCTCGTAACAGCCAAAACACTAACTACCAGCTAAATAGCAGCAAGACAAAAAAACACAGACCCAAATTGTCTTAATGCGTAAGCTTAAATATGATGAATTGTCTTATATTTTTGTAGATATTATTGGATTGGTTGTTTCCAGACAATCTATATATTCGAATGAAGCGTTGTCAAAGGAGTTCCAACCTAAATGATCGTCTTCTCAATTATGGGTTTAGAGTCTTAGCAATATATATTTATATATTTTTTTATCGTTGTATCTAATAACTAGTAGATACCCTGTGCACATGCACAATGTACATAAAATATCATAAGTAATATTTGAGAATTTAATATTAAAATATTCTAGATAATGAACATATTGCATTTTCAAAAATTTGATCATTAGGAAAAATAAATTAACGATTTTATTATTATGAACAATTGTTTATTATTATTAGATAATAACAGTTTGATTATTATTATTATTATTATTATTATTATTATTATTATTATTATTATTATTAAAAATAATTGTTTATAAGATTTTAAAGTTGTTTGACTATGATATTAAAACAATTTATTAATTGTATTTTAAAAAAATCATGAGATACGAAAGAAAAAGATAATATTGATGTTAATATAAATAACTTGAAACAATTGTTTATAATTATGTAATTTATATTTATTGTGAATTATTATTAGTTGGTATTAGCAATAACTATTATATAATATAATAGAAAAAAATACATGATTACATTTAATAGGATGTATTAATGTGAGAAGTAAAAAATATTAATGGTAAATTTTGTAATCAAAAATGGAGAGAAAATTTTAGAGGTTTTATTAAATAGGTTTTATTAAATGCTTTATGCTAGCAATTATATATATATAGATTGTGTATATAAAGAAGTGTTCAATAATATATATATTTTATTTTTATTATATTTAATAATGTTATGATAGCTCTTTTATATACAATTTTAATTTGAATATACAATTGTCTTTTAAAAAGGAAAGAAATAATAAAGTCGTGACTGTACTAAAAGTACTTACATAATTAGGGTTCAGTTACGGATTTTTTAGACAACAGAAATCGTGCGCCTCTTCTTCTCAGTTCTCATCTTCTGGCCACTCCCGTCTCTCTTCTCAGTCAGTCACCAACCACCAGCCGGCAGCCACCATCGGACCATCTGCCTCTCTCTCTGTGAAATCGCGTCGCCTAACTCGCCTCCGGTCTCAGTCTCCCTCTTTCTGATCGCGCCTCCCCGTCTTTGAGAATTGAGACACAACCTCTGACTTCTCGCCGCCTCCGTGCCTCTCTGCTTCCGACGCCTCGCCGTCGCCGCCTCGACACACTCCACTGCAGATTTAAGGTAATTAGTAATTACTACATTTTAAAAAAATTAAAGAATGCTAATTGATGGGGTTTTATCTTTGAAACAAATGCTAATTTGTTAAATATGCTTTGTATGTAAATTAGAATTAAGTTTAAGATCTTATGAGAAAAATGTTGAATTGATGCTAAACTGTTGATGAATTTATTGTTAAAATCATGGTTATGTTGTTGTAAAAGATTAGCATTATCAAATACACAGTAACCTTTGCTTCTTACGTTTGTGGCTATCTCAAGTTTGCTGGTGGAAGTTTGCATTGTGGTGAGCTGGAAGTTCAAACAGGTTCCTGTTGCTTTTAGCTGTAATTGGAGTTCGCTTATGTAGTATGTTAATGATTCTCTTTATCTTTTTATATCAGTGTTAGTTGTTCCATTTTAGTGTTTTGTTGGATGTGTATTCTTAAGATGCTGCTATGTAGTATCCTTAGCTATTTGTGTGTAATATTGGGATTAGTGTGTCCTGTGGTTGTAAGACTCTTGTTATTTATGAGATATCTCCTAACATTTTGAAAAAAAAAAAAAGAAAAAAAAAAGATACACAGTATTTAATAAGGCGGGCCAGGGCGGGGCGGCCCGCCCTGGCGCGGGTCAGGTCGCAGGGCGGCATTCCTGGACCCGTGGCGGGTCACGGGCCAGGTCGGGGCGCGGGGCAGGTCCGGGTACTGAACTACCCGACCCAACCTGCCCCATTGCCATCCCTAGGAAAAAGCCAAATAAAATACAAACCTCGCTCTGTAAAGATCTCTACATCGCCGTCCCTTCCTCCAGCTCCGCCGCGAACAGCCACCTCTACTCCCGTCCGCCGTCCTCCTCTTCCTTCGCCTTCTTGTGCGCAGGTCCTTTTCATTTTCAGTTTATTGGCAATCAGTAGGTTTAGTTCTAGTGATTTACTTTCCCTCCCCTCTAAGTAGTCCCCCATTTTGAAGGGGAAGAAAAATGGGTTTCATTTCTTTTGTCTTTTTCATGGATTTAATGTTGATGGCTTCTAATAAATTGAGTTAGCTAGTTGAGTGCAGAAAACCTATTCGATGTAATGCTTGAACGACGAAAGTGCTGTTATTTGTGTGTTTAAGTTAAAAAAAGGACCATTTTGTCGACACGTACAGTTTGTGGGCTTGATTATGTCTGTCGATTTTGTCTGGAATTGTTTCAACGGATTGAAGGATATTCTTTTTTGTTTTTCTGTTTTAGGATCTTTTGCGATGCTGAGACTGTCATATCGAAAGCT
This sequence comes from Striga hermonthica, assembly GCA_902706635.1. Taxonomy (NCBI): domain Eukaryota; kingdom Viridiplantae; phylum Streptophyta; class Magnoliopsida; order Lamiales; family Orobanchaceae; genus Striga; species Striga hermonthica. Next base: position 11,039,703 of record CACSLK010028053.1, on the reverse strand, counting down.
ATGCGCACGTATGAATGGAGGTGGCGAAATGATGTCTTTTTCCCAAATTAGTAGTTTTCATTCTAGTCAGGTGAGAATTTGAGTATTGTCTCAATTGTTGGTGTTGTTTGAAATGATGTCTTCATCCCAAATAAGTAGTTTTCATTCTAGTCAGGTGAGAATTTGAGTACTGTCATCAGTTTTTAGTGTTGTTTGACGTCGATTGCAACACGAATTGCCTGTTCTGTTAGAAAATGCACATTTTACTACTTGGGGCTCACAATCAGTGTCTTTTGGCTGATCGATAATTTTCAGAAAAAGAGTAACATATTGAAAATTTCAAGATTCGAGAGTAGACATTTTTTTCCTAAATAACATGTATTTGGACCGAAAGAAAAAATTGTCCCATAGTAATCGCTCGTCTTTGGAAGACTGTCTAAACTATACCTATTACTAACCTCGAGTTGGTGAATATCAATTGTTGCAATTTTGTTTGAGCATTGGCATTTCCTTAATATCGATTTCGGTTTTCTGAAGTGTACGGCTCCACAATGCTCTTGTTTTGATTTTCGTCAAATGATCTGAAGTTTGTTTCAACCTCATTTGCTACTACAATTTCATTTTCTTTCAGACTTCTTTGTCACCAAGAAGCTTCTTTGGCGTGGAGGATTTTCTCGATGATGACAATAGCCGACCCTACACTTACCAAAAGGAGAAAAAATCCAAGACTCCAAACAAGCACGTTTCTTTTAAGCAACGAACTGTAGCCTACATGGAGCCATTCACGCTCGATGTTTTCATCTCAAAACGATTTGTGTCGGCCTCAATAACCCACCGGGTGACTTGCAAGCAGGTTGCTGTTGCCGGTACCAACTCAAAAGATATTAAGGCTGCACTCAAATCTCGTTCGGATATACCCGCTTGTTTGGCCGTGGGCCGGATTCTTTCAGATAGGGCCCGGGAAGCTGATGTGTACACGGCTTCTTATACTCCGAGGGAAAGGGATAAGTTTGAAGGGAAAATTAGGGCGGTTGTTCAGTCACTCATCGACAATGGTATTGATGTCAAGATATATCTTGATTGATCGGTATTTACATCGTTTTAATCGGTTGAAGTGAATGTTGGTAGTTCAATTTCCAGAAAAAAAGAAAAAGAAAAAAAAGGGAGATTATTAGAAAGAACAATTTGAATTGTGAAATGAACTACTGGGGTGAAGTTTTGTGTTTGCAGTTATAATTTGTAACCTTTGTCTGAGTCATTGCACGATTGTTTGAATTGACTTGGAGAAGCACAAACCTCGAGACTCCCTACCTTAACTAACGGTAATAATACATTTTTTTATCAAATAAAACTAAAGTTATGAATATGAACATCTTTATTCAAGAAGAGAAAAATGTTGGGTCATAGCAGTAGTGTGGATCACCAATTTCCCGGTGGCGGTGAAAAGCGTTGATGTTCAAGAAAAGCAAGTCTTTTAATGGAGTAGCTTTCAAGAAATGATGCTTTAGTGATCCCGAGTCGAAGAGGAAAAACCGGGTCGCTAGCTTACGCAGTCGAAGGCAAACCGAGGACTCCATCAAGAAGAGCTTTAGGTGGATTTGAGAGAGGCATAAAAAGATCATGCATTGCAAATAGATAGATGTGATGGACTAATATGGACAGAGGTCAAAAAGATTATTACTTGTCATCTGATTGTTATTCCCTCGTAGTATTTCAAATATAACTACAAGAATCTCAAAGTACATACCACTTGCAATAGAAGCAAAGCAACTCAGAGCGGAATAGAATATAGACTATGGAATCAAATAAAAAATCACCGAAAAAAAAATGACTATTAATAAATGTGTTGGTATCCGTAATTGATCTATATGGGCTCGAGATATTCTGAACAGGTAAATAATTTTGTAAAACAACCATTCTTTACAGCAGCCAATTTTACAAAGTATGAAAAGACACAAGGGGCACCTGGAATAAAGAAATGACCCAAACTACATAACATGAGAAGAAAAAATTATTTTCATTGATTTGCTTATGTTTTTATTATATATAGGTAGGATATAAGATTTATTATATTTTTTATGTAGTATTTATTGAACAATTGTGTTTACAATTTTTCTATTAAAAATATATTAAACACGTGAACTTTTTAGTTCCTATAATTTTTTTTTTTTTTTTCAGAAATCACTCATTATTTTATCTGAAGATTACCTATTAATTTACCATTTGAGTTACATTTCTTACATATTAAATATTATATGATTAAAATATTTCTTGTTTTATCTGTTCAATATGATACTTATATATTATATTAAAAAAACTAATATAGTAAATAAAAAAGTTATTTAAAATTAGAATGATAAAGATTTTTTTTTCTAATCTACATGTATAAATGTACAAATAACTATTGTCTATCACCTCAAATTTACACATAAAATTAATTAGAACAAAAAACTAACAAGCGTTTAACAACTCAGTTCGATTACATCGATAAGTATATTTTTAGAAGGTTTATATTTAGTTATATATTAATTATATTATTTTTGTTTATTAGTTTCTTTTATATTTATTAGTACGTGTCACAACTTAGTTATTATTCATTTTATTTCTTATATTTAATATTTTTTAAAACTTTATAATCTTGTTATTTCACATGTTCTTAACTATAGATTTGTCAAAAAAAAATAATATAAACTATAGAATTTTTTCGATCATCTGCTTCATTATATATCAAATATTTGTATATCTTATATTATATTATATTTAATTACAATTTTTTAATTACAATTTTTTAATTAATATTTTAATTAAATATTTACAATTCATAAATTCATTAATTGTTGAGTCAAGTTTTGTTCATAAAATTTTTAAAAATATATTATTTTTATTGATTTGCTTATGTTGAATTGAGAAAAGTTATGTTTTTTAATTATATATAGGGAGGATATAAGATTTCTTATATTTTTTATGTAGTATTTATTGAGTAATTTTGTTTACAATTTTTCTTTTAAAAATATATTAAACAAGTGAACTTTTTAGTTCCTATATTTTTTATTTTTTTTTTTTCAAAAATCACTATATTAAATTACATTTAATCTTATGTGAGTATATTAATTGTAGCCTAATAAATAAGATAATTTGATACCATCATTATATAAAACACATACAAAAATAACATAATACGTATAAATGTGCTTTAGTTACTTAGCAAATAAAATATTATTTGTCTATAGAATAAGAAACAAATAATATAATAGTAATGAAATGAGAAAAAGAAAACATGCTAATTTTCTTAGAAAAGTATGAATACCAATATTTACAAACAAAAAGTCTTTTAAAATTACTATTTTTTGTTGCTAGCGTTTAAATATATGGACTCAGTAAGAAATTGGTTCTCATAAACAATGATCATATATTATTTATTTCCATTTTAAATAATTAAAAAATATAAAAATTTGTATACATGATGTATATTTTAATCATGACTCCATAATAATTAATGTTACAAATGACTAAAAGTATCGTTATATAATGGAATTCTAATTCTTCGGTTGTCAAATATTTTAACAAATGATATGTTTCTCAATATTTTCTCATTGTTTTGTTTTATCATTGCAAAAAATAGATTATATTGTTCGTTTATATTATAGATAAATAACACTGAAAATGAAATGTAGGAGTATCAAAACAGTTTTGAATGTTAGAATTAAGTTTTTACTTTTTATAGAAATATTTATAATCTCATTGGTGTATTGTGCTTGAATATATGTGCAATTACTTTAGAGCTACTTTCAGGTAATGTATGATGATTTCAAAAAATAATTTAGCACCTCGGGAGAAGTACATGTAACTAAGATTTTGGAAAGTCAACTTTTATTTGGAGATAAAATTCATTCCCACCTCGTGGGGCGATGCATCAATGGGCGATGCATCAATGGGGTACTAGAGATAGAAGAATGTAGTAGTTTATACAGTGACAAAAAATATTAGCAATTTTAGTGACACCGTTAGTTATTTCATAGAGATATTTATCCTTTGTTAATAGAAGTACCTTGTTATAAAGATCATACGATCATAATGTTTGACTATATGTTGGGTCATAATGTTTCTTAAGTGTTTGAATAAAATTGGTGTTTTGCCAAATTAATTAAGAGGAATTTTGCAATAGTATTGATGTATTGGACTTCAACGACTATGAATGTTCTTATGAGAACGTTAAAACTAAAATGAAAGAAAATCTTTTTGTTTTTTTTATTAGGAATTTATTTTTTTATATATATATTTTTGTTGAGGTTTGTAAAACGTTATTTCATTATTTTTATATGAGGACATCATTATGTTAATTCTAAATAAAAAAAAAAAAATCACATATGAGTTCATTTTTTCTATATTTTACTTCATTTATGCAATGATATGTTTAATAAATAAATTAATTATTTTACAAACTTACTCCCTGAAGTATCTAATAAGATCCCCAAGATTTCAGTCTAAGTTAAAAAAGCCTCATCTACCAGAAAGTGAAAAGGAATTCATCAAAAGATTACTACAATGTCAATCGGTATACTCTTACAAGCCCCACCAACAAACAACATGAAAGGCATCTTTCGCTTCATACCTCCATCAAAACTGAAAACCTTTTCATTATTATAAGTGTTGTCATTCGACTCACTAGATTTGAAAAGATACTGACTCATCAATAGTTCAAATTTATCTTTCACAACTATCTAAATTCTATTTTGGGTTTTATTTCACTGAGAGACTATTAATTAGTTTTCTTCCAATAGTATTCCCTCTAAAACATGTATGGCATGGCTTTTTTCCTCTCATTTGTAACAAAATGAACTTTTTCAATACGCCCAATATACGTAGCATATTATTAAAAAACCTCATTTCTCGAGTGCTTACTCATCCTAGTAAGTCATCAAATAGTTAACACAGCAAGTTTGTAAGAACAGAACAAATGTGATACCTATAAGTGCAGGATTGGACCCCAGATGTCTAGATTCTAAAATCAGAAAAACCGATTAACCAAGTGAGCGTCATGCAGTCTCGAAAACCCAACAACAAGCAATTAATTTATGTTAATACAATAATAATAATCGGCATTGAGGCACGATGAAAAGGACATTGATCTTTTAGCATTTGCACTTTGCTTCCATCAATGGTTATAAAAATCAACGAAGCAGACCTGATTTGTGTATAAAAAAAACGTTCATCTCACCTATAAGGAATATGTTCATGAGTTGTACTGTCCCTATATTTCTTGGCCAGGATAAAATCAATGATGTAGTCCTAATTTTAATGCCAAGAAATATCATATCAGCACATAAGTCACCTTACCTATATAGCCAATAACAGAGTAGTAGGAAGAAGTAGACTTGATTTGCACGCCGACCCAAACCCATGAGGAAATTATCTGGCTTTATATCTCTATGTAAAAATGTTTTGAATGGAAGAACTCAACACGATTGATCTGAAATAAATAATGCGTAGAATGTTAATCAATGAATTAGTGTGTGATTTAGGCTAGGAAAAAAAGTGCGCTCCCTATTGGCAAGGCCGTTGAATAAGATTTAAAATAAACTACAACAATAACCATTTGATCAGCAAGCATCATAACAGTCTGCAGAGAAAGTTTCCTACTGCAGAAATTGAATAGATCTTCAAGACTGGGTCCAAGCAAGTCCATAACTAGAACATTATAGTCACCTTCGACACCAAACCATCGTACATTTGGTATCCCAGCTGCAACTGATTAAAATTAGAATTTATTGTTGGAGTATACTGTAAAACAAACTTTTATGTGAGCTTTTGGATTGTATTATTCGATTTCCATTTGACTCAAATAAATGTTTTTCACATTGTTGCATTCTTTATGATTGCTTGTATGATAAATGTTCAATTATCTTATATTGTAGACAATGTGGTGTGTTAGTAGTCACACAGAAGATTACATCGTCGGTCCCATATAAGATATAAATGGTATTCACGACTGAGATTGTTATGGACATGACTATCGGTATAGGTTGTAGTATAAACTGGATATAGCTTGTCTTGGCTATTGGTTTATACTAGTGCGCTGCGTCGCATTGAATGGATCACAGTTGAGACGTGTTCTTCTGTTCTGACTATCATGAGGAACCTAGGTCTCGGTGACTCTACAAATTCTTAACCCTAACTGTGATACTTAGATATGTGAGATATTTATTTGTTACTTTAATTTACCATGGGTGAGAACCAAGTATTGGTTCAATATGCTCCGTATCTTGGGTAACAACATTATCTGCATGACATCTATTTATTAGCATTAGGGAACCGTGTCCTGGACATCCAGGTTGATGACGTCCCCTTAAAGAACTCATAAGGATTATCGTATAAACCCTGCAGGTGAATTTAATCCGTACGATAATAAGGTTGAGTGGTACTACTTAAGGAATAAAAGATATTAATTAATTAAAGCAGTCATAAGCTTTAATAATTAATGGACGTGCGATATCCTAAACACGGGGAATTATATCGAGTCTAATAGAATCCCTGATTCATTTCGGGATAGGACGGGAGTGCAATATTAATTCTCTAGTAGAATGAATTAATATTTGTGGGTCAAATTGTGTTCTGGGCTGAACATAAGAATTTGGGCCTGTAGGGAGCCCAAACCCTATACCTTTTAAGAGATCCCTAGTCTGGCCCAAGGACTCTATAAAAGGAGGGTTAGCACACGTTCTGGAACCCTAAGATAACTGATCACTTCTTCAGCTACCACAGAAAACGTGGAAGAGGAAGAGAACGTGAGGAGTTAAAAGAAGAACAAAGGCAATCCGCTCCTTGATACCGTTGGGAGGATCGTCGTCCATCCAGCGTCCAAGCGTGGTCGGGACACAGACTAGAAGGTCGCTCAGATCGAATCAAACCTTCTTTTCAAGGTAATTCTCTGTTCGTCCTTTAGGAGCATGCCTAGGGTTTATCGAAATCATGTATGTACATATTTGGTATTTGATATCGATTCGTGGGGAGGACTGTCTTGTCGGCGTGTTCCAGCAATTGGTATCAGAGCCTCGGTTTCGTAGATTATCGGCTCTGCCTGGAACATGTAGTTGATTTCGTTTATTCGTTTATTCGTTTTCAGTCATGTTCATAGTGTGGATGATGTTTTATCTCGTTTATGCCTCTAGATGGTGTCTATCGCAGCCCTTGTTTATTGTTGTAATTGTTTTTTCACTAGATAATAAGTGTGGGTAGTATAAGCGATTTTGTAGACTGTAGTAGGGCTGTTCTTGTTCGATTTTTGCTGTAATTTTGAATTCAAAGTCGAACGTGACGAAGATGATCATCCTGGAGGCGGCAGCTAGGGTTTGAACATTCACCGGGGCCAGTTTCGCCAGCGAAAACTGTTTTGACCATAACTTTTGCTACAGGTGCTTTCAGCCCATAATACCATTTCGGAAACGGGAAAACGAGATTTACACAAATTAAGGCTATGCTGTAACAGCCTGTGGCGGGGTCAAATTCAATCGTCTAGATGAAGTTTTTGGCCCTTTTCCGTCGGTGGGTGTCGATATTGCGTGAATGGCCAGATTTACGCGAGATGCCAATTCGAGTGTTCATCCACGACCTTACTGAATCATGTAATAGCTTTGATAGGCTGTTAGTGGTTGTTTTGAAGGGGCTGCAATAGATGTGTTTTAATTTTCGCATTTTTATCGCTTTGTGGATGCCGATTTAAGTTTTGCTAGAGCATGTTTATTTGATTGTGTCTAGCTGATTTAAATCGCTTTTCTGGCATGCTAGAAATCATGTAAATAGGTGCTTTTAATTCTTAGAAAGATGTTATTGCTTTTGTTTATAATTCTAGGAGCATGCTAGGATTTATGTGATTTGCGTGTTAGGAGCATGATAGGAATTTTATTATTTCTGTTCCATGCTGATAAAAACCTTCAAGGAAAAATGACTAAGTGAGTTTAATATGAATTTTAATTATTTGGACTCCACAATTAGTCTTTAAGTAAGGTGTTTGTCGCTCGCGGGACCCTGGAAGTCTCCCCCTTTTTAACGGATGCGACATTCACGAGCTTACTAGATAAGACTTCTATTCAAACGACTTAATCTTTAGGTGAAGTGAGTGGCATACGCGTGACCCATGGGGTCTCCTCCCTAACGGATAGTCATTCATAAGCTCACCGGTAAAGATTATTTCGAGATAACCGTAGAAAATTATTTACAAGCGATGCGTCTTCCCCATCGGTGAGTTCATCAATTGTGGATGATTGTTCTTGGGGTTAAAATTATGGTCATCACTTAGATGTGAATTTTAATATAACTCCCCAACAGAGTTTCTGTTTTGATTCACATGGCCAGTGTTAAAATTTCGACTATTAATTTCATTCGACATAAGAATAGGTTGGCGTGCAATTGAGATTAATGACTGGGTGTCTGCTTAATTGACATATGTGTAAACGTCCACCCAACGTGGCTTGCATGTGTGTTTGTTAAGTTGTCGAAGGTTGCATCAAATAATGGTTTTGAAGGTTTCCATATTTTGTGCTTCAAATTTATGTGAATTATTGCTTACGTGTTTGCAATTATTTATTTCTGTTATTCATCATGTCATTCAATCCGCTTATGGTCATTCTCAATCAAAACAAGCTTACTGGTCCAAATTATTTAGACTGGAAGAGGAATCTGGATATTGTCCTTGTTGCTGATGAGTACAAGTTTGTGCTCACCACTCCTGCTCCTACTCCTTTGAGCGTCCAATCTACTGAAGAGGAAAGGAAGGCTCATCAAAAGTGGCATAAGGCTGATGAGATGGCTTGTTGCTATATTTTGGCATCTATGTCAAACATTTTGCAACAGCAGCATCACACCATGCCTACTACTGCTGACATGATGTTGAGCCTCAAGGAACTCTTTGAGGAAGATTATGTCTTCCGTCATGCCAGAGGGAGCTTCTGTGCGAGAGCATGTTCTCAAGATGATGGAGTATCTGAATGAGATAGATGTGCTCGGAGGAAATATCGATGGCGATGCCAAGATCGATATCATCCTGCACTCGCTCCCGAAGTCTTATGAGAACTTCCGCCTGAATGTAATCATGAATAAGAAGGGCTATACTCTAGCCGAGCTTCTTACGGACTTGGTTGCAGCGGAGGGTCTTATGGGAAGGGGACCACAGGCTCATGTTTCTGTACAAGCTGGACCTTCTTCGTCGAAAGGCGGAAGAAGAAAAAGCAAGTGCAGAAAAAGAGTGGTGGAACCAGTGGGACCACTGGGAGCAGTGGGAGTGGTTGGAGCAAAGCGGTAGCGCCTTTTGGTGGCGTGGTGAAACCGAAAGGCAAGTGCTTCAAGTGCAACAAGAGAGGACATTGGAAGACAGATTGTCCCCTCAAGGACGTTCCTGGTACGTCTCTTGCTTTAGTTGTCGAAACATGTTTTGCGGCTTGTTCTACCAGTTCTTGGGTAGTAGATACAGGAGCCACTGATCATGTTTGTTATACTTTGCAGGGGTTTCTGCTAGGGATGAAAACGGGACGGGAAAATCCCATACCGTCCCGCAACCGTTCCCATATTTGACCCGCTCGTTTTCGTATTTCTGGTTTTTTTCCCGGGAACGGGACGGGAAGAGTTCGGGGGGCTTGCTCTAATTTCCTGGACCCCATCATGTTCTTGAGGTGAGAAGAGTTCGGGGGGCTTGCAAAGAACCAGACCGCCCTTGCAAAAGCACAATGAAAAATGGTGGTTATCATTTTCTGTCATATTGCAAGTAGCACATTGTTTATTAATTTTAGTTGAGAGGCTTCCTGCTCTTTCTCCAGTTGCTAAAGCCCCCCTCATCAATCTCCAGGCAAAGGCTTTGATGTGTGGCGGAATATTTTGTGAGACCACTCTTTAGAATGTGCATAAGCAGAAAGCACATAAGCGTGCAAGCAGACACAACCTCTTTACTCATCAGCATCTCACACCATGAGATTAACTACCGGATTCTGATAAATCACGAAAGCATCAGAAAATGGAATTAACTATCGTGCAAGAGAAATCACAAGTACTGTTAATTTACGAGCATCACATAGTACAATATATGTCATCGTCTGTCTCAGAAAGCAAACTCTGAACCAAACATTATCAGAACCCCTACTGAACCATACAGGATGATGCAAACTCTGAACCAAACATTATCAGAACCCCTACTGAACCATACAGGATGATGTGTGTGCATAGGGCAAAAGACAAGATGATGTGTCTTGCAGCCTTCTACACCAATCACCAAGCCTAAGAACTGGAACTGGTATCCGAGACCATCAAAACTTAAGCATCAATGGCGGATCCTTCTTTCCGCTGCCAGAATCAGAATCGTCTTCCTGAGCAGGTTTTGCAGCCGCCCACGCGCGAAGCGGTGTCTCAAACATCTTCCCTGCAACGTCTGGTGGCAGCTGTTGGGGAGCTTCCTCTCCAGGAAGCACGACAAGGCCCTTCTCCCTGAGAGACGAAGGCTCATTGTAGCACTCCTTCCAAAGCGAGTCCACCAGCTGCCGCTCCTCGCGAGCGGCATGGAGATTGTCAGAATCCATCGCGCTGATTCCTTCAATTTGGCTCTTGAGGATGTCTTTCAGCTTGTCTTGGTCAGGTAGAGAGTTAGCAGATGTCTTGTCCTGTGCCAACTCAAGGAGGCCACTTAGCGCAGCTTCACGCACTAAGGAATCATCACTGGACGCGAGGTGTATCATCAGCTTTGGAAGACCAAGCTCTGTAGCAACACTCCTGTCTGCCTTGTTGTTATGCAGCAGGTATTGTATGAGATTGAGAGCTTTCCTGCATCCAGAATAGAACTGTGTCATTCACATTGCTGCCAAAAAAAAAAAAAAACAGATTTTAACTGCAAAAACAAAAACAGAATCAGATTGAAGTTTAGCAAATATAGACTACCAAATGTAAATAAAATAATCTTTAAACCAACACTTCTATTACAATGAATTTCAATATGGCATGGGTAGTATGGCTCTGTTAGTTTACAACTGCTATAGGTCATTTAGGATTCCAAGGATAGTTTTGGTATTGATGTGCCCGGTCAGATCACTCCATATACCCCATGTCTACTGTCTGACACCATTTTAAGGGAAAAAAAACGTTGGTACAACATGTCCTGCAGAATGCTGGGTGTACTGTTATAATGACATACCTATGAAGTCTGGCATCATCGGAACCAAGAGCATCCTTCAATCCAGCATAGCCATTTCCTAGGCGAAATGCGGAAACTCCAGGCTGGTTATGACGAATTAGAGCTGCAAAAGAATTGTACGAAGTTTTGTTAGCATGAACAACAGAAAATACTGTAAAAATTAACTACAGTTCAAGCAAAAGATTATGCTCCACATGATACTGAGTGATACTTACAAGATATGGCTCCTAAAGCTTTTGTACGTTCATTTGTACTTGGATCTGATTTGAAGTTCGTCAACAGTGGCTCAAGTCCATTGGATTCCATGACAAGTTGCTGACTCTTGGGATTATTCTGCACAATTGTACTAACAACTTCTGTTGCCTTTGCTCGGATGCCAGCATTTGAATTTTTCAAGTAACCAAGCAGAGGATCCAACCCACCAATAGAATGTAGATCTGTTTGAATAATTGTACATGCATTAGGAGTCAGGAGTTGGGACTAAACACAATAACCACTAGGACAAGCATTTACAAGGAAGATAGATTCGAATTTAGAACTATGAATGAATCTTACCATTTGCCATGTCAATGGATTCAACCTTACTGTCCTTAATCTGTCGCATAATAACGTTAGTGGAAGGTTACCTGCATGGATAAGTCATGATTACTTGCCACATTTGGTAATTCTTGGATTAAGATCCAATTCTTTTTCTGGCCGCATTTCCAGTAGAGATAACACAACTTCCTGCTCTTCATTTTTTGGATCTTGCAAATAACAATTTATCTGGTAAGGGCAATCACTTAAGGGCGACAACAGAATCCTTTTATGCTAGAATTATATTGAAGATGGATACATGGTAATGGGGCAGCCCGGCTAATGACAGTTTCGCAGTGGAAATAAAAGGCCAAGAGCTCAAATATACAGGAAATATAATATTTCTGAAGAGCATAGACTTATCTCAGAACAATTTAGTTGGACCAATTCCAAAGGAAATAAGCTCTCTTGATGAGTTTGAATTTGTCATGGAACCACTTTAGTGGACATATTCCAGAACAAATTGGCACTTTGAAATTCCGTTGAGCTTATCAAATTTGACTTCACTAAGCTTTCTGAACATGTCCTACAATAATTTATCAGGCAGAATACCCTCTGGACATCAACTAGACACTCTGAAGACAAATGATCCGGCTTCCATGTATATAGGTACGTAATCCAGGTCTTTGTGGACGACATCCCCTTCAAAATCAATGCCCCGGAGATCAGCCAATTGACTATGGGAGCTAAAATGGATTTGTGCTTGGGTTTCATAGTGGGATTTGTGGTGGTATTTTGTATCCTTCAATTTCTTGAAGCTATTTGACAAACTCTACCACATGCAGCGTATGCCTTCCATAGTCACCTTTACATATTTGGTTGTATAAAGGCACGTGCATAGTAAGAAAGCCTTATCAAGTTATGTGTGTGTGTGTGTGTGTGTGTGTGTGTGTGTGTGTGCTGCTTTACTACGAGAGATTTATATTGGAATAAGGAGGCACTACTATAGATCATGCATGTTTTCTCTGTGTTATCAATTTGCTATTTTCCATACTATTTGAAAGTGGATATAGATACAGGTTTTGGTGGATTAATGACTAATCATTCAAAGACAAATTTGTTTATTGAGATATAAGTAGGTCCAAACTCCAAAGATATGTATGTGAGAATCGATGATTGGTAAATGGAAAGATTAAAACAAAAGATTGAGTTTTGAGAAGGAAATATAATTAAATCTTTGTAGGGGAATTTTAATATCAGATTTGACTCGTACCAGCCTCGTACCTACCTAACATTAGGTTCTCCGTTAAAATCATGCCATGTGTCCCAAAATTTAATTAATTAAGAAAATAATTAAAAAACAAGCTTGGATAAATACTAAAGTACCCTTACTTAAAAAAATTATGAACTAGGGTGATTAACTATTATGATATTATTATTATACCCTAATGACATGTACATATTGCAATTAGCAACGAATTGAAATTTAATTGCATTCTATCTTCAATACAATCAATCATCTTCATTTTCAACACAATTAGGCGTCACGCATAAAAAAAAAAAAAAAAAAAAAGATCTTTCTTCCTCGTCGAAGTGAAAAGCTTGTTTTGAATGCTTCTGTATTCAATCATTCATCGACATCGTGAAAACAGAATTTATGATGAATTAGATGAGTCGATCTTCAAATAAAGTCCGGGTAAATGTTATTTGGTTTGCTTATGCTTCATATTCTGAATTTTGAAATCATATTGTCAATCAATTCTGAAATCATATTCTGAAATCATATTAATAACGATTTGATGAAATATTGAATATCCCTTTCCAAAATGATCGGTGATATTTATTTAAGGTTGATAAAAATTAATAAATTGAGGTAAATATTTTGAATGTCAATCGCATTCTGTATTACACGTATTTATCCGATATGTTCATTATCAATATTACTAATTAATAATATGTTCGAAATTTGATGTGATGCTATTCCTTCATCTGGCTATGCAAATTATGTTGGCTAGCAATGAAATATTTAATGTGAGGGTGCGGTTGATTTAAGTGATTACATTGTTGTATTTGTTCTTTTATTTAATAGGCACTGTACATGCTCGACGAAATGTATGAATGAGGATGATGACCCTGTTTTTATATCTTGTTGTGTTGGTGTTGTGCAATGATTTGAGATCTTTGTTGAAGTCATGACGAGTGCCAGTATTTGCCCGTTGAAGATCAATGACGCATGCAACCATACATATAATACGAATGCTTATTTGAAACAATGCAATTGTTTTGCTGTAGTTTGCTTAAATATTGGATAAAAAGATTGACGCTTGTATTGTTGAGCATTTGTACAATTCAATTGCTCTGAGTGTTATGGTACTATTTGCAATGAGTAATAAATGTATATTTCATCAATTTTGAAAGTGTTTGTACCGTGGTTTATCAATGTCAGTAATAAATGTATATTTCATCAATTTTAAAAGTGTTTGTACCGTGGTTTATCAATGTCAGTGCCCATTTTGTTTCTCTTGATCATATTGTTGTGGAATGTATGGCTAAAAGAGAGGGGGAATCTCATAAACACTTTAAACATATTTTCTGGGTTTGAGGATGTGAATAGGCAATGTAGATAGCAACTGTGAGATGGTATCTTTTGAAAGGAGTGCAATCTGGTTGGAATGATATTTGGTGCAGATTGAACTATAAGAATCCGGTGGCCAAATTCAATAACAAGCAGATAGTTGGAGTCGGTACCAATGTTGTTGTGGGGCTTCGTTTCTTTTGTAGAAAGTGTTTTGATGTATTGTATACATTGGTAAACTATAAAAACGCACACGATTGA
>CACSLK010028053.1:11003924-11025117 GCA_902706635.1 Striga hermonthica | reverse complement strand
AAAAAAAAAAAAAAAAAAAAAAAAAATTGGTGTTGGTTTGCCTCGGTTATGAGGAAGAAGGATGTTTGACATGCGGCAGTAAAGATCAGCGGAAAAACAAATACATCAAACATTAAACTTGTAACACGAAAAACCGACCACTTTGGCTCAAACAAGAAACTCGTTTTTTGTTCAAGAAACCCGTTTATTTCTCAAGAAACTCGTTTTTGTTCAAGAAACCAGTTTCTTGACCAACAAACTGTGGTTTTGTTCAACAAAATTGTTTTTTGTTCAAGAAATAGTTTATTGGTCAAGAAACACGTTTCTTGAGCAAAAAACGGGTTTCTTGTTCAAGAAACTCGTTTTTTGTTCAAGAAACTCGATTTTGTTCAAGAAATTGTTTTTTGTTCAAGAAATAGCTTATTGGTCAAGAAACGGTTTCTTGTTCAAAAACTCGTTTCTTGTTCAAGAAACTCATTTTTTGTTCAAGAAACCTGTTTATTTCTCAAGAAACTAGTTTCTTGAGCAGGTTTCTTGAGCAAAAAACGGGTTTCTTGTTCAAGAAATAGTTTATTGGTCAAGAAACAGGTTTCTTGTTCAAGAAACTCGTTTCTTGTTCAAGAAACCCGTTTATTTCTCAAGAAACTAGTTTCTTGAGAAATAAACTCGTTTCTTGTTCAACAAACTGAGGTTTTGTTCAAGAAACTCGTTTTTTGTTCAAACAACCCATTTATTTCTCAAGAAACTAGTTTCTTGAGCAGGTTTCTTGAGCAAAAAAACGGGTTTCTTGTTCAAGAAATAGTTTATTGGTCAAGAAACAGGTTTCTTGAGCAAAAAACGGGTTTCTTGTTCAAGAAACTCGTTTTTTTTTCAAGAAACGAGTTTATGAGGAAACCCGTTTTTCGCCCCCTCACTACCTATTGTCTTGCTAAAAACTGTTTCTTGAAACTCGTTTCATATATTATTGTCAAGAAACCCGTTTCTTTCCAGGCACACCAACAAAATGAGCCAAAAATTCAGTTCATATATTTGCACGATTTCAAAATGAACAGAGTACAGAACAGTATACACACAGAGACAAGATACAGAAACTAAAATGCAAGAGAATATGAACCCGAACTCTTATGTAACCATCGTCTACAGTTAGAGTTTGTGCAAGAATATGATCTTTCAAATGAAGGCCTATTCAAGGAAAAAAAAAATCCCCGACAATAACATATGCTCTAAAATTTCCAACACGAACATCTGCTTTAAAAAACAAACTATAAGAGACCAAAGCTCCAGCATTTAAAAAGGATGTTGCTCGTTTGACTTTGTGAAGAGCCTAAAAAGGTTGTATTTGCTTCGTTATTTTCCACCCGGATTGACTGTCTGGAGAACATTTGAATAAAATCCCCAAGACAGACTAGTTTCAGTTATAGCACTTTGACCAAAAGGATGTTGCTCGACATATTTCAGCACATTTTCGTATGTCAACAATCCTTCCAAATAGACCCGAAGGTCACCTTTTGGGCCTGCAACAAAATTCAACAAAATAAGTCTGTATTTTAATGTGAGGGCACCGTTCGGTAAAAATAACCACAAAAAGAAAAGAACAAACAAATATACAACAACAAAAATACACCAAGAACAGTACCTAAGGAATAGTCACTTTTATTATCCTTGTAACTGTATGAATTGGGGAATATTGCTGTGTGCAACTATAGGGAATTTAAAAAACAAACAGTTAGGACATAACTGAAAAAAAGTAAACACACACAAGAAATATACAGGTACGAAGGTACGAATCTTACTGGATTGAGTAATGCCTTATACGGAGAATCATCCAACAATAATGTGTGTGTTTCATTATATTGTCCCTTTTTCCAATGTAAATTAGGACCATCACTTTCCCAGATTTTCCTGATGTCCTTGAAAACCAAAGGTTTATCACAATTTTCAAGAGTTTTGAAGCCAGTTTGAGTGCTATGAAACATATCCTGCAGTAAACCATATGTTTTTGTATCACAAACTACAAACTACTAAAAACTATTTTTGTACCATGACATATGGAAGTTTTGAGAGAGCCGCTTACCCAACAAAACAACAAGTGTTCTTGTAGATCGCCTAATAAAAATTTAACAAGTAGGTCAATAAGTTTCCTGCATTTCAAATATATAGTCCGAAGTCAGCATGACAATTCAGGAATAGGATACAATTTCTATAATATAAGTAGATTATGTGAAGATACAAGAATGAAATTAGTACGAAACAACTGCTAGAATCAACACATTTTTTAGAGAGATATATAGAGAAGAAACTAGCTTAAAACATACTTTGACCTTGACGACCATATGCCAACATCAAAGTTCTGAAAACAAAACTTCAAAAAATCGTCACAGTAGGGTCTCTTGAAAACTACATATACCAAAAAGAAGGGTGAGGTCAAAATAAACCCGGCAGTTGGACTTTTCGAATATCTTAGATATAATAAATAAAAGTAACAATAATAAATCAAAGACAGATTCAACTCATCATCAAATCTCACATGCTCGCCCTAAAATATGTGCGTCTCCCCGACAGCCTTTCGGGGCTGAATACAATATGTCCGCAAGAAGTCCATTCACATCAAGGACAAGAAGTTTTCTCTTACTAGAATGAACCTGCCCAACGTCAAATCTAGAAAAGCAAACAACCATTTTTACCTACGATGATGTATTAACTCTGGACTAATCTCTAATTATCAAACTTACATGAAACCATGCTCCTCAGACGGAGGATTTGTTAGGATGACTGCTGCCATACGTGCTCTGAAGCCATCGACTGAACAATTATATTGGGCCATCTGATATTCTGGACTATCCACGGCGTAACTCTCCATTTCCAAGCACACGTGGACTCCACAGTCCTTATCCCCGGTCTGCGGCCTTTCGTGTCCATAAAAAAAATGTTGGCTCTCATCAATTTCAAATTTAGCTTTCAAATTCAAATACCCCGCGAAGAACTTGGCCTACCAAAAAAAAAACCAACAAAATACATGACTAGCTTATTTGAAATAAAAATAAAAATAAATACAAAACAAAGTTTAATATGTCAATAACACTTACCAAACTTTTCCCAACTCCTTGGTAAATGGAACTATCCAACGAGTTATGATATATAAATTTCTTTTCTTGAACGTCTAAGACGACCAAGAAAAAGTGAAATTTCTTGAACATGGGGAAGAACACAAACTTAGCAGTAGAGATGTCCCCAATGAGCTCATCTAGCATGGCAACAGTACTTCTACTCAGCTTAGAAGTACACACCTCATAGTCTTCATCGCACCAATTTTTTCTAGTTTTCATTTTTTGCACGGCATCCCAAATATTAATCTACAAAATAAATCTTATTTTTTTAGTAAATTCAGAAAATTAATTTTAGAAAATTAATAATAGTAAAAATAATTGTTAAAGTACCTGAACATAGGTAGGCAAGAAGCGAACATGTGGATGGCGAGCGCGCAAGATCATCATAAAGCAATCGATGAGTTCGGAACTCAACTCCTTCCCGAACAACAGAGCAATCATCGACTTTCCTCGGAGTTGCACTCGATCGTTGCTCCATACAATTTTGCTACTAAAATTTGCAATTCTTATTAGTATAACATAAGAAAAATGAAACAATTAAGAAACTGAGATAATTTCTGTTACCTCAGGTCTTCGCTAGTTAGGAATGATCGTATGGATGCACGAACGTCTTCCTGCACGAACTCGTGTCCACAAAAGTCTTCTCTTCCTCTGAAGTCATTCAGAGAAGACTCCTCAGCATCCTTGTCCTACATTACGAAATAATAATTGGTTAGTTATATGACAACAACACGAACAATCATCCAATCTTTACATATATGAATTGATAGTTTACTTACGTCATCACTATTCACGTCTAACATATGCACTTTTATCTCTTTTTTCCGTCTCTTCGGACCGGATGACAGGCGAGGCATAAAATCTACCGACTTTTCCCTTTTCTCATCTTCTTTCTCAACCTCGTTCTCCTTCTCTACTTCCTTCTCCTCATCCTTTTTTTCTTCTTCCTTCTCTTCTCTCTCAGCCTCATTATCAACCACCTAAGACTTTTTGGAAAATAAAATATTAGTTTTTAAAAGAAAATTTACAGGCATTGTAACTTAGGAAAATAAAATATTAGTTTTAGGAGATTCTGGACAAATTCAGCCTCATTGTAACTTGGAACAAAAATATTCGTTTGAAAATAAAAAACAAAATTTTAATGGTGAAAAAGTTCATACCTGCACAAATATGAAACGGAACATGTCAAAACGTTACCTCGGTAGCAACCACGTGAGAGGTCTGCACCACCACATGAGACTTCTCATTAACATCAAACGCCTAAAAGTTTTTGGAACAAAGGATATTAGTTTTAGGAGAACCAAATTTGTAAGTATGGAAAAATGTACAAATGTCAAAAGGAACAAGTAAAATACTACTGTGAAAAAAATTACCTCATTAACATCGGCCTGAGAAAACTTCTCCACAACCTTCGGCAACTGCTCCTGAACATGAACCTCCTCCTCATCAACCGCCTAAGATTTATTTGAACAAAAGATTTTAGTTACTAGATAACAAAACCTTACGTTTATGCAAATGAAATGACCAAAAAGTTACCTCGTCATCTTGCTTTGACCTGCCATCTCCTTGAGTTGTGTTGCCAGCTCTTGAAATGCCATATTCATTTAATCTCTCAAACACATCCCTAAATGCCCGATTAATGGCATCGGGGACAAGCTGACTCAAACTCCTTTCAACTATCGAAGGAACCAACTCCTTCAGACAGTTGGAAACTTCCTCCTTCACCCATGCCTTAATGTCATATTTGTCCAATGCCGTACTGGTGATTTCCCTCTTCTCTCGTTGTTGCTCCATGGGTTCCGGTTCTTCCTCATCAATTGTTGTCTTAACTTCACGAGACTTCTTCACAGACTTTCCCATAATGGATCCAGCCTTTCTCTTCTTCTGTTGCTTTTTTTTAAGTGGCAAGGGAACACAACAACTGACCCAAGACTCGTGGTGGGTGTACTGCAACCCCAAAGACAAGTCTTGTTCAATGTCTACCATGTACGGCTGGATTCTCTCAGCATCCGTCACTCGAATCGGCGTACATTGAATCTACATACTAAATGCCAAATTACCATAACAAAATTAAGAAAATTCACATAACACAAATGATGCAAGAATTATAATGTATAATAAATATATTTACCTCGGGTTCATCTATCTCCTCCAAACGAAAAAAAACCTTTTTTTTGGGAAAAGCCAACGAGCGCCCCTCGTTATGTCATCTCCCTTGCATGTCAACCCTCCAGCGTCAAGAACAAACTTGGGCATCATCTCACATGCCCATATCTTTGTACAGAAAAAAAAAACCAAAAAGAAAATCATTAATGGTCTTTTTAAACAACTAGAAAACGTAAAATAAACAAAAAAAATTTAAATTGTATACCTGTACCTGAAGAGGCATCAAATACGCGTGTAATCGTTGGAAGGCATACGCCCCCCCCCCCTCCAAGGAAACATCTTGAACATCTTAGGCTCTTCCACTAAGCTCCAAAGCCATAGTGGCACAGTGGCTCTGGGGTCGGGTGCAAAGAAAAAATAGTGAACTATTAGTTGGTGTGCAACCTTCAATGCGTCGTCGGGGTACTCCGCGAACCTTCCGTTCTTGAAGTCATTAAGCAAGTGAGCATCGACTACACTCCTGCCGTCATAATGACGGCGATATACCCCATTTTCCGGTGGTGGTATAGACTCGTGCTCGTCGGGGATGAACGATGACCCACCGAACTTCAACCCGGTAATTTGGCAAAACTCGACTTTGCCAAATTTATAATTTTTTCCCCCAATTCTATACCAATGCTCCTTCTCCCGAGCACCATCAACAATGACCTCCCGACCGAAAAGTGCGAGCAGTAGTTTTCCATTGTAGTATGCATTGCATCGAACCTCAAAAAGTGTCCAAAAACTGATTCTTTAAACTCCGTAAGGCGGCCACACACACCTAATTTCTCTTCAATGTGGCGTATCACTACTGGCTTCGTCTAGCATTTTATTTTGCCACTCCAGTTGCACGTCTCATTCCATCGCCAACTCCAAACATGAGCCTAAAATTCATGAAACAACATGTTATTTTTCTTAAATACTTTCTAGTTATTGAAAAGCAAAATATTTTGTACTCCAAAACATACCTCATTA
The DNA here is from genome assembly GCA_902706635.1 of Striga hermonthica. Taxonomy (NCBI): domain Eukaryota; kingdom Viridiplantae; phylum Streptophyta; class Magnoliopsida; order Lamiales; family Orobanchaceae; genus Striga; species Striga hermonthica. The sequence continues at coordinate 11,018,911 of CACSLK010028053.1, read as the reverse complement.
TTAGATATCGTCGTATCTGCCATGTTCGAAGAAAATGAAGAAGATCTGCATTCAAATTAAGAAGATCAGAAAGTTAAAAAACACTGTCATTGTTTGAACCGCAATCAAGTGAAATTGTTTGAACCGTTGACACACCTCTCTAAAACATAAACCGTCATGCAAGTATATAAAAAGCAAGTAATGACTGTACCAGCGACACTGTAATTTGAGCCGAGATTTGCTGTTTGCATATAAAAAAAAAACAAATGTTTATTGTCGTGCAGATACTCTCTAAATTAACCAGAAATTAGGTTTTTATTTTTCCGAACTTCAATTTTACAATATTCAAAACCTAATTCAATACCTTCCTATGGATTTCGACCAAAATAACTCAATACTATTAAGAAGAAAAAAGAAGATAAAAAACCCTAAGCAAACCCTATAAAATTTACAATTTTAAGAACCGCACCTTGAGGGTCGACCTGCTCGAGTTGGGAAGCCGAAGTCAAGCGATAGTGACGGCGGTGTTTTTTGATTCGCCGGAGGAGAGGAGTAGCGAAGGTCTCCTTGCCGGAGGAGAGAAGCAGCTGTGCGTCGATTACCGGTTAATTCGCTGAAGTGCAGCGGAGGTAACTTGGAGTAGACAAGCAAACAGATGTGAGCAGCTCGAACTCGCTTCTCTCTCTGTTTTTACTAAAGCGGGGAGAATGAAAAAAAATGAAATAGTATCTGTTTTGCAAATTTGGGAGGGAGAATGAAAAAGATGAGATTAAATAGGGATGTAAATGGGTTGGGTCGGGTACGAGTTTTGACAAACTGGAACCCGACCCGCATGTAATTTACCATACTCAAACCCGACCCGTTACCCGGTTGGTGATCTTCAGGTTCGGGTTGGGTTTTACCCGGTGGGTTAGTGGGTTTTTTTCGGGTAAATAGGGATGTAAATGGGTTGGGTCGGGTACGAGTTTTGACAAACTGGAACCCGACCCGCATGTAATTTACCATACTCAAACCCGACCCGTTACCCGGTTGGTGATCTTCAGGTTCGGGTTGGGTTTTACCCGGTGGGTTAGTGGGTTTTTTTCGGGTAAATGGGTAACCCGAGTTTTAAATTTGGGATTTACCCGATCCATCTCGTTTCATATTAAAATCAAATAAAATAATTTTACAATTAATTATAATGTAACAAACAATTTATTAACTAAGTTCGACAAAAAAAACCCGATCGTCTCGGGTTTACCCGACCCGAAAATGCGGGTAACCCGCGGGTGACCCGACCCTGCGGGTTTTATTGACATCCCTAAGATTAAAGGGTAAAATGGAATCGGATCTGTTTTGCCAATTTGTTTGAGGATTTATTGTTTTAGATATGTTTTCGTAGGTTTTGTTTTTTTTTTTCTTAAAAACACACACACAGAGGAGTTTTTCGTAGGTTTTGTTAGATGGCTTTGTATGTAGGATGTTTTTGTATATTGTGGCCAATTTTGTTATTTTTTGGCCTCTTTTGGTTGTTGGTTTTGGGTTTGATTATCCCACGATTAGAGGTGTGTATAATTCAACCAAAACCGTAAAAATCGACCGAAACCGACTAAAGCGAAAAATTCGGTTCAGTTTTTATTCGACGCGGTCGGTTTTTGATTTCGGACATCAAATTATCCTAATTAACTGAATCGACCGAATATTAAATATATATATATATAATATCATATTATATGTTATAAATTTATAATATAATATTAATATATAAATATATAATATAATATATAAATTGTAAACATTCGTTTTGATGTCGGTTAACATTCATTTTGAACAATTCGGTTTGGTTAACATTAGTTTTTAGGACTTACTTCGGTCGGTTCAGTTTCGGAATATTAACAAGTCGGTTATTCGGTTTTTGTAGTTCGGTTCGGTAGGTCGACCGAACTGAACGATGAAGACCACTTGCCACAGTGATGATGTAAACTCAGTGTGGATGTAGTATATTGGTTCAAGAAAACCGTTTCTTGCTCAAGAAACCAGTTTTTTTTTCAAGAACCCCGAGAACAAGTCAAGAAACTCGTTTCTTCTTCAAGAAACCAGTTTCTTGTTAAAAAAACCAGTTTCTTGTTCAAGAAACCCAATAACACGACACATATTTTTTTGTTCAAGAAACCCGAGAACAAGACACGAGTTTTTTCCTCAAGAAACCTGTTTCTTGAAAAAAAAAAAACAGTTTCTTGTTCAAGAAACTGGTTTCTTGTTCAACAAACTCGTTTTTTGTTCACGAAACGAGATTCTTGTTCAAGAAACCCGAGAACTATAACTCGTTTTGTGTTTAAGAAAACCGTTTTTTGCTTAAGAAACCAGTTTCTTGTTCAAGAAACCCGTTTATTCTTCAAGAAACCAGTTTCTTGTGAAAAAAAACTAGTTTCTTGTTCAAGAAACCCGAGAACAAGACACTCGTTTTTTTTGTTCAAGAAATTCTTGAACAAGAAACTGGTTTATTGTTCAAGAAACTTGTTCAAGAAACTCGTTTCTGGCTTTTTTTTTTTAACCCCAGAACAAAGTTATGTCATTCAAAGATGAAGACTCAGCATCGCTCGGAACATCAGTTGAATGAAGAGCATCGTCGAAACAAATTTTAGCGGCTTCCCTCATATCAAATACCAAAATGCATTCGCTATGCCATTTTAAGGCAGTTGTTCGGAGAAATCGTGCAATAGTGTTTCCTTTCTTTTTTTTAGGAAAACATAAATAAGTGATCCATGTATAATGTAATTGATTATATTGGCAACATTCAATACCCAAAAAACCAAATCAGTACAAAAAAAACCAAATGACTACCAACAATAAATTAGTGTTTGGTACACAAAAAAGACCAACAAATACCATGAGTGGTCCATAATAAACTAATCAATATCAGTCATGTAGTATGACATTATCTCCAAATATGACAATATCCGTCAACTAATTATTTATTCCCAGTCAATTTGAATATCTACTGCAGGCCGACGATTGTCGATATAACTCATTACATATTTACGCAATTCCTCAATCGTTGTTATTGGAATGTCATAACTCGATCTCTTTACAGGATCACGACCTGCGTAAATAGGCACTGAAACTTCGAACAGGGGTCTAACGGCATACCTCAATAGTTTGGACAGTGATTGAATGGTTATTTTTCTCGAGTCAAAGCTTTCACCACCGTGGACTTCAGTACGTGAATTCTTACTCGTAATGAAGAAACCAATCATAACCCTACAAACATACATTATTACAACATTAACGTACATTTAAATGTAAATGTTTAATGTTTTTAAAATATGATTGTAAATTACCCTGAAATTTAAAAAAAATTAGATTATGTCCACACATATACGAAAAACGCTTACATCTCGTTGTATTTGGCTGTGTACAGCGTGGCAATCAACCTTTTCCTTGCTTCCTTAGACTCATCCTGTTAGCAAAAATGCTTCTCAAAAATAATTTCGATTATATTATGCACATTAATTATACTTGTGAACTGGTAATTACCTCTGTAAGTAAACGCCAAGTAAGATTTGATGATGTAGTGGAACGACATAACATCTGAAGACAAACATACAAACCGCAATCATATCTGCCGCATAATTAATTATGAGTTAGAACAAAACAACAATTACGTATGGATTATAATTCAATGTCCTTATAGTCAACAAAGGGTGATGTCAGTACCCATTGAGTTGTTGTGGAACACATGGGTCGATCACACACGTGAACGTCGTTGCAATATTATTATCCGTAAACCCATCACCATCCCATGAAGAGACAATCCGCTCCAGTCGGCTTACCTGATGCGCAATAAAAAAATATTAACAATTATATCCAAATTAAAAAAACAAAAAAAAAACCAAAAGGCCGCAACAAATTAATCAATTTCAGTTTAACTAGGTTACCACATGTTTTGCTTTTTCCAACCTCCCCTCATTAGTTGGTCCCAAAATTAAGGTATCTCAGATTCGTATAACGGATCTTGTAATATCAACAACGCATATGAACCAGTGCGTATTCGAATCCGATATAGGCATCGTTATACTTAAACATTTGTCCGCACGATCAGTAAATATTTTGTATCAGAAACACATAGATTGAATCGAATTGTCACTGAGCGATGACATAACCATTCCCTGCATTTCAGATAATGGTTCAGTGAATATATGGTATTATTTTAGCATGTTAATATTACTTAAGTATCTCACGCTGAATGTTGCCGGTAAAACCCAATGGCGTTTTGTAGGAACTCTCTTGGGTGGATCCATTGCTTCATAAATAGGATTCACTACTATATGTAGCGCAACAAAATCAATCACCTACCAAAAAATAAGGATTGACTGAAGAACCAATAACGTGAAAAGTAAAAGGAAAAAACGAATTTAATTGCAGTTAAGTTAATTCATAAATTATATTATCTCACAGGACTTGAAAACCAGTGCGGGTACTCAGCACTTAGCAACTCATCCCTCGACACCATCCATCCGTGATATTTGATCAACATCTTCCTGAACAAAATTGTTTGTTGACAATTGTGCAATTACTATATAATTGGCAACCAAAGTGTAAGGATTGATATGGTTTTAAAAAACATTCATTTCCAATGGTGTCGTTATCTTACTCAAGATCCAAGTTAGCGTTGAAAACATAATCTGACACTTCTTCGTCAAGAATTGTAATCTCTCTAAAATATTCGAACATGTCTTTTCTCGTGCTTGAGGTTGTTTCTATTCCCATGCTGGCGGTTGGTTCTTTTCCATCACTAAAGGTTGGTTCTTGTCCATCATTGGAGGTTGGTTCTTGTCCCGTGGTGGAGGGTGGATAATGTCCTGTGCTGGAGGTTGGTTCTGGACTACATATTCCTTCTGACAATGCATCAAAATCCAACTTGTTAGGTTCGATTGTATGATCAACCCATGATCGTTGATTATTCCGTTTAAGCAGTGACTCTTTTGCAGCCGTAAACTCCACCTTTTCTTTTTTCTCATTCCGTTTACGCATGTCATCGTTTACAGCCATAAATTGTGCCCACAACGATTCTTTTTTATCATTTAGTCCTTCGACTGATTCGGAAATGTTTCCATCTTCTCGAATTGCATCTACTCTTGGCTTATTGTCTTTCAACAAGTTGATTATAGCGCACACCCCCTGACTAACTAAGGTTTGTTATTCAATGATCTTTTCTGTTAATTCAGCTTTGATAGTTGATTCTTTTGGCACCTTATCCTTTGACACAGGTCCATCTTTTGTCATTTCATCCAACCGATGACGAAATTCCCAATTCTACATAAACAACTTACTTAAATCTTAAAATGATCTTATTTAATTAAATATAACCATGTATGAATTATTACACAATATACGTCATTAACCAAATTAAAAGGCAAATAATTGACGTCAAGTGCTTACAAATCTTGCTTCATAGCCGCCCATTTCTTTAAACATTGTAATGGTTCTATTCATGTCTTGCTGGGTCCACTGCTCTAAATATGGAGATCTATAGTGCAATTGTTTGCAAGGAAAAATTGTCGTAACATATCCGAGGAAAACCACCTGTTGTTGTTTAAAATTAAATTTCAAAGATATATGTATAAATATTTACATAATATACCAGTGATCCTTGTAAAAAAAAATACATGTAACAATAAAATACAACCCGTGACATATGACTGTTTGTTGATTGCACTGCAGTTGCGCCTGCATCAACCCTACGTAGAATTATTTCACACCAATTGTAGTCTTGTACTGCATTGAAATCATCCAAGTAGTCTAGATACTCAAAATCTATGGACAACTTATCCTTAGTTCGTGCAAACAACACTGTCGCAAACAGTAGCATCAAATATGGTACAACGAATTCAGGTCCGGTTGTCTCGCACTTGGAAACAAATTCATGTAGCTCAGAATAACCCATGAGTTTCCCCTTTTCATCAGCAAATAAACTTTTGTACTTCTTTTTACCCTCATAAATATTCTTTGGAAATAACATGTCGTCCCTCGACAAACCAAAATGTGACTCAACAACTTCTGGTGATAGAGGTATTGAAACACCACCAACGTTAATACTCCGAGATTTCTGGTCATAATTTTTAATAAGCATACTCACTAATTTAGAATCAATTTGGAACACAGTAAGAGAGAGGAAAAGTCCCAAATCAAATTTTTTCAAGTTCATGGCGCTGACTTGATTGCATGTTGTTATTGATTTGCACGATGGTCTTGAGTTTGGTCCGATGCAGTATGTTCGCGTCATCCATTGATTTTCTCCTTCTTTTTGTATTCGCTGGAGAATTCTACGAGATGTACAACAGTATAACATTCAAGACGACAAACAATATTCATAACGAAAGCAATAATTATTATGATTCATCGGATAATTAACAGTTAAGACTTTTTTACCTCTGCAAAAGCAGACATTTTGTGGAAATTATGCGCGCGCCGACTACGTTGGATAATGTTGATGCCAGTAAGCAGTAACACAACGAACGTGGATGTAAAAGTATGTGTTTTCATGGTATTATATGGAAGGTTTCCACAGGATAACTACGACATCCTTAGATTATGGATGAGAATTTTAGGAGATCCTTAATTGACTAAATATCTGCAATATCTATCGCAACCACCATATATATATATATATATATATATATATATATATATTGGACAAAAATATTGGCGTCCCAATACAGTATGCAGTAGCGATTAATAACGAAATCATTATTTAGCAAATCTGCAATTAATGTAGCGTCCCAACAAATTAGAAGCGATATATAATGAAATCATATTTTACAAAATTTGAATTTAATGGTATACGTAGTACACATTCAAAATTGATGAGATATGTGGACAATATAATCCTTATACGACAACAAATATTTGAATAATGTAAAGATTTCCAATGCTTTGTCTAAGTCATAAATAATTTTAAAATCTCCATATTTTTATTTAATTTCAATATATTTTTATATGCAACAATATTTTTAAAATATTCAAACATTACCAGCAGTCCGACCGACTGGTGTTAACTGGTTGTGTAGTAAACATTATGTGCGTATTTGATATTTAACAACGCTTATAACTTCCAATTAATGTGTAAAAATAAAGAAATTTGTCTTATATGTTAATAATTTCGTAATACATGTAGTCGGATTTTATGTGAACCTAATTGTTTTTATTTATGTGTAATTAACGTTCACCAAAATATCCTCGTACAACTTCGGTTTTGGTCTTTGTGCATCGCACGTGCCACGTACTAGTATAGTTTAATAGAAAGATTAAATGTATACCTGTACAATTATGATTGAACTTTACGAATCATGCTAACGAGAGCATATCCGACCAATAGTTGAAAAATATAGCACGTTGTAATGTTGTAAGAGCCAATGCGGTGCTGGAGGTCCCGACGGGAGCAATTATTTTTACATTTTATATTTATTGATATATTATAATTTTAGTTTGCGATTGTTTTAATATTAAAATGATAGCTTAGTAGCTTACGAATAAAAAGTTAACACAATCCATTTTTCTACAATTAAACCGTGAACTCACGTTTCTCGAATTAAATGCTCGGAGCTCCGAAATACTCGATAAAGGTCCGCATTACATTATGCCTGAATGATGTACACGTCCCCACTCGATTATCAATCAATGATTATACTTATATTTTTAAGATTCATGATTGATTACATTTTCAATCAATAATTAAACTTAAAATCCATGATTATATTTTTAAGATTCATGCTTGATTATATTCTAGTACCATTTTGTTTTGTTGAACTCATATTTTTTTGGAGTTAAAAAAATAGAGTTTTTGTGCTTCAAAAAAATGGGTTGTGTTTTGGAGTTCATGAGATTTGTTGTATTGTTATTTGAGGCATTTTTTTTGGAGTTTAGGAGATGAGTTAATCGTTTTGTTGAAGAATAAACTATTTGTTGAACAAAAAGCAATTTCTAGAACAAAACCACAGTTTGTTGGTCAACAAACAAGTTTCTTGAGAAAAAAACGGGTTTCTTGTTCAAGAAACCCGTTAACAAGAAACTCGTTTTTTGTTCAACAAACTCGTTTATTTCTCAAGAAACTCGTTTGTTGAGAAATAAACTCGTTTTTTGTTCAATAAATTGTTTTTTGTTCAAGAATTAGTTTATTGGTCAAGAAACAGGTTTCTTGAGAAATAAACGGGTTTCTTGTTCAAGAAACTCGTTTCTTGTTCAAGAAACCCGTTTATAGTTTCTTGAGCAGGTTTCTTGAGTAAAAAACGGGTTTGTTGTTCAAGAAACTAGTTTTTTGAGAAATAAACGGGTTTCTTGAGCAAAAAACGGGTTTTTTGTTCAAGAAACCCGTTTATTTCTCAAGAAACTAGTTTCTTGAGCAGGTTTCTTCATAAAAAAACGGGTTTCTTGTTCAAGAAACTAGTTTTTTTGAGAAATAAACGGGTTTCTTGAGCAAAAAACGGGTTTTTTGTTCAATAAACTCGTTTTTTGTTCAAGAAACCCGTTTATTTCTCAAGTAACTAGTTTCTTGAGCAGGTTTCTTGATCAAAAAACGGATTTCTTGTTCAAGAAATAGTTTATTTCTTAAGAAACTAGTTTCTTGAGCAAAAAACGGGTATCTTGTTCAAGAAACTCGTTTTTTGTTCAAGAAACCCGTTTATTGTTCAACAAACTATGGTTTTGTTCAATAAATTGTTTTTTGTTCAAGAAATAGTTTATTGGTCAAGAAACAGGTTTCTTGAGCAAAAAACGGGTTTCTTGTTCAAGAAACTCGTTTCTTGTTCAAGAAACTTATTTTTTGGTCAGGAAACCCGTTTATTTCTCAAGAAACCCGTTTCTTGAGCAGGTTTCTTGAGCAAAAAACGGGTTTCTTGTTCAAGAAACCCGTTTATTTCTCAACAAACTAGTTTCTTCAGCAGGTTTCTGGAGCAAAAAACGGGTTTCTTGTTCAAGAAATAGTTTATTGGTCAAGAAACTCGTTTCTTGTTCAAGAAACCCGTTTATTTCTCAAGAAACTCATTTTTTGTTCAAGAAACCCATTTATTTCTCAAGAAACTAGTTTCTTCAGCAGGTTTCTTGAGCAAAAAATGGGTTTCTTGTTCAAGAAATAGTTTATTGGTCAAAAAACAGGTTTCTTGTTCAAAAAACTCGTTTTTTGTTCAAGAAACCCGTTTATTTCTCAAGAAACTCATTTTTTGTTCAAGAAACCCGTTTATTCCTCAAAAAACTAGTTTCTTGAGCAATAAACTCGTTTCTTGTTCAACAAACTATGGTTTTGTTCAATAAATTGTTTTTTGTTCAACAAATAGTTTACTGGTCAAGAAACAGGTTTGTTGAGCGAAAAACGGGTTTCTTTTTCAAGAAACCCGAGAACAAGAAACTCGTTTTTTGTTCAACAAACTGTGGTTTTGTTCAATAAATTGTTTTTTGTTCAACAAATAGCTTATTGGTCAAGAAACAAGTTTCTTGAGCAAAAAACGGGTTTCTTGTTCAAGAAACTCTTTTCTTGTTCAAGAAACTCATTTTTTTGTTCAAGAAACCCGTTTATTTCTCAAGAAACCCGTTTCTTGAGCAGGTTTCTTGAGCAAAAAACGGGTTTCTTGTTCACGAAATAGTTTATTGGTCAAAAAATAGGTTTCTCGAGCAAAAAACGGGTTTCTTGTTCAAGAAACTCGTTTTTTGTTCAAAAACCCGTTTATTTCTCAACAAACTAGTTTCTTCAGCAGGTTTCTTGAGCAAAAAACGGGTTTCATGTTAAATAAATAGTTTATTGGTCAAAAAACAGGTTTCTAAAGCAAAAAACGGGTTTCTTGTTCAAGAAACTCGTTTCTTGTTCAAGAAACTCGTTTTTTGTTCAAGAAACCCGTTTATTTCTCAAGAAACTCATTTTTTGTTCAAGAAACCCGTTTATTCCTCAAAAAACTAGTTTCTTGAGCAATAAATTCGTTTCTTGTTCAACAAACTGTGGTTTTGTTCAATAAATTGTTTTTTGTTCAACAAATAGTTTACTGGTCAAGAAACAGGTTTGTTGAGCGAAAAACGGGTTTCTTTTTCAAGAAACCCGATTGTTCAACAAACTGTTGTTTTGTTCAATAAATTATTTTTTGGTCAACAAATAGCTTATTGGTCAAGAAACAAGTTTCTTGAGCAAAAAACGGGTTTCTTGTTCAAGAAACTCGTTTCTTGTTCAAGAAACTCATTTTTTGTTCAAAAAACCCGTTTATTTCTCAAGAAATCCGTTTCTTGAGCAGGTTTCTTGAGCAAAAAATGGGTTTCTTGTTCACGAAATAGTTTATTGGTCAAAAAACAGGTTTCTCAAGCAAAAAACGGGTTTCTTGTTCAAGAAAGTCGTTTTTAGTTCAAGAAACCCGTTTATTTCTCAAGAAACTCGTATTTTGTTCAAGAAACCCGTTTATTTCTCAAGAAACTAGTTTCTTCAGCAGGTTTCTTGAGAAAAAAACAGGTTTCTTGATCAAGAAATAGTTTATTGGTCAAAAAACAGGTTTCTCGAGCAAAAAATGGGTTTCTTGTTCCAAGAAACTCGTTTCTTGTTTAAGAAACTCGTTTTTTGTTCAAGAAACCCATTTATTTCTCAAGAAACTCGTTTTTTGTTCAAGAAACCGGTTTATTCCTCAAGAAACTAGTTTCTTGAGCAATAAACTCGTTTCTTGTTCAACAAACTTTGGTTTTGTTCAATAAATTGTTTTTTGTTCAACAAATAGTTTACTGGTCAAGAAAAAGGTTTGTTGAGCGAAAAACGGGTTTCTTTTTCAAGAAACCCGAGAACAAGAAACTCGTTTTTTGTTCAACAAACTGTGGTTTTGTTCAAGAAATTGTTTTTTGTTCAAGAAATAGCTTATTAGTCAAGAAACAGGTTTCTTGAGCAAAAAACGGGTTTCTTGTTCAAGAAACTCATTTTTTGATCAAGAAACCCGTTTATTTCTCAAGAAACCCGTTTCTTGAGCAGGTTTCTTGAGCAAAAAATGGGTTTCTTGTTCACGAAATAGTTTATTGGTGAAAAAACAGGTTTCTTGAGCAAAAAACAGGTTTCCTGTTCAAGAAACTCATTTTTTGTTCAAGAAACGAGATTATTTCTCAAGGAACGAGTTTCTTGAGAAATAAACTCGTTTCTTGTTCAACAAACCGTGGTTTTGTTCAAGAAACTCGTTTTTTGTTCAAGAAACCCGTTTCTTGAGAAATAAACCCGTTTAATAAACACAGCACGTGCATCGCACGGGTTACGTACTAGTATATAATTGTATATGATTAATATTATTTTTTCATATATTTTAAAATGAAAAAAAATATTTATATATATTTATATATATATATATATATATATATATATTTTTTATTTTTTTGTGCCATCGGTAGTGGTTGGATTGATGAAAATCGCAATTGACTAATCATATCAAGACAATATTAATGGAGTCCTCAAAAATTTGGACATAGATTTCAAACGTAGATATCCGAAAATGAAGGAGGAATATTAATTTTTTACAGGTATAGATGATTAACCTACCTTTTTTATTTGTAACAAGCATTTATGGATCCCAAAAAATCAGCACCGAGAGTAGTGAAAAAACTATACGGTATATTATATTTCATTAAATGAGTAAGAAATAAAAATATCTATACCATTTACCGGATCCTCTAAATCACGTCTGAAATTTGTGAACAACCGCCATCTTCACGGTTTGGAAACACAACCAGAGAGAGTGACAAAGTTTATTGCGTTCTAAAAACAACAAGTTCATCTGGTAATAATTCATACATGTTGTGTTTAGATATGTGTAATATCTCGAACTACATATTTGATGCTAACTTTTGGTTAATTAATCCACAGGATATAATTCAATGGACAATAATCACGAAGATACTGGTATGGACTCAAAAATACCGACAGATGAAAAGGCTAGAAATGAAACTATCGATGATCCAATGAGCGATAAAATCCGCGATGAAATGTGTTATAATCACGATAGTGAAAATTTTGATGATCCAATCACCAACATCAGTTTTACATCGAATGATGATGCTGAAAGATGGTACATCAATTACGCAAAGAATGCAGGCTTCGATGTACGAAGATGCAGCCGCAAGACTACAAAGACGGGTTTCATAAAGAATAGGCAATGGGAGTGTTCACTGACAGGATTTACACGTCAAAGTTCAGACGGAAAACAACTAATTCGTAAGGAGAAACCAAACCTGAGATGTGGTTGCAAAGCTGGGTTCCGTGTTGCGCATGATATCAGTGCCAGAGTGTACCGGATAACACATTTTCAAACATCACACAATCATCCTTTAGAGAGTTTGGAAACAGCACATCACCTTAAGTGTAATAGGTAATAAAATTGTTATGCAACAAACATTAATTGATTTTGTGTTTTTTATTGTGATGCAGTTAATCGATATAATCATATCTTGCAGACAAATTACGCAATCTGATAAAACAATGTTGACGACTATGAATGATGCCGAAATTCGGACTTACCAGGCATTGAATTACATTGGAAATATGTCTGGTGATCCTACAAGCATACATTACAAAAAGAAAAATGCTTACAACTACCTAAACAAGCAGAGGAATGATACCCGGTGATTTCAATACTGCTGTTGCTATGTTTGAAGGAGTGAGGATGAGCGATCCTAACTTGGTTGTTGAGACAACTTGTGACGAAGACGGGAGATTAACCAAGGTTTTTTGGTGCGACGGATTTTCCCAGGCATCATATGTGCAATTCGGCGATCTTCTAATTTTCGACAGCACATACAAAACAAACACGTACAAATTTCCACTGGTGATATTTTTGGGAATAGATAACCACCTACATACCACAATATTTGGTGGGGCATTATTTCATAATGAGACGTCCGAATCATACGTCTGGTTGTTAACGACATTTGTTGCGGCAATGAAAGGAAAGATGCCTAAAACAGTGGTGACTGACCAAGATGAGGCGATGCGATCTGCGATAAAGAAGATCTTACCCGAGTCTACTAAACACTGACTATGCTCATGGCATCTCGAGAGAAATTGTGTCCAACGAGTGAAGGTCCATGAATTTTGCAAAGTCTTTGGGAATGTCATTACAAAAGCTTTGACACCTGCAGAATTTGAAACAGAATGGGAAATGGAAACGTTGAAACATGGTGTGTCGGATAATCCATGGGTGAAAGAAACTTTCAAAAGAAGACATCAATGGTGCGATGCATATCTTCGAGGGAACTTCATGGGGATGACACGGACAACACAACGATCGGAATCATTGAATGCGCTATTTAAAAATGGAGGCACATCGGGAAGGACGATTACAGAGCTCCTAAAAAGTTTCCATCGTATCGTGTCATCCTTGCGTGAATTTTTTTTTCAGCAACAGGAAAATTCAGAGATGTACCCAGCGGCCATTCCCTTTGCAACACCACTTCACAATATTCAGGTACAACTATCTGGAATCTATACACGCTCAGTTTTTGCAAAAGTTCGTAAGGAGATAGAAAACGAGCAGACCAATCTTGTACTTGCGAATGAGATGGAAGGAGACTCACATGTGTTTATGATGGAAAAATATGCTTCAACAGACCGAAGAAAGTTGGCGGTCCGCATAAATTTTGGTGAAGAAAAATTTGAGTGTGCATGTAAAATGTTGGAAACGGATGGCTTGCCATGCAGTCATATTATTACTGCTTTTAAGTACTTGCAGCTTCAAAAAGTGCCAACCGAATGCATATGTGACAGGTGGACGATATTGGCGGGTAAATATCTTAGAGAAAAATTTCACTACATCCCTGCATCTGCTGATCCAAAACATAAAAGGTATTACGAACTGTATAAGGAATCAATTGAAATGTGTATGGAGGCGTCACATACTGATTCAGATACTTCGCGGTGTATGAAGAAAGTTCGACGTGCTACAGATAACATTCAGAATAAAGAAGGAGACGAGAACGTAAATTCAACTGATGATTTCGATAAAGGATCACAAGTTGTGAAGGACCCGGTACGAGGCTCTGAGCAGTCTAATAAATCGGGCGACCCACCTAAGGCTAGGTCTAGAGGAGCACCACCAACAAAAAAGCAAAAGTGCAAATCATGCGGGTACGTGTTCTATACCTTACAAGACAATTGAAATTGGTTATTTTAATAGTTTTTTACCTTATACATTTTATTTTATATGACACTTCACTTCTAATTTGCAGTCAACTGGGGCATAAAACGACTATCTGTCAATCAAATAAACCGAGTAGCCAACCGTCACAATCTCAAGTTGGAAACGACGAGGAATTTTGCTTTCCATTAGGAACTCAGTAGAAATGGACTTCGTTACATTAAAATTTTAAATATATATTGTGTAAGGGCCAACCAAAAAATTGAATACTTTTGTGGTAGTACAATTTATTTAAATATGAGGGGAATAAGGTCATAAATGATTACATATGAGTTTGGTGATTAAACAAGTTTATGATTGGTGTTTGACGTAGATTTCTGAATACTTTATTTTATGTGGGAATGATGTGTATGGTTGAACATACATTGGTTTCTTTTTGCTTTTTGTTGAAGATGGTCAGATGGTTGAAACATTTAAGTAGGATAATACAAGTTGCTGTTATTGATAAAGATGCAAGTTGCTGTTGTTGATGAAGATGTGTTTTGTTTGTTTAATGACTTGGATTCTGTGTTCCTGCTACCTTGAGCATAATTTATGTTTTGTACAGCTTGTGTATTTTATTATTATTTTTTTTTTTGCTAGAGTCTTCTTGCTCTATTTTTTTTTTTTTNNNTTTTTTTTTTTTTTGTCTTACGTGTGTGTGGCCTTTGTACTTGTGTAGGTAAGTTCTTTTTTTATTTTATTTTTTTCGTTTTCAGCCCGTTGGTTGGTCATATGCTAAAAGTGATCTAGTATTGGGAAAATACGGTTCTTAATGACTGTAATCTGCAGTTGTTTTACAAATTGTTGTTTCACATAAAGCAAGTGTTGCGTGTTACTCAATTTTCATGCCAC
>CACSLK010028053.1:10982145-10998860 GCA_902706635.1 Striga hermonthica | reverse complement strand
CCACCTGGCAGTGGGCATGGGGGAGATGATACCTGACCTGGGTAGGGAGGTGGCCAGGCTGGTGGAGTCTCCGGCGGTTTACGGAGGGGCGGAGGCGGCGGCAGCAGCAGGGGTGGGGGTGGGGGTTGCCGTGGCCGCCGGGGGGAGGTCGAGGGACATAAGAGAGGAACTCGGGACGGCTCAGCAGTGGTTGCTCGACTTTTTGAGGGACCAGGGGTGCTCGACAGGGAGGGATATTGCCGACAAGTTTGGGTTGTGGCGGGTCAGGTACAGGGACGACGGACAAATAGCATGGGTCTGCAGGAGGCATATACATGCCAGGGCATATCAAATAGTTGAGGCGCCAATTTGAAATGCATGGCTCATTTTGGTTAGTTAAGGAATAATCTTTTAGGTTCAAGGCTTCGGGCCTGTTTGTGAATTGTGATGAGAGATTCTTGTGTTTGCTGGAATTGCAATGTCATTTGTTGTAACCATTTTTGTTGCATTTTTCGCTATATTGTTGTTCTTCTTTTCCCCTCATTTTTCTTTATTTTAGGTTATTTCGTAAGTTTTTAGTTCGTTTTGTGTTTTATTATGTGTTTTGTTCTATTTTGGTTTTCTTTGTGTTTTTCGTGTGTTTTCCGGTTTTTCTTTGTTTTTGGTGTGCATGTCGGAAGTCTCGTGAGGAGTTAATTATAGACCGGGCATCATGGTTATGTAGATGGACTCGTTGGCTACAATAGAAAAAAACGGAAGTTGATTTCGAGTTTGGATGAATCCGGACGGAACAAAAATGCAAAGCCGCGCAAGTTACCGACCCTTTAAAGGTTGAAAATTCCACATAATTTTTACTCTAGGCAAAAGTGTGGTTTGCAAGCATCATTGGATAGAGGGGTTCATTAGCTACGCGTAGGAAAAAACGGAATTCAATTCCGAGTTCGGACGAGCCCAAAACAAGCCCGAGAAGCAGAGCTGCCCGAGACGTGCGCGAATGCGCGCGGAAAAATCACTTTCGGTTTTGGTCCGAAAATTCCATCTTTTATCTCAAATTTCCTATCTTCTTTCACCTTTTCTTCCATTCTTTCTTTGGTACATGAATTGTGGTTGATTTTTAGTTGAATTGTGGTTATTGTTGGTAAATTGTGGTTGATGTTGGTGGATTATGGTTGATGATATATCTATAAATAGCTCCATCATCTAACCAACATCTATCCCTCACAATCCAAAATATTATCATCCTCACCACTACCATCATTCTTATATGTTGTCTTAGATTAGTTTCTCTTTTGGTTGTGAATTTTGGAGGTGTTCTCCAAGGCTTGTACTTGTTCCGGTGTGGCGTGCATTTGTTTTCGGTTTGGCGTTTGTATCAACTTTATTTCTCGACTTGGATTACTTGTAAGTTGTTTTTCTTGTAATGATAATTTGCAATGAAACTTATGTTGAGTTTATTTTTTTTATATGAATAGCTAAATCATTTGCTAGGGATAGAGATGATATTTGATTTCGTATGTGATTATCGTACTCGTCGATTGTTCACTTTGTATGAGTTAATTCTAAATTCGGTTTTTGATTTTTACTTTGAAATGACATATTGTTGAAAAGTGACAATTCAACCTTGCAATTGATTTCTAAGTATTGAAGAGTGACACTTCAATGTTAAACTTGTTTTCAAATTGAATATGATGTGTTCTATTGTGACGATCACTATCCGAATAGACTAGACGACTAAAAATTCTATAGTGTATTTTAATTGACTCTTGAACCGAAAGGGAAGAGGTCACTCGATCGAGACTCATACAAAATAGACATAATCCGAAAGGTATTGTCTATGTGTTAAACAACTCGTTAATTTACCGTTTATATTTATTCTCATAATCCAAAAGGTATTGAGGATAAATCTCTAAACGTGTAGGTGACTCGAATTCTTTAACCGAACAATCACAAGTCGATAATTGCATTTCGATTCAAAATATTTATTCCCGATTCCCTAGTATCTTTCGCATTTTCTTCATTTATCATTTTAGTTGTTTTATATTATTTATAGTTAATAATGAATCATTATCAATCTATCTTGATTAGAATGTTTAGGATTCATTTTGTTTTTATGTGCTATCAATATCAATCTAAATTCCGAATAGTCTTCCTCAAGAGAACGACCCGGGAAACGAATAATTTGATTCGGTGCTCGGTAAAATAAAAATAATTTGTACACAACAGGCCCCATATGTCAACCCATTTTATCTGATTTTGTTAACAAATTTGATCGGATTTTGATAACAAATCTCGAATTTTTTAACAAATTTGATCTGATTGTGATACAAATTTCGGATTGTCATAACATATTTCATATTTTTTTATAAGAAACCTTTTAAAATATCGGTTTTTTTTTTTTTTTTTTTAACACACTTCATAATTATTTACACACACTATTTGCCGATAATCTTTGGAATTTCTTTTGGTAACAAATTTCACATTTTTTTTCGGATTTTTGGAGTTAAATATTGAAAAAAAATCTCGAGATTTGATAAATGATACATATCAAAATATTATTTTTTAATAAATCCAAAAAGCCTTACCAAATTAATTTGTAATAAACTCCATTAGTTTTGGTAAACATTATGTCACATTGATATGGCTCATAATCTTTAAAAATAGAAGATTAATTGTTGACTTACTAATATAAGCATTATCAATTGGCCCCACATGTCTACCAATTTAATCAGATTTTGGTAACAAATTTGATCGGATTTTGATAACAAATCTCGGATTTTGGTAACAAATTTGATCTCATTTTGATAATAAATGATTTTGTTAACAAATTTGATCTGATTGTGATAACAAATCTCGGATTTTTTATAACAAATCTTTTATATTTTGTTTTTTTAACACACTTCATAGTTATTTACACACAGTATACTGTCGATAATCTTTGGGATTTCTTTTGGTAATAAATTTCACAATATTTTCGTATTGTTTGAAGTTAAATATTGTAGAAAATTCTCGAGCTTTGATAAATCATACATATCAAAATAAAAATATTATTTTTCAATTAATTTAAAAAACCTTACCAAATTAAATTGTAACAAACTCCATTAATTTTGGTAAACAATTATGTCACATTGATAAGCATGATCTTATTTCTTAAGCTAATCCGATCTTTTTTAACTTGATATTTTGTAACTAGCTATATCTCCTCTATGGGTCTGTGTAACGGGACACATGGTTGTGACAAAGTTCTCCACTCACGTTCTCGGGTGTAAGATATCACTGGCGATCACGCAGCTGATAAAGTGTTGGAATGACTATAACTCCTTATGATGTTAGAATCCCTTTCAAGTTCCATCATTGGTAGTTTCCCATTATGTTTTATTATGCCATGACTATAAATAAGAGTAGGGACAATCATTGTTTTGTCATGGTCAGTCGTATGTTGTTATCTCCTATGTCACAAATAGAAATGATTTAAAAATCTAATTTGTGGCGACGATGACGTGCCAAAGAATCAAACCATGAACGTTGTATAGAAGACAATGTTCAATAATATATAGATTTATTTTCATTATATTTATTAATTTTTAAATTATTAATGACCTGATCTATTATTTAGTAAGTACTTTGAATTTTAACTGAAAATTGTTCATTAAAAGGGACGAAGATAATAAACCCCGTGCATCGCACGAGTACTGTACTAGTATTGTTAAATCATAGACTAATTAGGCTTATTAGATTCGTCTCAAAAAATAGTCTCTGATCGTAAAAAATTTTTGTAAATAGTCTACGTTTAATATTTCATGATTGAGGTGACGACGGGTAGAAAGGCCTTATTAGTTCTTAGGCTGATCGACTCGATCTGACGTTCTTATGCCGATCGACTCGATCTGACGTTATACAAAAGCAAGCCTGGAAAATCCAATCAATGAATGTCGATTTGTTGGTTGCTTTCTCGATAGACACTACAACAGGACTAAATATACATAATAAAATTAAGGTTCAAACTTTTCCATGATTTTTTATTCACTGCCTTATTCCCTTCGTTGATACCTGGTTTTTCTTTTTTTTTTTTTCTAATAATGGAAATTGCATAAATTCCATAGATATGTTGAGGCCTTTGCAGGATTCACATTACTCAGGATTTTTTTCTATATAGCCCTTTTTTTTTATACCGAGGTTTCAGGCTTACGCCTGACTATTCCTCGAGGAAACAGCCCCTGGCCCCTCAGAAACTGCCTCCAATTAAATCGCGGTAGCCACGCGATGGCTCCCAGGTTCCTAACTACCCTCAACTACAGCGCATAAGGAGTCGATCCCCAAGTGATTGCTCGCTGACCTCCCCAGCTCCAAGTTGGCCCCAACTATCCAGCCGCAGGGTCCCACCGAAGTGGTTGCTTCATGCTGGCCCTCCCAAACTTCATGCTGGCCCCACCTATCCAGCTGCGGGTTCCCACCGAGTCTCAGCCTCCCACACTACCGCTTGCAGCCCTCACTACTAATTGTTCCACCATCTGCGCTCCGGGGAGCTCGAACCCATGACCTCAAGCCATGGGTGCCTCCCTCTTAGCCAGTGGGCTAATAGGTCATTGGCTTCAATATAGCCCTTTGATTTTCAAAAATGTGGAGGCATAATTCCTTAGCATTGCAATCCTATGACCTGATTCCGGAGGAAAGTAAAAATGAGGTCGGACCTATTGGAAACTTTCCTGGCGCGAAATCAGATTCGCGCGTCTCGCTCTAATGCAAGTGTAAGCGTCCGGGTCCGGTTTGGAGTAAATCGGTTCTTGTCCTTGCCGGTAGAACGCCGGAAACCTGCAAATAACTCTCACACCGGGGGTTGGGTCTGGTAAAGAGCCTCCGATGCTTAAGTCAGTATGTGTATGAGTATACTGGAATTTAGAGAATGAATAGAATGTGTTAAGGAAGAAAGGCTCACCCCCTTTATATAGGGGTGAGATATCTGCCCTAATAGCTGCCCGGATAAGGCTAAGTTAGCTGCCCAAGCTGCCCGTCCGTACTCTGACACGCCGCGCACATGTCAGAGGTGGCGCAAGGCGTTGGGAGCTGTCAGAGGTGGTTATCGCTATCACCCAATACATCGTCGACACGTGTCCTTCCTGCACATGGGATAAATATTCTCCTGAAGCTCAGTCAGAGACCCTCACGCGCGTCTGCTATACACGCGTCTAGGTTTATGTCGATCAGCTTGCTCGATCACTCAGCTTGCTCGATCACTCATCTGATCGATTGATGGGTAGCTCGATAAGTCTGATCGAGCGCCAGGCTTCTCGATCGTCTGTTCGGTCGGGCCTTGGGCTGCCCGAGCGCCTGTGTGGTCGAGCCTTAGGTTGCTCGATCGCTTGTATTCCCGCCTTTGGGCTTGGTTTGCTCCCGGTCTGCTCTTTTCAACCGGCTCACCAGACCTGTTCGTCTTTATACAGATAATATCCTATATCATCTAGTCCCCCCCACTCTGGTCGAGTCAGGATGACTCGATCTAAGAGTGAGTCCATGCTTATCGACCTCCTGGGTGGTTCATCGCCCAATGTCGATCGCTAGCAAGTTTCCCGCTTATTCCTTTGAATAATTCCACATTAATCTCCAGACTTAAAATCACCTGTCCCACGTCTTTCTTGTCGCGCCCACTTTTTCGCCACGTGTCCCACCTTTTCATGTGTGTCAGGTGCTTTAATGATGACACCCCCTCGCCTAACGCGCCCGCTTGGAATACCGTGCAATTTAATATCTCTGCCGCACGATCTAGCTTTAATCAAACGGCTTTCCTTCTTCCCCTTTTGATTTTTCCCCAAGTATAAAGCCAACACTTGGGAAATTTTAGACTTTTTTCCACCTTCAACTATTTTCGAATTTCTCTGCACTCAACCTCTTCTCTGCAAATATCATTTAGTTCTTCCGCAGTTCTTCCAGCGCTTCTCCGAATTTCCAGCGTTCGCCGACCCACGGTTATGAGTAAGATTCTTCAAACTTGATCTTGCGCTCTCTATGATTCTAGTTTAGATGTTCTTGAGTTTATGGGCGTGTTGTTGAATCTCTGGTATGCCTTGTGTTGAATCAGTGCTTTAAGCGTTTTTATCTGTCTATTGGGTGTTATGAATTTTGTTTTTCTTCTGAAAATTTTCGAGATTTCTATCTCTGCGCTTCTCAAATTCTTCTCTTGATTTTTTCTTTGGGGGGGGTTGTTCCTTTGGAAACCCTAGTTTTCCCCCTTTCCCCTTCTTCCCTTGGTGACGGCTTCTTTTTGATATTATTCTCTTTGTGTTTATCTTGCTTTTTCAGACTCTGAGACCTCCTCTGATTCAGTCGAAATATTGCCTTCCGCACTTGAGGCCGTCCCTCTCTCTGTTCTTCGTCCCGGCGATACTGTTCCTACACGCGTCTTTCCAGCTTCAGTCTCCTCTTCCAATTCCGGCGATTCTATGGATAATATTCCTCTTCGACGTCGTCGAGCAATCATCGGTGAGCTAGATGAGCCCGAGGTAGGTGCAGCCGCTCCTTCTCCCCCTTCCAGCGCTCCTCCTTCTTCACCTCCTCCTGTTATACCCCCTTCTCTTCCCAAGAAATCCTCAACTAAAGCTGTCTCCAAATCCTCGACCAAGACCTCCCCTAAGACCTCTTCTCTTTCCCTTTCCAGCTTTTGGGTAAATCCCTCGAACATTGGTCATCCAATCGGCTGGTCTTTCTACAGCTCGTCTCGATCCGATAGGTATGACCATCCTCCCAGGGATTGCTATACCTTTTTCGAGGTCCAATTCAAGTTGGGATTGCGCTTTCCTCTCAACCCCGATATCCTTCGCATTTGCGAGTGGTTTTCACTTCCTCTACACCAACTTCCCCCCAACGCTATCCGCTTCATAACCACTTTCATTATTCTTTGCCGCATCCGTCTAGGTCGATTCGATCTAGACTTTTTCCACTATTGTTACTGCCCTTCTAAACTAGGCAGAGGCCTATACCTTAAGAGCCACAACGGCGCACACTTCATCAACGACATTCCCACCAACCTTCCCAAATGGGTCGACCGGTTCATTTTCGTTCAGCCCGACGTCCCCTTTCCTTGGCCCTCTGTTCCATGGGTTAAGGATGTTTCTCCAGAGGCGGCCTCATCTCCTCCCGCAAATGCCCTTTTCGACCAACGGATCCACACTTGGAATGCCAAGACCGTTGCGTCCGAGAGGCTCCTCAAGGATGATACCTTCTTCATTACTACGGCCTCCTTACTCACAAAACCCTTTCTCCTCCTACCAAAGAGATCCTCGACCTCGTTCGGCTTGATGATGACCCAGGTGGTCTTTGCTTGGTTGGTTTAAGTGTCTCTACATATTTGCTCCTATATCGATGTAAATGCTAATGTCAGTTTTATCCTGTTTGATGTGCTCGTGCAGAGGCTCCCAGTTTCAACATTCCCTTGAGGAAGGTGCCTCTAAAAAAGAAGACCGAGGGCACTCCTGGTTCGGCCGGGGGTCAGGCCGAGGGTTCGACCACTTCCTCGGGGTCTCGACCAGAGCCGCAGCCACGGTCGCCTCCCCAAGAAACTCCTTTACCTCCGCCTCCACCGCCAGGGCCCCAGCAACCTCAACCGGAACAGCCACCACAACAGCCTCTACCGCACCAGCAACAACAACCGAAACAACAGGAACAACAACAACAACAAAAACAAAAGCAGCAACAACAACAACAACGGCAGCCATCTCCCAAGACCTCACAGCAGCTACCCTCCAAAACCCCGCAACAGCAACCTCCCAAGGGGAAATCTGACTCTCAGTCGACTTCCAAGTCGTCGACCACCTCGAAACCGATCGACCAACCACATAGATCCATTGATCGCCCAAAAACCGTTGACCGCTCTCAGGGATCAGACGACCGCTCACAGAGGACCAGCTCTCGGGCTTGTAATCCTAAGGACAACCCCCAAGACCACATCACTAAAAAATCTTCTGACCCCCACACCTCATCCAAAACCAAAACCCAAGAGAAACTGCCGCCTGCCCACCAATCCTCCAAAACCACTCTCGTCATATCGACCAAAACTCTGGTCGAATAAGAGTGATGACGGGGGGCGTGAGTCAGCCTTGGGTAAGCGCTCTCGAACTGAGCAGGGCGAAATCGTTGCCAAGCGGGGGCGTGCGGGCTATTTTCCCTCTGATCCACTAGCCCCGAAATCGACATCTCTCTTGTCGGCCCCCGTTAATGAGGTGGCCGACCGCCTCGAGGGCGCCGTTCTCGAGGATGATCGCAAGAAGGCCGGCGTCACGCTGCCCGAGATTGGCGACAAACTCGTGCAGTGGTTTGCTCAGGTATTACTCCTCTAACTCTACCCTGGTTCTTCTCCTTTTTCTTTGTCGATTCATGCGTTGAATTGTCTTGTCTTCTTTGTTGATAGGGCTTGGTCGATTTTTTGCCACTGGCCAAGGAAGCTCGGGACAGCTCGGGCAAGTCGATCAAGGCTCTCGAGAACACCGTTGGCTATCTGCAAGACAAAAATTTGACCCTCCTGCAGCATAATGCCAAACTCCGCGAGACACAGACGGAACAGAAAACTGAGTTCGACGTCAAGATTAAATCTCTCGACGAAGAACTTAGTAATAAAGGAAAGGCTCTCGCGGAGAGAGATGCTGCTCTCGCGGCCAAGGAGGCTGCCGTGGCGGAAAAGGAGGCCGCCATGAAGGAAAAAGAGGCCTTGCTCGATCAAGAGCAGACTGCTCGAGCTGAGGCAGAGAAGGCTCGACTTGATGCGGAGAAGGCTCGAGCAGAGGCGGAAAAGGCTCGGGCTGAAGCGGAGAAGGCTCGGGTTGAGATGGAGGCCACTTTGGCCAAAGAAAGGGCTGCCCATGCTGAGGAGAAGCAAAGATATGCAAATGCCACTGCTCTTCGAGCTCGGCAGATGCTTTGGGCGGCGACCACTGGGCAGCTCTTCCTCCACGAACACCGCGCGCAAGTGGTGGCTGACTTCATGCAGTCACCACAATATTTAAAGGAGTTGCAAGATTTCGGGGTAGACTGCTTTCAGTTTGCCCTGCAAAAGGCCGGGGAGCAAATTGCTGAAGATGATTTCGAGCAGCTCGACCCCTTGGCTATTTGGGATGCTTTGCCCAAGGTGCCCTCGAGCTTCGGCGGGGACCCTTCCTTGCCAGCCGAGCATGAATGGTGGTCGGGTCAGCTCGAGAGAACCTTAGGCCGATCGGAAATTCTAAAGAAGACCTTCGCTCTGCCCGATGATACTACTCCTCCAACTGCCATGTTGGTCGCAATGGCTGAATCTATTCGACGACGTCCCCTTAATGAAGCCTGCAATTCGACCTCTGGTACCGGCCCTCAGCTCGACCCGAATGCTAGTTCGAGCAATGCTGATTCTGCCGCCGCTCCTCTACCGTAGATTAGCATTATGTTTTTCGCTTTGTCTTTCTTGAATTAGAACCATGTACCTTAATGAACTTTGTAATATCCTTGGAATGGAAATGTTTTTGCTTTCAGTTTGTCTTTATCTTTTATAATGCTTGTGGGTAATTAGACTTGGTGTTTTCGTTGTAACTCTTCCATTTGGAGGATTAAAGCAAACTCCAAGGCAGGATCGATGTGAACTTTAATATATGAACAACAGGCTTTTACTGGTCGGCCCGTTCTTCATTTATTGAATCAATGTTTGTGTGTTTGCCTCATGACCGCTTAAATAATTTGCCCTTTAACGTGTGTATATATACACATGCCCACCCCTGGAGGTGGTCGAAGCATGCGACCGTCCAGCCTCGAGGCCTTAAACATGACGGGTTTTAAAATTTTGAACACATGCCCACCCCTGGAGGTGGTCGAAGCATGCGACCGTCCAGCCTCGAGGTTCAGTTTGGAGTAGACCGGTTCTTGTCTTTGCCGGTAGAACGACGGAAACCTGCAAATAACTCTCACACCGGGGGTTGGGTCCGGTGAAGAGCCTCCGATGCTTAAGTCAGTATGTGTATGAGTATACTGGAATTTAGAGAATGAATAGAATGTGTTAAGGAAGAAAGGCTCACCCCCTTTATATAGGGGTGAGATACCTGCCCTAATAGCTGCCCGGATAAGGCTAAGTTGGCTGCCCAAGCCGCCCGTCCGTACTCTGACACGCCGCGCACATGTCAGAGGTGGCGCAAGGCGTTGGGAGCTGTCAGAGGTGGTTATCGCTATCACCCAATACATCGTCGACACGTGTCCTTCCTGCACATGGGATAAATATTCTCCTGAAGCTCAGTCAGAGACCCTCACGCGCGTCTGCTATACACGCGTCTAGGTTTATGTCGATCAGCTTGGTCGATCACTCAGCTTGCTCGATCACTCATCTGATCGATTGATGGGTAGCTCGATAAGTCTGATCGAGCGCCAGGCTTCTCGATCGTCTGTGCGGTCGGGCCTTGGGCTGCCCGAGCGCCTGTGTGGTCGAGCCTTAGGTTGCTCGATCGCTTGTATTCCCGCCTTTGGGCTTGGTTTGCTCCCTGTCTGCTCTTTTCAACCGGCTCACCAGACCGGTTCGTCTTTATACAGATAATATCCTATATCACGCTCGTTTTTGCTGAGTTGCTCATCTTCCCGCTCGCGTCCACGACGAACGACCACACCATCACCCGATTCCCTCGACGGTCGCCCGTTGTTGGCACACCAGATGGTCGCGGCATCCTGTTAGGTTGCAGCCGCCGACGACGCCGGGCCCAACCCGTCCGCCGCGTATCCAACAAGTCGGGCTGGCCCACCGCCGATGCTGCCCGGCGCAGCCGCCGGCGCCGAGGTGGCAACCAGCGATGCCCGTATGGCCACCAACCGCCGCGCCGAGCAGGTTTGGGAGCACAAAGGCGGTGTTGTCGTCGGCGAGCATGAGCCACTGCACATCCTCGCCCTTCTGCGACTGCTTGAGCATGGAGACGAGCTCCCAGGTGATGCGCGCGACGCGGACGACTGATGGAGAGGACGCGCGGGCGCGTGTACGGAAAGCGGGACACGTCGGCGGAGACACGGAGGGAGAGGCCCGGTGGGAGGTCACGGGCGTCCGCGTTCGGCTCCAGCTCTTGAGTGGCGGAGACACGGCTTGAGTCAGTGGAATGGCTAGCAGTCCAGTGATGGAGGCCGGCATGGAGCTCAGGGCAAAAGCCCAGCCTGGTAATCTGGGCAGATGACGGTGACGTCATGGCGCCATGCACCTTCCTGGAGGTGTCGTTCTTCGAGACAATTGCCCCTGCACCACCGCGACCATGTTCTGGGCGAAAAGCCCTGCCTTGGATTCCTCTAAGGCCAGTGACGATCATTGTTGAAGGTGTCGCTGAAGAAATGGCCTCCTGCTTTCGGCATCTCAGGTGTCCCTTCCTAACTGTGCCTGCTGTGCTTCATTTCCGCTCGCTTTGGTCTGTCCGGCACCCCTTGACGTTGTCTGCTTGGTCGTTGTTTGGTTCGTTGGCGGATGCTTTGTCGCTGGGTCGCTTGGTTCGTTGGCGGATGCTTTGCCGCCTAGTTGCTTGGGTTCGTTGGCGGATGCTTTGCCGCCTTGTCGTTGGCCTCCTCTCGGCAGATGCTTTGCTGCCGAGAGTGACCAGCCTTCCGCCGCTACAGATGTTTTGCCGTAGTGGGTCGCTTCTCTCTCGGTGGATGCTTGGCCGCCGGTTGGTTTGTTGGCGGATGCTTTGCCGTCATTGTAGCTGGACGGTCTCTGGTGCGACGACCATTGTGATCTTCTTTTGCAGGCACAGTTGTATGGTTTAGGTGTTGAGGGACGTCACTTTATTTGTATCTTTTCTTGTTTCTTTGTGTTTGGCGTCTGTTTTTCTTTTTTGCTAGCTCCTCTGTAGCGCCCAGAAAATTATTTACTATTTATGGAGCTCGACTATATTTCCATAAATATTAAGTTTCCAAATTTAATGCATTTATTATTATTATTTGCATTAGATTGAGTAATTAGTATTAAAGTCTAAGCCATGGAGAATTTATTTGATTTTAATTATTAAAGTCAGATTTATTTATCCCAAGTATCGGTTAATTTTTTAAACCGAGCCTTGGAATGATCGGAATTGTATTTACGTTGACCGGGGTCGAATAATTCATTTATTCGAGTCTAATCATTTTCGAGCAAGTCCAATTATTTTAACCGGCCCATTTAAGTTAACCGAGCATATAGTCGCTTTTTAAATACAAGCCCAATTATTTTAGTAACTCGAGCGACTAATTTATTTAGTCCAAGTTCCAGTCGACTTATAATACCGAACAAATAAGATTTTCTAAGTCTATGTTCGATTTAATCGAGCCCGATAGTAGGAGATTTTAAAGGCCCGATTTTAGAAATTTTGAAGCCCGATTATTCGAGTCCAAGTCAATTTAATTAAAAGCCCAAAAAATTGGCCCAATTCACACCAAAACCCTAAATTCCCTCTACTACTATAAATAAATCATCTCCTTCTTCATCTACATCTCCCAACACAAGAAATGAAGGAATTCGGCTGCCACCCCTCTTTCCGGCGAACTTCCGACCGTCGAGCGCCAAACCACCACCAGCATCCTCGTCGCAACTCAACCTCTCGCCGGAAAACGCAAATCCGCCACTCATCTCCCTCTTCCAGCTCGAGTTTGCAGCCACCATTTCGAGCTCGAGCCCCGCCGTCGACCTCGAGTTTCATTTTCTGGCGAGCCTCTGCAACCAAGCTCTTGTCGCCGTCACTTGCAGCAGCCCCGTCTGCTGGTCGCACCACCTCAGTACACGCGCCACCGAGCCGCCTCATCTGCTCGCAAGTCCTGTCGAGCTGTCGCCGTCCATCTCTCTCAGTCGTAGCTTGAACACCGACGAGCCAAAGAAGTCCAGCAGCACAGCTCGTCGCTTTCAGCGAGCCACTCAACCACTTTCCGGCGAGTTCGTTTCACGTCGTTCCCAGCCGCCCTTCACGCCGGCGACGATGCCACACATCAGGCGAGCCCAGGTTCGCGACTGTACATCAACCAGTGACCCTCGTGTGAGTCCATCTGGAGTCTTGTTTGGCAGCTTCCGTACACGCGCCTGGGGACCCGCGACCAGCACTCTCGAGCGCGTCTCGAGCCTCGATCTAGGCAAACCGAATCAGCCCAACCTCTGACTCAAGTCCAACAGACCATATTCGTACGGTGCAGCTCAGATCCGAGCTTGATTAGTTAGCCCGACCCGGTTCCGAGAGCAACCAAGGACTTATTATCTCTATTTATCTTCTGATTTTTGTTTCGAACCCCTCGGGAGGTATAATAGCTGAAACTCCATCTTCGTGGCCTTAGACAACAATTTAAATTAATTATAAAAATAAGTTTTGGGAAATTTCGAGCTTGATATGATTTATTACGATTTTATCGAGTAAAATAGCTATAAATTCATTAAATATTGGTGGTTGACCCAAAAATTACGAAACAAAATCGATAAATCATAATTTAATGTCTTGAGGCTTAGGTTCAAATTTGAGAAATTTTAGAGTTCGTTTGATAGGCGAACGAGATTTTTGAATGATTTGAGCGGTTGAAGCGGTTACTAGTTAAATGTGTTAGGAGTTGAATTGAGTTGCGATATTTTGACCATATATCATGTATATGTTGAGGATGGTGTGTTTCAAATTTCGTAATTTTCAGACACCGTTTGATATAGAATAAATATCGAGACGTTAGCTTCATTTTGCGATATTTTAGAATATTAGTCCGGTTGATATTTTAGCTGCAGTTGTTGATTATAAAATTGGTAAAAATCACATAGAAATTATGAATTAAGGATCGAATTTAAATGAGTTAAGATTTTCGAGAATAAAAAAACCCTAGTCTTATCCAGTTCTGATAACCGGATATTATTTCGGATCCGAGTTTAATGGATCGAACCCTAGTGACGTTTAAACAATTTTAGACATCGTAGCACTAATTCGTAAAGTGTATCGTCGTCCCGCACACGTGCTCGACTCTCATCCGATCATTGGAGTCAAACCACCGAGTGCGTGCCCGTGCACCGAGTCCGAGTCAAACCACCGAGTGCGTGCCCGTGCACTGAGTGCGAGTCAAACCACCGAGTGCGTGCCCGTGCACCGAGTCCATCCGACCTACAGTTTACGCGCCATCTCCGTTAGCCGTGGTCCAAGCACGCCCCTGCGTCAGTGACCGTGGCACCGCTCCAAACCGTGCATCGGTTAAGCCATGTCAGTCGAGTTCGTGCCGGCCCCGAGTTGCCATGCCGAACCCGGACCACGATCAAACCGAGCTGCACATAGTCAAGCCAATGATCGACCGACTCCGAGTGAGTCATCGGTCCAGTTCAATCAAACCAGTTCAGGCAGTCCGGAGAGAGCTGCAGTACTGTCGGATCAGTCTGGGTAGCCGGACGATTCGAGAAATTTCAGATAGATATATTTCAGACAAATTTAAGATTTCAGATATAAAGTTAAGATTTAAGATATATTTAAGATCCAGACATATTTCAGATTTAATCAAATTTAAGATTTTAGTCATGTTATGTTAAGTCAGATTATAGTCTCAGACTTAGAAATATTTCAGAGAACTCTAGTATGCCTCAAAGACAATAATATTTTCAAAATCAGCTCGTAAATCCCTAAATGATTTTTAAAGCCAGGTGAGCGAACCTAGACAGCTCAGATAATAAAATTTGAGTTTTCAGTTTAAGATAAGTACTTAAATATATTTTGTGCTTATATATTTTGTAGTTGTGGAGAGTAGAACCTCCGACAGTTGCAAACCATTCAGTACTTGTATTTCAGCATATCAGGTGGGGACCCTGTACTGGGTATTACATCTTTTATAATCGCAATACCATGGTTGAGGTATGTATGTAAGATTCTGCCCGAATAGGGGCAATTACCTAGCGAGTAGATCTTTTCTAGCTAGGTGAATCGAACGCTAGTTAAGATGAGATAAGAATTCTAGTGCAGCTTTGAGTTAAGTGAATTCAGAACCCTAGAGCAGCCTTGAGTTAAGTTTAATTTCAGATGACCTTAGAATAATTCTTCCATAAAAAATATTGATCTAGAGATAGATTTTGTCATAACCAAGTGTTTCGAATCTCTAGTTATTATAAAGAACTCTAGTGCAATTGTGAGTTAAGCTCCAACCTTAGAAGTGCATAAGAGTTAGTTCTGCCCTAGTATGGGCAATGACCTACAGATTAGGTCCTACAGTTGCTTATCGTGAGCGTGAAGACCTAGTCTCCTTCTCGCCTGTTAAGCAGTCAGTTGAGCAGAAATTATATAAGGTAAGTTGAGCAGCTATTAGAGATAGTCAGTTGAGCAGCAGTTATAGACAATATACTTATTTATACGCATTTGTGATGTGTTCTATCATATTAGATGTATGCTTAGGTTGTGATGTGTTCTATCCTATTAGATGTATGCTTAGGTTGCGATGTGATTTATCATTTTAGATGTATATTAAGGTTGGGATGTGCTTATCATATCATATGTATGTTTAGTTCGTGATGTTGCAGTTATAGTTAGTCAGTTGAGCAGCAATTATAGTTAGCCTGACGAGCACCCATTATAATAGACAGTTGAGCATTAGTTATAGTTATCCAGTGGAGCAGAAACTATAGACAGTCAGTTGAGCATCGGTAATAGGCAGTCAGTTAAGTAGCAGCTATAGATAGTGTGCTGATTTATGTATTTATTGGATGAATGTTTAATTAGTTAGTAAAATGTTCTTCATCATATCGTTTCCGCCGATTCAGTAAGTACTTGCTTATATGTCGATGTCATGATATGTTATTATATTAGCTGTATATTTCAGTGCCGGTTCCGGCGG
Source organism: Striga hermonthica (assembly GCA_902706635.1). Lineage (NCBI taxonomy): Eukaryota > Viridiplantae > Streptophyta > Magnoliopsida > Lamiales > Orobanchaceae > Striga > Striga hermonthica. Next base: position 10,983,107 of record CACSLK010028053.1, on the reverse strand, counting down.
AGCATGTGGATTATTTATGCTCACGCCCCCCACTAACCATTTTTCAGGTGATGGTGTCGAGCGTAGAGCGTGAGCCGATGATGTGGTGGTGGTCATAGCAAGGATATTTTCAGTAAACATGACATGTATATTATAAATTGTTGGAGTTATTATGTTTTGTTCATGCATGCTTGCATTTGCTTCCGCACTTGGTATTTCAGTATTACAGTATTTCAGTATCTAGAATTTCAGTCTATGCATGCTTAAATTCTTAAATGTTTGGAGTAATGAATTATACTCGGTTGCATGCCTAGTAGTTTAAAGATATTAAAGATTTAAGATTTAAGATTAAAGTTGAGTAGCAACCCGCATATTAAAGTTAAAGTATTTTCGAAAGGTTAATATGAGTTTTCGAAAATTATAACAGAGTTTTCCTTTTATAGCGCGAAAAATTTACTCTGATTTTAGTAAGTCTAGGCGGGGTGTTACAGTTGGTATCAGAGCCACTTAGTGGTTCTGTATACTGAAATTTTGGTAGATTTATGACCACACCACGCTCACGCCACGCCGACTCCGAGGTACGTCGTCTGTACAACTTTTATTAATTGTGAACGCATATTTAATTATAGTCAGATTATTTCAGGGGCGTACGATCTATCCTTCTATTAAAATTTGAGAATTCTAGTCCGAACTCTAGCCAGAACTTGGAAGATTTTAGTGTAACCGGAACTCTAGCCAAGCTAGGTGTTTTCGGAATTCAATGATAAATTATTAAGTATAGTGTAGCTATTTATTAATCGGCTATACTGTTAAAGTCAGAATTTCAGCAGATCTAGTTATTGTGTATCTTATCACTTTTTATTGATTATATTGTTGAGGTATTTGTGTAAGTAGATTGAAGGATCGAGACGGATGAGTAATCCCGTCTTGGTCGATATTTCAGTATGTTAGTTATGACTTAGATGAGTGGGCGATGCCCAGCC
>CACSLK010028053.1:10969726-10980774 GCA_902706635.1 Striga hermonthica | reverse complement strand
TCGGGAGTGAGCAATGGAATCCCAGTGAATTCCATCCAAATGTGCACACCCGGCCAAGTGTTCGGAAGTGAGCAATGGAATCCCAGTGAATTCCATCCGAATGTGCACACCGGGCCAAGTGTTCGGGAGTGAGCAATGGAATCCCAGTGTATTCCATCCAAATGTGCACACCCGGCCAAGTGTTCGGGAGTGAGCAATGGAATCCCAGTGAATTCTATCCAAAAGTGCACACCCGGCCAAGTGTTTGGGAGTGAGCAATGACCTGCAACTAGGTCCTACCAGTTACATATCACCTGGTAGAGATCTCCGCCTAACCAGCTTACCCTGGTCATCCTGGCGTGAGTGCAACAGACCTTGTCTAATCGGACGGATCCGATCAGCCTGACAAGGCAAACGTATTCGTCTAATCGGCTAAGCCCGATCAGCCTGACAAGGTAGATGTGCTTGTCTAATCGGGAAAAGCCCGATCAGCTTGACGAAGCACATAATGGACCTTGTCTAATCGGGTAAACCCGATCAGCCTGATATGGTTAACACTTTTGTCTAATCGTGCAGCGCTCGATCAGCCTGACGAAGTGTACGGTAAATCTTGTCTAATCGGGTGAAACTCGATCAGCCTGATAAGGTAGACCTTCATAGTAAAGAATTACAGTTTAGTTCTCCCTAAGACTAGAAGCGTCGCCATAGCCAAGGGGATGCTGCTAAAAGGGAAAGATAGGCTTCCTCCGAAGTTCCCAAGTTATAATTTCTAAAGTTCTGCCCTGGGACTTTCCAGGGGCACCTAGTGAATTTTGGCGAACCGCCATGACAAACTAGTCCGGAACTTGGGCTAATGGTGTATAACAGCCATAAGGTTGGGTAAGTTATGGAGGCTTGAAATAAGAGTCATTAGTCCGAATTTGCCCGGTGGCTTGAAACCGAAATTTTCTTGGCATAGCCAAGATCACTAGTAGGAGGAAGACCAAATTTAAAGCTAAGAATAATAGTTTTGAGTTCTGACTCGTATTTTAGTTTAGAATTTCCGAGGACGGAAATGCTTTAAGGAGGATAGATTGTAACGCCCAGAAAATTATTTACTATTTATGGAGCTCGACTATATTTCCATAAATATTATGTTTCCAAATTTAATGCATTTATTATTATTATTTGCATTAGATTGAGTAATTAGTATTACAGTCTAAGCCATGGAGAATTTATTTGATTTTAATTATTAAAGTCAGATTTATTTAGCCCAAGTATCGGTTATTTTTTTAAACCGAGCCTTGGAATGATCGGAATTGTATTTAAGTTGACCGAGGTCGAATAATTCACTTATTCGAGTCTAATCATTTTCGAGCAAGTCCAGTTATTTTAACCGGCCCATTTAAGTTAACCGAGCATATAGTCGAATTTTAAATACAAGCCCAATTATTTTAGTAACTCGAGCGACTAATTTATTTAGTCCAAGTTCCAGTCGACTTATAATACCGAACAAATAAGATTTCCTAAGTCTATGTTCGATTTAATCGAGCCCGATAGTAGGAGATTTTAAAGGCCCGATTATAGAAATTTTGAAGCCCGATTATTCGAGTCCAAGTCAATTTAATTAAAAGCCCAAAAAATTGGCCCAATTCACACCAAAACCCTAAATTCCCTCTACTACTATAAATAAATCATCTCCTTCTTCATCTACATCTCCCAACACAAGAAATGAAGGAATTCGGCTGCCACCCCTCTTTCCGGTGAACTTCCGACCGTCGAGCGCTAAACCACCACCAGCATCCTCGTCGCAACTCAACCTCTCGTCGGAAAACGCAAATCCGCCACTCATCTCCCTCTTCCAGCTCGAGTTTGCAGCCACCATTTCGAGCTCGAGCCCCGCCGTCGACCTCGAGTTTCGTTTTCTGGCGAGCCTCTGCAACCAAGCTCTTGTCGCCGTCACTTGCAGCAGCCCCATCTGCTGGTCGCACCACCTCAGTACACGCGCCACCGAGCCGCCTCATCTGCTCGCAAGTCCTGTCGAGCTGTCGCCGTCCATCTCTCTCAGTCGTAGCTTGAACACCGACGAGCCAAAGAAGTCCAGTAGCACAGCTCGTCGCTTTCAGCGAGCCACTCAACCACTTTTCGGCGAGTTCGTTTCATGTCGTTCCCAGCCGCCCTTCACGCCGGCGACGACGCCACACATCAGGCGAGCCCAGGTTCGCGACTGTACATCAACCAGTGACCCTCGTGCGAGTCCATCTCGAGTCCTGTTTGGCAGCTTCCGTACACGCGCCTGGGGACCCGCGACCAGCAGTCTCGAGCGCGTCTCGAGCCTCGATCTAGGCAAACCGAGTCAGCCCAACCTCTGACTCAAGTCCAACAGACCATATTCGTACGGTGCAGCTCAGATCCGAGCTTGATTAGTTAGCCCGACCCGGTTCCGAGAGCAACCAAGGACTCATTATCTCTATTTATCTTCCGATTTTCGTTTCGAACCCCTCGGGAGGTATAATAGCTGAAACTCCATCTTCGTGGCCTTAGACAACAATTTAAATTAATTATAAAAATAAGTTTTGGGAAATTTCGAGCTTGATATGATTTATTACGATTTTATCGAGTAAAATGGCTATAAATTCATTAAATATTGGTGGTTGACCCAAAAATTACGAAACCAACTCGATAAATCATAATTTAATGTCTTTAGGCTTAGGTTCAAATTTGAGAAATTTTAGAGTTCGTTTGATAGGCAAACGAGATTTTTGAATGATTTGAGCTGTTGAAGCGGTTACTAGTTAAATGTGTTAGGAGTTGAATCGAGTTGCGATATTTTGACCATATATCATGTATATGTTGAGGATGGTGTGTTTCGAATTTCGTAATTTTCGGACACCGTTTGATATAGAATAAATATCGAGACGTTAGCCTCATTTTGCGATATTTTAGAATATTAGTCCGGTTGATATTTTAGCTGCAGTTGTTGATTATAAAATTGGTAAAAATCACATAGAAATTATGAATTAAGGATCGACTTTAAATGAGTTAAGATTTTCGAGAATAAAAAAAACCCTAGTCTTATCCAGTTCTGATAACCGGATATTATTTCGGATCCGAGTTTAATGGATCGAACCCTAGTGACGTTTAAACAATTTTAGACATCGTAGCACTAATTCGTAAAGCGTATCGTCGTCCCGCACACGTGTTCGACTCTCATCCGATCGTTGGAGTCAAACCACCGAGTGCGTGCCCGAGCACCGAGTCCGAGTCAAACCACCGAGTGCGTGCCCGTGCACCGAGTCCGAGTCAAACCACCAAGTGCGTGCACGTGCACCGAGTCCATCCGACCTACAGTTTACGCGCCATCTCCGTTAGCCGTGGTCCAAGCACGCCCCTGCGTCAGTGACCGTGGCACCTCTCCAAACCGTGCATCGGTTAAGCCGTGTCAGTCGAGTTCGTGCCGGCCCCGAGTTGCCACGCCGAACCCGGACCACGGTCAAACCGAGCTGCACATAGTCAAGCCAATGATCGACCGACTCCGAGTGAGTCATCGGTCCAGTTCAATCAAACCAGTTCGGGCAGTCCGGAGAGAACTACAGTACAGTCGGATCAGTCCGGGTAGCCGGACAATTCGAGAAATTTCAGATAGATATATTTCAGACAAATTTAAGATTTCAGATATAAAGTTAAGATTTAAGATATATTTAAGATCCAGACATATTTCAGATTTAATCAGATTTAAGATTTTAGTCATGTTATGTTAAGTCAGATTATAGTCTCAGACTTATAAATATTTCAGAGAACTCTAGTATGCCTCAAAGACAATAATATTTTCAAAATCAGCTCGTAAATCCCTAAATGATTTTTAAAGCCAGGTGAGCGAACCTAAACAGCTCAGATAATAAAATTTGAGTTATCAGTTTAAGATAAGTACTTAAATATATTTTGTGCTTATATATTTTGTAGTTGTGGAGAGTCGAGCCTCCGACAGTTGCAAACCATTCAGTACTTGTATTTCAGCATATCAGGTGGGGACCCTGTACTGGGTATTACATCTTTTATAATCGCAATACCATGGTTGAGGTATGTATGTAAGATTCTGCCCGAATAGGGGCAATTACCTAGCGAGTAGATCTTTTCTAGCTAGGTGAATCGAACGCTAGTTAAGATGAGATAAGAATTCTAGTGCAGCTTTGAGTTAAGTGAATTCAGAACCCTAGAGCAGCCTTGAGTTAAGTTTAATTTCAGATGACCTTAGAATAATTCTTCCCTAAGGAATATTGATCTAGAGATAGATTTTGTAATAACCAAGTGTTTCGAATCTCTAGTTATTATCAAGAACTCTAGTGCAATTGTGAGTTAAGCTCCAACCTTAGAAGTGCATAAGAGTTAGTTCTGCCCTAGTATGGGCAATGACCTACAGATTAGGTCCTACAGTTGCTTATCGTGAGCGTGAAGACCTAGTGTCCTTCTCGCCTGTTAAGCAGTCAGTTGAGCAGAAATTATATAAGGTAAGTTGAGCACCTATTAGGGATAGTCAGTTGAGCAGCAGTTATAGACAATATACTTATTTATACGCATTTGTGATGTGTTCTATCATATTAGATGTATGCTTAGGTTGTGATGTGTTCTATCATATTAGATGTATGCTTAGGTTGCGATGCGATTTATCATTTTAGATGTATATTGAGGTTGGGATGTGCTTATCATATCATATGTATGTTTAGTTCGTGATGTTGCAGTTATAGTTAGTCAGTTGAGCAGCAATTATAGTTAGCCAGACGAGCACCCATTATAATAGACAGTTGAGCATCAGTTATAGTTATCCAGTGGAGCAGATACTATAGACAGTCAGCTGAGCATCGGTAATAGGCAGTCAGTTAAGTAGAAGCTATAGATAGTGTGCTGATTTATGTATTTATTGGATGAATGTTTAATTAGTTAGTAAAATGTTCTTCATCATATCGTTTCCACCGATTCAGTATGTACTTGCTTATATGTCGATGTCATGATATGTTATTATATTAGCTGTATATTTCAGTGCCGGTTCCGGCGGAGCATGTGGATTATTTATGCTCACGCCCCCCACTAACCATTTTTCAGGTGATGGTGTCGAGCGTAGAGCGTGAGCGATGATGTGGTGGTGGTCATAGCAAGGATATTTTCAGTAAACATGTCATGTATATTATAAATTGTTGGAGTTATTATGTTTTGTTCATGCATGCTTGCATTTGCTTTCGCACTTGGTATTTCAGTATTATAGTATTTCAATATCTAGAATTTCAGTCTATGCATGCTTAAATCCTTAGATGTTTGGAGTAATGAATTATACTCGGTTGCATGCCTAGTAGTTTAAAGATATTAAAGATTTAAGATTTAAGATTAAAGTTGAGTAGCAACCCGCATATTAAAGTTAAAGTATTTTCGAAATGTTAATATGAGTTTTCGAAAATTATAACAGAGTTTTCCTTTTATAGCGCGAAAAATTTACTCTGATTTTAGTAAGTCTAGGCGGGGTGTTACAGTTGGTATCAGAGCCACTTAGTGGTTCTGTATACTGAAATTTTAATAGATTTATGACCACACCACGCTCACGCCACACCGACTCCGAGGTACGTCGCCTGTACAACTTTTATTAATTGTGAACACATATTTAATTATAGTCAGATTATTTCAGGGGCGTACGATCTATCCTTCTATTAAAATTTGAGAATTCTAGTCCGAACTCTAGCCAGAACTTAGAAGATTTTAGTGTAAACGGAACTCTAGCCAAGCTAGGTGTTTTCGGAATTCAATGATAAATTATTAAGTATAGTGTAGCTATTTATTAATCGGCTATACTGTTAAAGTCAGAATTTTAGCCGATCTAGTTATTGTGTATCTCATCACTTTTTATTGATTATATCGTTGAGGTATTTGTGTAAGTAGATTGAAGGATCGAGACGGATGAGTAATCCCGTCTTGGTCGATATTTCAGTATGTTAGTTATGACTTAGATGAGTGGGCGATGCCCAGCCTAAGTCTAGCGTCCGGATGAGTGGGCGAGGCCCAGCCTGGATTGCGAAAATGTCAGATTTCAGTTATGACTTGGATGAGTGGGCGATGCCCAGCCTAAGTCTAGCGTCTGGATGAGTGGGCGAGGCCCAGCCTGGATTGCGAAAATGTCAGATGTCAGTTATGACTTAGATGGGCGGTGCGATGTCCAGCCTAAGTCTAACGTCCAGATGAGTGGGTGATGCCCAGCCTGGATTTCTGTGGGAGGGGACCCCCAAAAGGCGCACATGAGTACCAAATTACAGATAGTCCCATAGTTAGCCAATTTATTTGTGCATAAGCAGATCTCTGGTGGGCTTCGTACTGGGAGAAGTACCACCAGGCCCACTACAGAGAGAAGATAGACGGAGGAGAGAGACTCAATCACAAATACCCCAGCCACTACAACGGTTCCACCAGCTTGCGCCACATGCGAACGCCACCACCCAGAACGTTGCAGTAATACGGGAATACACCAATGACAGACCGTAGCAGTCGCCATAAGATCCAAGGAAAGCCTAGAAGTAGAAGTAGAACCAAACCTCGTTCTTACGAGAGTTGAAGATGAGCATAACACCTGAGAGCCTGCGTTTTGGATGAAGACTTCATTTTGGAGAACGATTTGTTACCAAAACAGTTAACAAATGACTTTCGGCGTAGACACTGTACGATCTTGTACGGACACAAGTGCAATTCGCCAACATACCGAGAAAGAATTTAAGAGAGAAGGTTTCGCGGTCAATAGTGGACCGATAGACGATCGGGAAGAGACCCGAGTATTCTAGCCTAGGATTGAACTTAAGTTTCGAGATAAGACTATAGATGCTGTCTCGAACTAATTTCAGTTGAGTTTATGTAGTACAGGTTTTCTAGTGTATAATAGTCATTATTCCGGGTGACCATGGCAGCTTGGAATAAGAGTCACTAAGTCGGGTATACCATGGAGGCTTGAAACTGGACCGGGACAAACATAATTCTCCATACGATATGATTTATGGTCACCAGAAGAAACTGGCTCCCAGTCGCGGGTACACCGCACGCAGGTACTGCATGCTAGTATGCCACGCCCGAGGGCCCCGGGTTGTTGGTGTGCCGCATTGCAACGTGCCGCGTGCAAAGTATCGCGTAGTCATGTGCCGAAAGTTACGATATAGAACCGGGTAGAGGCCAAAGTGTCCTTATACCCCTAAGTTCCGATGGAGTCCCAGCGTATTCCATCAGAGTATACACCTGATTTATTAGCCAATGTCTATAAATTTCAGATTCTGATGGAGTCCAAGTGAATTCCATCCGAATGTGCACACCCGGCCAAGTGTTCGGGAGTGAGCAATGGAATCCCAGTGAATTCCATCCAAATGTGCACACCCGGCCAAGTGTTCGGAAGTGAGCAATGGAATCCCAGTGAATTCCATCCGAATGTGCACACCCGGCCAAGTGTTCGAAAGTGAGCAATGGAATCCCAGTGAATTCCATCCAAATGTGCACACCCGGCCAAGTGTTCGGGAGTGAGCAATGGAATCCCAGTGAATTCCATCCAAATGTGCACACCTGGCCAAGTGTTCGGGAGTGAGCAATGGAATCCCAGTGAATTCTATCCAAAAGTGCACACCCGGCCAAGTGTTTGGGAGTGAGCAATGACCTGCAACTAGGTCCTACCAGTTACATATCACCTGGTAGAGATCTCCGCCTAACCAGCTTACCCTGGTCATCCTGGCGTGATTGAAACAGACCTTGTCTAATCAGACGGATCCGATCAGCCTGACAAGGCAAACGTATTCGTATAATCGGCTAAGCCCGATCAGCCTGACAAGGTAGACGTGCTTGTCTAATCGGGAAAAGCCCGATCAGCTTGACGAAGCACATGATGGACCCTGTCTAATCGGGTAAACCCGATCAGCCTGATATGGTTAACACTTTCATCTAATCGTGCAGCGCTCGATCAGCCTGACGAAGTGTACGGTAAATCTTGTCTAATCAGGTGAAACTCGATCAGCCTGATAAGGTAGACCGTCATAGTAAAGAATTACAGTTCAGTTCTCCCTAAGACTAGAAGCGTCACCATAGCCAAGGGGATGCTGCTAAGAGGGAAAGATAGGCTTCCTCCGAAGTTCCCATGTTATAATTTCTAAAGTTCTGCCCTGAGACTTTCCAGGGGCACCTAGTGAATTTTGGCGAACCGCCATGACAAACTAGTCCGGAACTTGGGCTAATGGTGTATAACAGCCATAAGGTCGGGTAAGTTATGGAGGCTTGAAATAAGAGTCATTAGTCCGAATTTGCTCGGTGGCTTGAAACCGAAATTTTCTTGGCATAGCCAAGATCACTAGTAGGAGGAAGACCAAATTTAAAGCTAAGAATAATAGTTTTGAGTTCTGACTCGTATTTTAGTTTAGAATTTCCAAGGACGGAAATGCTTTAAGGAGGATAGATTGTAACGCCCAGAAAATTATTTACTATTTATGGAGCTCGACTATATTTCCATAAATATTAAGTTTCCAAATTTAGTGCATTTATTATTATTATTTGCATTAGATTGAGTAATTACTATTAAAGTCTAAGCTATGGAGAATTTATTTGATTTTAATTATTAAAGTCAGATATATTTAGACCAAGTATCGGTTATTTTTTTAAACCGAGCCTAGAAATGATCGGAATTGTATTTAAGTTGACCGAGGTCGAATAATTCATTTATTCGAGTCTAATCATTTTCGAGCAAGTCCTGTTATTTTATCCGGCCCATTTAAGTTAACCGAGCATATAGTCGATTTTTAAATACAAGCCCAATTATTTTAGTAACTCGAGCGACTAATTTATTTAGTCCAAGTTCCAGTCGACTTATAATACCGAACAAATAAGATTTCCTAAGTCTATGTTCGATTTAATCGAGCCCGATAGTAGGAGATTTTAAAGGCCCGATTTTAGAAATTTTGAAGCCCGATTATTCGAGTCCAAGTCAATTTAATTAAAAGCCCAAAAAATTGGCCCAATTCACACCAAAACCCTGAATTCCCTCTACTACTATAAATAAATCATCTCCTTCTTCATCTACATCTCCCAACACAAGAAATGAAGGAATTCGGCTGCCACCCCTCTTTCCGGCGAACTTCCGACCGTCGAGCGCCAAACCACCACCAGCATCCTCGTCGCAACTCAATCTCTCGTCGGAAAACGCAAATCCGCCACTCATCTCCCTCTTCCAGCTCGAGTTTGCAGCCACCATTTCGAGCTCGAGCCCCGCCGTCGACCTCGAGTTTCGTTTTCTGGCGAGCCTCTGCAACCAAGCTCTTGTCGCCGTCACTTGCAGCAGCCCCGTCTGCTGGTCGCACCACCTCAGTAAACGCGCCACCGAGCCGCCTCATCTGCTCGCAAGTCCTGTCGAGTTGTCGTCGTCCATCTCTCTCAGTCGTAGCTTGAACACCGACGAGCCAAAGAAGTCCAGCAGCACAGCTCGTCGCTTTCAGCGAGCCACTCAACCACTTTCCGGCGAGTTCGTTTCACGTCGTTCCCAGCCGCCCTTCACGCCGGCGACGACGCCACACATCAGGCGAGCCCAGGTTCGCGACTGTACATCAACCAGTGACCCTCGTGCGAGTCCATCTCGAGTCCTGTTTGGCAGCTTCCGTACACGCGCCTGGGGACCCGCGACCAGCACTCTCGAGCGCGTCTCGAGCCTCGATCTAGGCAAACCGAGTCAGCCCAACCTCTGACTCAAGTCCAACAGACCATATTCGTACGGTGCAGCTCAGATCCGAGCTTGATTAGTTAGCCCGACCCGGTTCCGAGAGCAACCAAGGACTCATTATCTCTATTTATCTTCCAATTTTCGTTTCGAACCCCTCGAAAGGAATAATAGCTGAAACTCCATCTTCGTGGCCTTAGACAACAATTTAAATTAATTATAAAAATAAGTTTTGGGAAATTTCGAGCTTGATATGATTTATTACGATTTTATCGAGTAAAATGGCTATAAATTCATTAAATATTGGTAGTTGACCCAAAACATACGAAACCAACTCGATAAATCATAATTTAATGTCTTGAGGCTTAGGTTCAAATTTGAGAAATTTTAGAGTTCGTTTGATAGGCAAACGAGATTTTTGAATGATTTGAGCGGTTGAAGCGGTTACTAGTTAAATGTGTTAGGTGTTGAATTGAGTTGCGATATTTTGACCATATATCATGTATATGTTGAGGATGGTGTGTTTCGAATTTCGTAATTTTCGGACACCGTTTGATATAGAATAAATATCGAGACGTTAGCCTCATTTTGCGATATTTTAGAATATTAGTCCGGTTGATATTTTAACTGCAGTTGTTGATTATAAAATTGGTAAAAATCACATAGAAATTATGAATTAAGGATCAACTTTAAATGAGTTAAGATTTTCGAGAATAAAAAAACCCTAGTCTTATCCAGTTCTGATAACTGGATATTATTTCTGATCCGAGTTTAATGGATCGAACCCTAGTGACGTTTAAACAATTTTAGACATCGTAGCACTAATTCGTAAAGCGTATCGTCGTCCCGCACACGTGCTCGACTCTCATCCGATCGTTGGAGTCAAACCACCGAGTGCGTGCCCGTGCACCGAGTCCGAGTCAAACCACCGAGTGCGTGCCCGTGCACCGAGTCTGAGTCAAACCACCGAGTGCGTGCCCGTGCACCGAGTCCATCCGACCTACAGTTTACGCGCCATCTCCGTTAGCCGTGGTCCAAGCACGCCCCTGCGTCAGTGACCGTGGCACCGCTCCAAACCGTGCATCGGTTAAGCCGTGTCAGTCGAGTTCGTGCCGGCCCCAAGTTGCCATGCCGAACCCGGACCACGATCAAACCGAGCTGCACATAGTCAAGCCAATGATCGACCGACTCCGAGTGAGTCATCGGTCCAGTTCAATCAAACCAGTTCGGGCAGTCCGGAGAGAGCTGCAGTACTGTCGGATCAGTCCGGATAGCCGGACGATTCGAGAAATTTCAGATAGATATATTTCAGACAAATTTAAGATTTCAGATATAAAGTTAAGATTTAAGATATATTTAAGATCCAGACATATTTCAGATT
>CACSLK010028053.1:10956096-10967769 GCA_902706635.1 Striga hermonthica | reverse complement strand
CCCTCCAATCCTTCACTACCGGCTTGGTCCTTACTTCTCCGACAATGTTGGCCGGCGGCGAGGTGGATCCGCCTTCCCCAAGGCTGGATCCAGCCTCCAGCGGAGCGGTGACGACATCCGCAACGTCACCAGCTCGGGCGTCTTCGGGTGACCAACGTCTTATTGTCGAAGAACTTCCTCCTTGTGATGGCGTGGACTTGGATTCTACACGAGGTACGTCAAAATCTTCTTCCGTTGATGGTGTTTCGGGTTTTGATTCGATTATTGAGGAGGAGAGTATGGATTCGGAAGTTGATGTTGAGGATGGATTGGGAGATAATTTAATTGAGGGTTTGAGTGAGCCGAGGGGTAATGAAGGTGTTGGTGATGATGTGGAGGAGGATGATGATGGTAGTGAGAAGGAATCCGAGCATTTAGATGTTGTTGAGCCGGATGTGCCGTGTGTGGATGAGATGCCTTGGGATGTTGAGGATAAGGTGGTTCTCATGTCCTTTGGGGCGTCATTTCGTATTATTGAGGATCGTGATCATTTGGAAGAGTTTAGTGTGCCTACGCCCGTGCTCCCGATGCTTGAGCTTGATGAGTACACGTTCGAAATAGTGCAAACGATGCCCGAGATTGATTCAACGTGCTCCACGGATATATTCATATATTTGGAGGTCGACTATGGGGTCGTGATGCGTAAAGATTTATCTCTCCGCTTGTTGGTTGTCGAAATCCGTGCTCGGTTTCACAAGAACGCGGCCACGAGAGCTTACTTTGCCCGCCTTTGTTCCGTGCTACCAGATCGGCTTCTCTTGGAAAATACAAAGGCGTGGCATGATCGATATTTTTTCTTGGATCCCGGTTGATTTTAGTTGGGAACGTCGAGCTCAAGACGTAAAATGACCGCTTCGTGGGAGGCAACCCACGGTTTTAGCGTTTTTCGGTTTTTTGTTTTTGTTCAAGAATTCATAGCTCCACGAGCCGCACGACACGCACGATTTTTGAGGTTGAAAGTGGGTTTCAAGGACGAGATTTGATTGAAAATTTGGTGAGGTGTTGAAAATTTGAGCTAAGTATGGAAATTGTTGAAAAGTGCCCGTGCCGACCCACTCGACAGTGCCGATCTGTTAGTGTCGGGCCAAAATTTTTATCGAGAAGGTTCCGGGAGGTGTGGACGAGCTTCGGGTGAAATCGGGTCGAAAATCGGTCAAAAATACTCAAAATATGGCTAAGTATGGAGATTGCACTAAGGAAGAGGAAATCAAGCAACTCGCCCGCGAAATCGGATTCGCGCCCGGCGAAAGCAATGTGGCAGCTCGCGAAACCCATTTCGCCGGCGAACGCATGGTGGCCAAATTTCAGCTCCCAATCGCTCGCTAGCCCAAACCACGTTCGCTAGCTGCCAACCGCAACTCGCTAGCGACTTCCCTTTCGCGCCCTGCGAAAAGCCGCTCGCACGTTGCCAATCCATTTTCGCTCGCGAACGCCCACATCAAATTTTCAGCTCCAAGTTGTTCGCTTGCCCAAAAGACTTCCGCTAGCCGCCAAACTCATCTCGCTAGACAATGACCATTCGCGACCCGCGAACCCCACCAACCCACCTTCTTCCCCAAGCACTCCGGCCGCCGCCCGCCACCGCGCGCCGCCGCCCGCCGCCACTTTCTCCGGCCAACCACCTCCGATCATGACATATCATATATCAACGTGAAGTTCTCGTCGACGCCGACAACATATCCGGAGCCCAAAGAAAAATTCCAGCGAGAAGGCTTCCGATTTTCCGGCGAAAGCTCGTGGATCTACAAATCACTTCAACCTTCAAATCCAAATTGCCGGCGACTCACTTGGACCCACCAAAATCCGAAGGCACCCCCGGACTCCTCTCGCCGAGGCGCACCTTTTCTGGCCATCGTCGCCGGAATACGGAGAACTTTTCCGGTGACCATTTTTCCGGCCAAATTCACTCACCGAGCTCCCGGTTAGCCGTTTTTCGCCATTTTCATACCATTCCTTTGTGGATTCTTCAAGGGATGTACATTTTCCGGCGACCGGAGCTCTCACTTTCATCTATTCCTCTATTTATGAAGTCCGACAATCATTTTCTCGGCAATTTCCAAGGTACAACGACTTGATCTCGCTTTGTATTTCTATTATTTTCGTTGAGCTTGGATTGTTACTTTTACCGGAGTAGTCGTGATTGGGTGATTTGGAGTTGGACTCATGTGATAGGCACGTCTTGCCGAGCGTGCCAACTTTTTGTGTTGTTGTCGGATTTTTGAGATTGAAGGTTGCTATATACGACAAGCGCAGGTAAAAAGTTCGCGCGTTGAACCAAAGAGGAGTTGGCCATGTCATGTTATGGCAAGCATCATTAGGAACCCCGTGGCCCGATATTTTGAGCTTTCACGCATAAGTGCATCTTCGTCGAGTTTATGAATTCACGATTATTATTTCTCCGAGATGCATACACATGGCTTTTATTCGGAGCCGACGGATGGGACTTTCTTATACTTTGCATGTTATATGCCCGAGATTTTGAGCGTTAACGTGTACGTATGTCTTCGTCGAGTTCATGAAAGCACGGATATCATTTCTCCGAGACACATACATATGGCCCGTATGGTTTTATTGGTTCAATGCCCAACCGTTCGGATGGCTTTTGGATTATTTTCTCTATTCCCACCGGACGAACACCATTAGACACACGGTGGTGCACCACCGTGTATAGTACGCATTTTCTTTTCCTATTTTCTTTTTCTTTAGTTGTTTCTTGTGTGTTCTTGTGTTTGATTTCCTTTCGTGTGCTCGTTTATTGAGTTTCGTTTTGTTTTTTGCATAAACTTGTGTGATTGTGTGCTCGATCCTATGCTTTTTGGTCAAGCAATGAGGACATTGCTTTGTTTTAAGTGTGGGGGAGGGATTTTCGTGATTACGCATGTTTAGGTGATATTTTCTTCGTTTTGGTGTCTCATTTTTTGTGTCGTGGACCGGTTTTATTTGAGTTTTGGTGTGTTTGTGTCATCTCTCCCGCATGAAACTTGATGTTTGTTCAAGAGTCGAGATAGCTAAGTGGTGAGTCGAGATTATTGATTGGTTTCACTATTAGCATTCATGCTTGATGTACTTGATGAATTTGACGGTTTCCTTTGATTGATTGATGATTCGTTGACATTGAAACTCGCATGTGGATTAACGGAATTGTTTTATCCTTTGGTTGTTCTCGATTGGTTGTCTTGAGGCATGCTTACCTTACGTTCGATTATCGAACGTGTTATCTATACACTTGTGGTACATTTCGATCGAGTTGAGATGATTATGTATTGTAATTGTGATGTATCCTTGTGTGCCTCTCCCTAAAAAGAAAAAAAAAAGAATAAAACGTGAGTTCGCGAGGAAGTACGGATTAGACTCCTCTTATTTCGAGCCATTCGTGGATTGGGATAATGAGCCTGGGAAACCGGTTTAGGAAACTCGGGGAAACCCCTCGAGGTTAAACCTAGATCATCTCGTCCGGAAATCTCATTTGGAAAAAGAAGCTCACGAAATGAGTTCGTGGGAGTCGAAAGGATTAGGCTCCTCTTGGCTCGGTTAATTTTTTAGATAGATCGGGTCAACGAGCACGAGAAACCGGCCTAGGCGACTCGGGAATAACCCCCGAGGTTAAACCTAGGTAATAATCGTCCTAACGGCTTTCATTTGGAAAAAGTGGCTCATTTAAAAAAAAAAAATTAAAAAAAAAAGAGAGAAGAAAACGAAGAAAATCGGGGAGTTGGCCTATTGATCTCGTGCTTATTATTTTATGCTTTGTAGATCATTTATGGTTTTTGCACGTATATGTGAATGAGGGAGTTTGACTCGAGCAATCATTTGTGGAATGACTTCGGACGAGTTTTTGTTTCGTTTGATTCATTATGTGGGGATCGTGTCTCGGATTGGATTTTGATTTTGGGATAACCAGATGATAATGAGAGTTTCATTTGCATGTTCGTTAATTTTGGCCCGTTCGATATATCTCTTCGAGCTATTTGTTATTTTGTTTGCTTGAGGACAAGCAAAAAGCTAAGTGTGGGAGAGTTGTTTGTTATGTTTTTGTGGTATTTTATTGTGTTTTATGTGCTTGAGTCGAGTCATTTTTAGGTTAGTTTGAGTGTCAACCGGTCCATTTTATCGTATTTTATGTGTTTTTGCTTTCGTTATGTGTTTTGGTATTTTTCCATGTTTTCGCGTCTCTTTGGTGTGTTGTGTAGGTCCATATCACGATTCCGGGAAGACGAGTCATTTGTGCCATTTTCGAGACATGTTCGAACCTTATCTGAGTCCCAGACCACTTCCGAGTCATTCCGAGCCATTTCCGAGACGCGAATCGCGCCCAAAGGCAGCCCAAACTCGCTGCGAAATTGAGTTCGCGAGCTGCCAAACACAAGTTTACATAAGTGAAAGGTCACACTCGCTGCGAAATCAGTTTCGCAAGCTGCCAAAAGCACATTCCAGCACACTATTCCCCCAACTCGCAGCGAACTTCATTTGGCGAGCTGCGAAATGCACTTTTCAGTTGATTTTTCACTCACACTCGCTGCGAATCCAGTTTCGAGACCTGCGAACTTCATGATTTCATTAAATGTGTGTGTTTTTAGTGTGTGTTTGTGGTGTAGCTATATATAGACATTGTGCTTTGTATTTTTAAAAACAACTCTCATTTTCCCAACTTTTAAGTTGGGAATTCCTCTCTATTTTCTTTTTTCCTTTTTTATGCTTTGGTTTAGAGCTTATGAATCAAGTTTTCTGGTGAATTTCCGGCGACGTTTCGAGTAAAGTTTCGAGCTTTTGACTCCGGTTTTCTTCCCAAGTGCGTGTGAGAGTGTGTACTTAGTCTTAAGCCTCATTACTTCGTATATCTTTGTTTGCTCTTATGAAAATCGATATTGTGCTTGTGTTGCTTGGTCGAAAAGATTTAATCTTTAGATCGTGAATGCTTGACTAAGTGTGATTAGGAGTTGAATACTTGCTCGTCTTGTGCTAGAGTTGGGTTTAGCTTCCTAGGGTTTTAGCTAGCATGGCAATGTTCGGTTATTTGCGTGTGATTGATCATGGAGACTTCGGAAAACCAAAATCTTTCTTTCCCCCTTGATTTCTCTCATCTTCTTGCGTCCTTAGTTAATTGCTTTCAATTGCCCTTAATTTCGTAGATTAGTTTAGCTTAAATCAATCGCTTTCAAGCGAGTAGAATGTGTAGGACCTCCTTTTTGGTTGTGTGACTTTGACGACTAGGTAGTGAACGAAGCTCCGAAGAGCCTTCATTTGAGAACGACCCGAGTCGGGTAGCTCGGTTACCACATGCCCAAAAATACTACAAACAGTCTGCTTGGTCGTTGTTTGGTTCGTTGGCGGATGCTTTGCCGCTGGGTCGCTTGGTTCGTTGGAGGATGCTTTGCCGCCTAGTTGCTTGGATTCGTTGGCGGATGCTTTGTCGCCTTGTCGTTGGCCTCCTCTCAGGCAGATGCTTTGCTGCCGAGAGTGACCAGCCTTCCGCCGCTACGGATGTTTTGCCGTAGTGGGTCGCTTCTCTCTCGGTGGATGCTTGGCCGCCGGTTGGTTTGTTGGCGGATGCTTTGCCGTCATTGTAGCTGGACGGTCTCTGGTGCGACGACCATTGTGATCTTCTTTTGCAGGCACAGTTGTATGGTTTAGGTGTTGAGGGACGTCACTTTATTTGTATCTTTTCTTGTTTCTTTGTGTTTGGCGTCTATTTTTCTTTTTTGCTAGCTCCTCGTCGGCTCTTGCGTCAAGGTTTGTATTTGCTTAACTCTTCTCTTAATGAAATACAGATGAATGGCCTGATCGCGAAAAAGGGGCTTCTGCCTCACGCTGCAGAGAGTTTCCTAATACTTCTGGCCCATGTCTTCAAACGCCGTGAGCGCATACCCTAACTTGCACTGCAATGGTCAGATGACGGTGGCACATTCATGTCATATGTGTAGCATTACTTGAAAAAAAAAGACTGGACAAGAGGTAGCTATAAAAAGACTGTCTGCTATACCTCCGAAGAACCGGCTCCCGAGCGCTCGCGACCTGGGCGACTCGGAGGCGGACTCCGCCGCCCGCCCGCCCGCCCACCACCTCGTGCACAGCTTCGGCCGCTGCCGCCGCCCCGCGGCGGTCTGCACAACCGGCAACCTCCGCAGTGCCCCCACTCCCTCCCTCCACTCCATCCCCTCCAATCCTTCACTACCGGCTTGGTCCTTACTT
Source organism: Striga hermonthica (assembly GCA_902706635.1). Taxonomy (NCBI): domain Eukaryota; kingdom Viridiplantae; phylum Streptophyta; class Magnoliopsida; order Lamiales; family Orobanchaceae; genus Striga; species Striga hermonthica. The sequence continues at coordinate 10,961,541 of CACSLK010028053.1, read as the reverse complement.
CTCCGACAATGTTGGCCGGCGGCGAGGTGGATCCGCCTTCCCCAAGGCTGGATCCAGCCTCCAGCGGAGCGGTGGCGGCATCCGCAACGTCACCAGCTCGGGCGTCTTCGGGTGACCAACGTCGGCGCGGGGGACGGTTCCGCCGGTGGGCTGGCCGGCCGGCAGGCCTGATCTGGGCCTCCTGGGTCTGGATCCACCACCCCCCTCGCTGGATCTGCGCCGTGGGTTCGGGTACGTGCATGTCTCCGCACCCTGCCCTCCTCCGGTGTTCCTGCCTTCGATGGCAGTTCCTATGTGTCATCCCAGCAGCAATGGTGCTACCCTACTGCTGTTGCTTTTGCCGCCGGCGGGGTCGGGCAGGTGTTTATTGTGTTTTTGTGTTTATTTCTATGTGTTTTTGTGTGCTTTCGAGTCGATTTTATGTTTATTTTAGTGTTGACCGGTCCATTTTGTCGTTTATCGTATGTCTTTATGTTTTTCTTTCTATTTTATATTTCGTCGTACTTTTCCGTGCTTTTAGTGTAAATTCAGGATTATTCCGAGGATAGCGAGAGAGAGAGAGAGAGAGAGAGAGTCGAGCCATATTTAGAGAGAGTCGAGCCACAATCCGAGAGACGAGCATTTTCCGAAGAAGTCGAGTTTCCGAGACATTTCGAGTCATTGGGTATGAGATATTTTCAGTTCCAAGAGCCCCGAACCACCGTGCCGCGAGCTCGCCGCCGTTTTCGCGACCTCGAGAGCTTAGCCCAACCATCTCGCGAGCTCGCCGTAGGATTCACGACGTCGAGAGTGTCTTCATTCCGTCGCCTGTCGCACGCCGCGAGGTCGCCGCCGATTCCACGACGTCGAGAGCCCTGGCCGCGACCTCGCCGCCGATTCCACGACGTCGAGAGCCCTGGCCGCGACCTCGCCGCCGATTCCGCGAGGTCGAGAGTACCTTTTTCCACCATCCGCGAGCTCGCCGTGATATTCGCGACGTCGAGAGCTTCTCCTGGCCATGCACCTTAGCAAGTTGCCACTCGCGAGCTCGTGAACTTCATGGCGTGGTCGAGAGTGCCTTCATTTAATGTGCGTTTTTTGAGTGTGTTTTTAGTAGAGTATAAATACTTTTGAGCCTTTGTATTTTTGGGGACATCTAGCTCATTATGAAATGCTTACCTTTTTGTTTCTTAGCTTAAGTCTTTTATTTTCTCTCTAGAGTAAGGTGGATGCTATTTACATTTTCCGGCGACTTTTTCCGGTGACTTCTCGTTTATGCAAGTTTTAATCTTTTTCTTCCGACTTCGATCAAGCATGCGTTAGGGATGTGAGTACTTACTTTTAAGCCTTGTGATCTCGATTTCCGTACTTACTTGCTATCTCGTGCGTAGAAGTAATTAGGGCTTGCTCGATTATCGGATTTTTAGTAGCTATTTTAGTTAATTTTCGTTTCTCTTGCTTTTGTGAGCTCGTTTATGATGCTTGGAGTTGATTGATTGATTGATTGCTATTAGAAAAATCGGGACTTGATATTTAGCTCGGTTATTTCGTGGTAGGATTTCGATTTTAGCTATCAAGCATGTTAAATGGAGTTTGATTCTCTTATTTTCGTTTTTGTTGCCCTTGGCTTTGTGCACCGGTTTAGTTGCTAGAGTTTGTAGTACGTTCACTTGCTCGTTGCTCGTTTAATTGCCTTCAATAGTCGTAATTAGTTTTAATCAACCTCGACCCAAATTGATTAGTATGTTTAGGACATTATTTTCTATTTTTGTGATTTGAGCGATTGAATAGTGAGTAAGCTCCGAATAGCCTTCCCTCGAGATCGACCCGAGTCGGGTAACTCGGTTATCCTTTGCCCATCAATTTTATACTAAACAGCAGGTAGCAGCGACTTGCTGGGGCTGCCTTGGTGGTCGCTGCTCCCTCCGACGGTTGAGTAGTTCGGTGAAAACCCTGCCCGGCTTCATGCTTTGGGCCGACAGCGATGGCGCGATCTCGCGTCATGTTCCTTCCGGGAGGCGTCGTCGTAGTTCTACTCGTCGCGTGCTTAGTGGCAGGTCCTAGGACGAAAGTCCTTGTGCGTTTCTTCCAACATGGGTGGCATCTGCGGATGTCACTTCCTTCTTGAAGGCCTTGTTGGAGCACATCTGCCTTGCTGATCCCCTCGCCGGAGTGTCCTTGTGCTATGCCTTTGTGCGCATCATCTTGCTCTCCACTTTGGTCTGTCCACAGTGTTCAGTGTTGTCGTCGTCGCTTTGGTTCTTCGTAGCGGATGCTTGGCCGCTCGATTCTTGAAGGATGCTTTGCCGTCGTGGATACTTAGCGGATGCTTTGCCACTGTTGTCGCTCCGGTCTCCTCATCTTGGCAGAAGCTTTGCTGCCGAGTGCGTGATGGCCCTCTGTGGTTCCTGGGCGGATGCTTTGCCACCGTTGTCGTCTCGGCCTCCTCATTTGGTTTGTTGCTAAGTGGGTGATGGTGCTCTATTAGCAGATGCTTTGCCGCTTTGTCGTTTGCGGTTTACCTGCTCTGTGGATGACCATTGTCTAGCTATCTTTTTTCGTTAAGCTCAGTTGGGTCAGGTTTGGTGGTGGATTCTCTGTGAGTTTGTTGGTAAGTGGTAATGGCCCTTTTTAACACTTTTTCAAAAGGAAAAATGAAATGTGACCATCTTTTTCAAAAAAATGAAATCTAGCCATTTTGCCTTGTAAAAATACTTAACTGTCCTTAGGCACCTTTTTTTTTTTTTCCATTTTTCCCCCTTTTCACTTAATAGCCGCTCGCTTTCCTAATTTTCCCTCTTCAATATTCAAGAAAAATTTCCACACTCACTGTTGCTCGGCGATCCACGTCATCGGGAGAGCTGCTTTCAGCGATTCATGCCACTTTCGGTGAGTGCTCGCCAAAATTCCCACGATTCACCGGTGAATCCCACAGTGCCACCGCTCTTCTCCTCCGACGAATCGACCTCCGGCGACGGCTTCCCGACTCGAGCAAGTAGACTCTCAAGGTGCGGTTCATCAACTGCGTTTTTTTAGGTTTTCTGTAGGCGATTGTGTGAGAATTTCTTATTGCCAAAAAATCGACACCAGGCTAGGGTTTTTTACTCTTCTCGTCTTTTGGATTTTGTCAAAAAATTAATTGGAGATCGGTTTTGTTTCATAGTCCGGATGTTTGAAACCATGTTGGTATCATGTCGTTAAAAGCAATGAAAAAAAAAGAGATGCTTTCCTGGTAGAAGTGATTCAGAATGCGAAGAAAATTACTGGCATGCCAAAGAATTTCCAATCCATATAGGTATTGTGCATTAGCATTTCTGTTGGATCACTTAGAGTGAATTAGAGAATGTACTTTTTTCTGTTGGCACGCCGTGTCTCTCGCTCGCGAGCAGAAAACAGGTGCCTCACTTCTTAAATTTCAGTATCTTTTAGTTATCTTTTCTTGATTGTTTTAGTAGTGGGTTTGGCTTGAAAATGTGAAATTTTTCTGAGGAATCGTATGCACGACGGTTATTGGTGTTGGAGCAGTGGAGTCGACTCAGCCCGATGGCAATTCCAAGGGTTTGGTTGAGCTTGCTCGTGCGACGTTGTGGTGTGAAAGGTGTGTGGCCTGATTTTGTTTCTCGATTTCCTTTTTATTTTTCTGGTTTTTCATGGATATGCAGTGTTTATTTCCGTTTTCTGGTTTCTGGTTTTTCACACTTTAAGTGTGATTAGAGTTATTTAATTGCTGAAAAATTGCTCCTATAGCTGCTGTTTTTGACCGGGCCTAAGCAACTGCTTCCGGGCTTTGTTGTTGCTGTTCAGGCCTTGCTAGATTGCTGCCTGCGACTGATCGGGGTCAGCCCGGGACTAATCGGGAGCTGTTTGGGCTCTGCCGGGATGCGCGCTAACTCCGAAGAGTGTCGCCGCTTCAAACGGGGCTTCGACGGGCGATACCCAACAATCTTTTTCCTAAATGAATGTGATGCGAAGGGGTCCACTTGCTCCCCCACGTACAGAATCTACCAGATAATCAATCAGGTAACATTTGTATCCTTATATGCTGCTTAAGTTGTAGTTATTCTGTTACAAGACTAGAAGACTTGTGTGGTATTGCCAAATACGAGAATCCATAGGAGATCATATATTCTGCTCTCAACAATTGAAGGATGAGAAACTAAAGAGCCATGGAGTGAAGTTCTTTACATTTTTCATTTCTGTATCGCTATCACAAGGAAATAAAAAATAATGAAGAAGATTAAACTAGTTGGACATGCCTGTAAAATCTTTTAACAAGACTGCTTTTATTGAAGACATGTTCTTCAAGTAGCCAGGTTTGAAGTAGTGCTTTCTATGTTTTTCTTATATTAATTATAATTTTGGGGAAATTGTGTCTATCTGGTTCAGTTACATTTGGGTTTTTCTTAGTTTATATGTTGTGTTAAGGTAAGTAAGAAAACAAGAATGGAAACCAACTGCACATGAAAATCTATCTTGTTTCATGCAGCCCCTCAATATTAAAAAGTTGAAAAGTTTTTTTAAATCATCAAATATTATTATTTTTCCTTAAAATACTTACAATTTAAACAAATGCAAACTAGGAATGCATCAATTTCCTTAAATCATCAAATATTATTATTTTTCCTTATATGTTGTATTATTTTTCCCACTTTTGATCATTTTTTAAAAGCTTCGGGACCATTCTTATTTTCTCGATTCCGTTGGGACCAAAAGTGTCACCCCCCCAAACCTGTGGGACTACTTTTGAATTTTTCCCGAGAAATGTAGCTAACTTTTATATTGGTGCATACATATGGATTTAAAACGAGAAATGTAGCTAACTTTTTCTTTTTCGTATGTATGTTTGCAGGTATCAATCTATTATCAAGGAAGAAAGGATTGAGATTTCACAGCCTGTCTCGACCATGGTAAATCAAAGGTGCATCATCACATTACCGTGCGACACCATAGATCAACAATGCTCATGCCAGCAGAAATAAAAAGGCTTAACTTTAACTCAACTTTAGACATATTATCAAGTTGAAATATTATCATCTGAATAATGATAACTTTTCATGAAGTATAGTCAAATGAACCTGATTTGAGTTGTTTTTTGGTCTGTTAGAAATTTCATAAAAACAGAACATACTATTGGTTCAAAGGTGGTGGGCCTGGATCATGCGAGGACAACAGTACCACTCCCATGTGCGTAGGGTAAGTGCAATTTTGGATAATAATAATAACAATAGAACACTTTAGGTATCGACTATTATATTATCTTAAAGTAAATATTAGGTTCTTTTAATCTTTATTCTTTAGTCTTGACCTTATGTTATTTATGGTTTTTCAATTTATGGTTATTCAATAGAACACCGATTTAGTTGCTAGAGTTTGTAGTACGTTCACTTGCTCGTTGCTCGTTTAATTGCCTTCAATAGTCGTAATTAGTTTTAATCAACCTCGACCCAAATTGATTAGTATGTTTAG
>CACSLK010028053.1:10897609-10938773 GCA_902706635.1 Striga hermonthica | reverse complement strand
GACTGGTCCACCAACAAGAGAAAGAAATAAAATCAACCCTAAAAAGAAAAACTAGACAGGTTTACCACATAGTCACGCAAGCACGTAAAACTCCCCCACACTTAAAATCAGGCAATGTCCCCATTGTCGATTCGCAGTGAAAGAGAGAAGACCATATAGTTAACCGTCACGAAAAGAGCAAACTGTACAAAAATAAAAGATAAAAGGGAAAAGAAAACATACTAAGCACAGTGACAAGTCACTGTGCGTTCGGTGGTGGCGGTGGTGGGTAGGGCTGACTGGGTCCTGAGCCCCACTGGGTATCCCACTGGGTGAACCGCTGATCCCAGCTGTTCAATCTCGCATCCTGCTGATCCTGCCGCTCTCGGATCGACCAGAGACTATCACTGAAGCCATTGAAACGCGTGTCCATCTGAGTCCAGTGGGTCTGCTGCTGGGTCTCCCAATGATCCCACTGGGTCTTCTGTTGGGTTTCCCAGCCGGTCCACTGTGCCGCTTGTTGGGTCTCCCAGCCGGTCCACTGGGTGGTATGACGGCTCTCGAAACTGTCCAGTCGGGAGTCCTGGGCATCAAAGCGGTCGTGGATGGAACGGATATCAGCTGTGTACTGCGTCTGGAAGGCGGTCCACCACCCCGGTGGCTGCTGAGGAGGGACCTCTGGTTGTGGGTTCGGGGCCGGTGTCCACACGGGTGGAGGGTGGACGAAAAGGTCATGATCGATGTGCATCTGGTCATGCTCGTCGCCTCCCGTCTGCTGTCGAGACGGCCCCGCCTGGTCCGGGTTTGACGCGCTCTGCTGGAGCTGCTGGAGTTTCCTGAAGTAGGTCGTGTAGGCCTTGCGCTTCGTGTACTCTTGAGGGGTGGTCCGGCTTTTGATGAGGTCGGACGACTTGAGCTCGTGCTCATTGATGCAACGCATCTCTGACTTGTCTTTGGACCAGTCAAGTCTGTAGTCCTGCATATCAACGTTGAAATGCTTGGCCAGCGCGGTAACGAAATGTCCAAGTGCCAGTGTCCCACGCTGACTGAGTGCGATATCCTCCAAGGAGTTCTGGAGGAAGGTCATAGAGCACACCGACACGCCGGCTCGCATCGCCCAGAGAAGGAAAAGTTCGATCTCGCTCACTTTATTCGCTTCCTTCTTCCCGGAAATATTGTAACAAATGAACTTGTGCATGACCGCGGTGGCTAAGTCCTCGATTAGGCCGTTGGGCATGCCGGCGGAATCCCACTTCGTGTGCGGTGAAAGTTCGGCCCAACACTTATGAGCATCGAAATCAAGGGACTTGTGTCTCGTCCCGGAGAAATTGAAGCCACACACTCTCTTCATAACCGCGTTGTCCACCGTGTACTCCTTCCCCCAAAACCGACAAGTAAAATACTCGTTCCCATCAGCGAGTACAAATGAGCTGAAAAACTCAAGCATTAGGCCTCGATACGACGGCTCTTCGAGCTTGGCATACTCGGTAAGGTTGAGAACTTTGAGGTACTTCATCACGTCCTCGAGAATGCCCAAGTCATTCAAAAGATTCCAGTCCACCGCCTTAGGCCGCACCACCTCTTTTTGCGAGAGGCGGGAGTACGTTTCTCCTTCCTTCCGGGAATAAATCGAGAAAGGGGCACCGAATTGGTCCGAGAGATCATCGTCCAAATGAGCTTGTCGTGAGGAGGATTTGGTCGCTTTACGCTTCTTAGCCGGTTCGGCTTGAGTGGCCTTCTTTTTGCCCATTGCAAAAGAAGTCGAATTTCGTTCGGGCAATTTATCGAACACCTTGTGTGTACTAGTTTGGAAATCAAGCTTTGATGTAGGAAACAATGGTGAAGTCCCAACAATTGTCTTTTCTTCGTCCTCAATGCATCATCAACAACACAATACGATAATTTTTGCAAGACAATAAGAAGAAGCTCGATTACCGAACGTTGGACCCTCTTAAAGATGTGGCTGCCGTGAACTGATCCCGGAGATGACGGATGGAGGTTGAAGTTAGAGTGCTGTGAATTTCTGCTGGTAACCGGCGAGAGCAACGGCAAGAATCACTGGTGAACGCGACGCCGGTGAATATGTCGGAAAATTTAGAACTAGGGTTCGCGATCTCCCACACTACCCCGTCAGAAAATTGTTGTGCACCGGCCCCGGCGAGATAACGGTGATTACTTGAAGACGGTGGTACAATTTGGCAAGAAACTTGTGGAAGATTTGATCTTGGGCGATGATTGAGAGAAGGGGAACAAGAATCGTCTTTTGAAGTGAGAATTTAGGTGCTTGTGAATGTCCAAGGTCTGAAAATTATGCCCCTTAAATCGCTGTGTCCGCGGCCGCGACATTTTCATAGTCGCGACTTAATCCCTTCGCCGCGGCCGCGACATTCCTCCGCGGCCGCGGAATTTTGGCTCTGTCCCGTCGCTCCTTTTTACAGCTTTTTACTCACCGCGGCCGCGACACAGCTCCACGGTCGCGGAATTTCGGCTCTGGACCGTCGCTCGATTTTCTTGGTTTTTAGTCACCGCGGCCGCGGAGAAGAGCTGCTTCGCGGCCGCGACTTGGTTCATGGCCACAGGAATTGTCCGAGGCCGCGGAAAATCTGCTCTGGACATACGAAGGCCTGCATCGAAAAATGGTCGCCGCGGCCGCGGCTAAGGGAAGCCCGCGGCCGCGGCCAGCAAAATATTTTTTTATATATATATATATATATATAAATAGAAGAAAATAGAACTAATACACAGCAGTACAAGGATACTCAGTTTAATGCCGGGAGCTCGGCATAATTTCTCGATCACGCATAGATAGGGTCGCCGAGACTGACGGTCTCGACATGCCTCTTTCCGAATTCGCCATCATAATATGGTTTCACTCTCTGCCCGTTAACCAAGAATAAATCGTTGTTTGCCGGATTACGCAAACGGACATCTCCAAATGACAACACCTCATCAACAATATACGGCCCACTCCAACGGGAGTTGAGTTTTCCGGGAAAAATATGAAGGCGAGAATTAAAGAGAAGTACCTTCATCCCGGGCTCGAGGTTCTTTCGAACAAGAGTGGCATCATGAAGCCTTTTTGTCTTCTCCTTGTAGATTTTGGAATTCTCGTAGGCTTCGTTTCTCCATTCTTCTAATTCCGAGAGTTGCAGCATCCTTTCTCGTCCGGCAGCATCAAGATCGAAATTCATCTTTTTGATTGCCCAGAATGCCTTGTGTTCGATCTCAACTGGCAAATGGCATGATTTCCCGTAGAAAGCCGGAACGGGCTCATCCCCAATACTCCCTTGTATGCCGTCCTTTGGGCCCAGAGTGCATCATCGAGCTTGCTCGACCAATCCTTCCTAGAAGAATTCACCGTCTTCTCAAGAATAGTCTTAATCTGCTTGTTGCTCGTTTCTGCTTGCCCCGACGTCTGCGGATGGTATGGGGTGGCCACCTTATGCGAAATTTCGTATTTCTTCATCAACTTCTCAAAAATCCGGTTGCAGAAGTGTTTGCCTCCATCGCTCACAATGGCACGTGGAAATCCAAACCTGCTCAAGATATTTCCTCGCAAGAACTTAATAACCACATTAGCATCACATGTCCGTGTGGGGATAACCTCGACCCACTTGGACACGTAATCTACAGCAAGGAGGATATATTCGAAACCAAAAGATTTGGGAAACGGTCCCATGAAATCAATGCCCCAAACATCAAAAATTTCAACCTGTAGATTATTCACAAGGGGCATTTCATTCCTAGGACCAATGTTCCCAAGTCTTTGGCATCGATCACAGGATTTACAAAAGCTATGAGCGTCTCTAAAGAGTGTTGGCCAAAACAAACCTGATTGGAGGACTTTAAAGGCGGTTTTTCGACCTCCAAAATGTCCTCCACAATTGAACTCGTGGCAAAAAGTGAGAACATCTGCTTGTTCGTCCTCGGGCACACACCTCCTTTCCCACCTTGAAAAGGAGTGGGTCATCCCAAAAGTAACTCCTACACATCAACACAAAACGTTTCCTCTCTTGGTAAGAGAGGTTAGCCAACAAGACACCATCTGACAAGTAGTTGACAATGTCAGCATACCAAGGGACACTAGACACTTCACTCGCATGCTCATATGGGAAGTCATCATTTATACCAGCATGTTCATGCAATGCAAGAGAAGGTTCAGAAGGGACAATACGAGACAAGTGATCAGCAACAACATTTTCACACCCTTTTATATCTCTAATCTCTACATCAAACTCTTGTAAAAGAAGAATCCACCGAATAAGCCTAGGTTTCGATTGAGTTTTACTCAAAAGATACCTAAGAGCTGCATGGTCTGAATGCACAATAACTTTAGACCCTAAGATATAAGACCTAAATTTTTCAAGAGAAAACACAACAGCCAAAAGTTATTTCTCAGTGGTAGTATAATTCAATTGGGCCCCATTGAGAGTCAAACTAGCATAATAAATCACACGAAGCAATTTATCAACTCGCTGACCCAAAACGGCCCCCACAGCAAGGTTTGATGCATCACACATAATTTCGAAAGGTAAAGACCAATCAGGTGCAATCACAATAGGAGCAGTCACAAGCTTATTCTTCAATTTATCAAAAGCCTCTAAACATGCATCATCAAATATGAAAGGCACATCATTAGCAAGCAAGTGACACAAGGGCTGACTTATTTTTGAAAAGTCCTTAATAAATCTTCTATAGAAGCCAGCATGACCCAAAAAACTTCGAACACCTTTTACATTCACAGGCGGGGGAAGTTTTTCAATAACATCTATTTTAGCTTTGTCAACTTCAATCCCCCGACTAGACACCACATGACCTAGCACAACACCACTAGTCACCATAAAGTGACTCTTCTCCCAACTCAAAGTCAAGTTCGACTCAATGCATATTTCAAGAACACGAGATAAATTATGGAGACAATTAGAAAATGAAGTACCAAAAATTGAAAAGTCATCCATAAATACCTGTAAGCAGTCCTCGAGCATATCAGAAAAGATAGAGAACATGCACCGTTGGAAAGTCCCGGGTGCATTGCACAGGCCGAAGGGCATACGTCTGAAGGCAAATGTGCCGAATGGGCACGTGAAGGTCGTCTTGGGTTGATCCTCTAGAGCTATGGCCACTTGGTAGTAGCCTGAGAGTCCGTCGAGGAAGCAATAGAACTGGTGGCCGGAGAGTCGGTCGAGAATTTGGTCAATGAACGGCAACGGAAAGTGGTCCTTCTTGGTCACGGCATTGAGTCGCCGGTAATCAATGCACATTCGCCACCCGGTAGTGATACGGGTGGGGACCATCTCTTTCTTCTCATTCTCAATCACCGTGATGCCCCCTTTCTTCGGCACCACATGAATGGGGCTGACCCACCCACTATCTCCCACCGGATAAATGAGGCCCTCGGAGTAAAGTTTCAGCACTTCCTTCTTTACTACCTCCATCATGTTCGGGTTGAGACGCCGCTGGCTATCCCGAAATTGCTTGGCACCGTCCTCCAAAACAATTCGATGCATGCAAGTAGAAGGGCTGATCCCCTTTATGTCGCCAAGGCTCCAACCGATGGCCTTCTGGTTTTTCTTTAGTACCTCAATCAGTTCCTTCTCCTCTTCCCGGTTGAGCTCGACAAAGATTATCACCGGCTTTTTCTTCTCGTCATCAAGAAGACATATTTGAGGTGACGAGGCAACTCTTTTAACTCTATTGCTGGTGGGGTTATCGATCTCGGCTCTTCAACTTCCATCAACTCAATAACCGGTCCTTCCTCTTCCTCAAGTTCGGGCATCAATCTCTCTTCCAAATCTCGAACGGCTACCTCTTCCACAAATGGGTCACTCACATCTATAAAAGCACACTCTTCCACAAAGTTCACCGAGGATGCCGAGGTGGCTTCTCGGACGGAAATGGACACGGATTCACCTAGGACTGTCATGTTCAACGTCCCATTCCTTACGTCAATGAGTGTGTTGGTAGTGGCCATGAATGGTCTACCAAGAAGGATGGTGTGATCCTTCCCATTCTCTTGAACGTCCCTCACATCTAGTACCACAAAGTCTACCGGGACAATGAGTCTCCCAACACGAACAAGGACATCCTCAACTACCCCCTTGGGGTATCTGATTGAATGGTCTGCGAGCTGAAGACACATGCGAGTGGGTCTCAAATCTCCTAAACCGAGCCGCTGGAAGATAGAAAACGGCATGAGGTGGATTCCCGCTCCGAGGTCGAGCATCCCCGAAGCCTCTTTTCCATTCCCAAGAGAAATCTTTATCACGAAACCTCCGGGGTCTCATTCCTTCTTTGGAAGATCATGCTGCATGGCACTCGCTGCCTCATAAACCACCACTTTCTCCCCATCTCCGAACTTCCTCTTCTTCGTGACCAAATCTTTGAAGAACTTCACATAAGAAGGCATGTTCTTGATCACGTCTAGAAGAGGTAAGTTGACATTGACCTTTGAGAGCATGTTGTAAAGATCTCGGAACTGTTGCTCTTGCTTCTCGTCTCGGAGTCTACTCGGGAAAGGGATGCGTGGCTTGTAAGGATTTGGAGACTTGTGAAGCAGAGGACTCTCTGCTGGTTTTCCCGAGTCGGTTTCTATGCTCTTCGTACTCTCCTCGGGTTCTTTGGGCTGGTCGGTTGATTTGGGGCCATTAGGATCGGGCATTCTCACTTTGTTGTCCACTTTCTTCCTGCTCCTCAACACTGTTATTGCCTTGGCTTGCTCAGGCTGACTCGGAAGTTTTCCCTTGTCGGATTCGGCCTCCATATTCCCAACTCTCGTGGCAAGTTGGCCCACTTGCGTCTCAAGACGCTTAATGGACGAGTCCTGGTTGGTGATGAACTGAAGGATCTTGTCCAGCTTGTCATCTTGGTTCGATGAGCTCGAACCAGACTCTTGGGCTTGTTGTTGCGGTTGCTGCTGTTGTTGGTAGTTGGGACGAGGGATGAAATTGGGACGAGGTTGTTGTTGCACGAAGTTTGGACGGGATTGCTGCTGGTTGAAGTTTGGGCGAGGTGGCTGGAGGGTGTTGTTTTTGTTGGACCACGAGAAGTGTGGGTGGTTTCTCCACCCGGGATTGTAAGTGTTGGAGAAGGGGTCGTTTGGCTGTCGGTTCTGATATCCTTGGAGAGCGTTGACATCGGCGTATTGCTCTCCAAGGTCCTGATCGAATGTCGACGGGCACACCTCTGACCGGTGCCCTTGGGCTCCACACGCCCCGCATGTATCCACTGCCATGGTCTGGGCTGGCTGCATTGTCCTAGCGTTCATTAGCCTCATTTGCTCCATAAGCTCAGCTATCTGAATAGCCATCATGTCTTGCCTCGGAGATGCCACATTCACCACCGCTCTCTTCCCTCGACTGCTCTTCTGAGATGAGTTGGCAGTCATCGTCTTAAAAATCTCATACATCTCTTCGGCAGTCTTCGCACTAATGTCTCCCCCCGCAGCAGTATCAACCATATATTGCAAATTCTGATTGAGGGAGTCGTAGAAACAATTCATCACCAGTCCTGGCGAAAGATTATGGTGAGGGCACTGCCGCTGGAGATCCTTAAATCGCTCCCAGGCCTCGTGAAGGGGCTCACTCGGTAGTTGGGAAAACGAGACAATCTGCGACCAGAGCTCCTGAGTCTTTTGGTGGGAGTAGTATCTCCCAATGAACTTCGTGTAGACTTAAGTCCAGGTGGTCAGAGATGCTGGTGCAAGTGTCATGAACCAGGCCTTGGCCCGGTCTTTCAACGTCTCGGGGAAGCACCTCATCTTCAATTGATCCTCGTTCAGCCCGTTGAGAGGAAAGGTGTTGAGCACATTGTAGAACTCCCTGATGAAGTTAAGTGGATCTTCACTCAGGAGCCCATGGAATGCCGGCAGCTGGTTATAGTGAATCATCTTCAGCTCATAATTTCGTGCTTGATCCGGCAAACGGATGCACGAAGTGACAGGCCCGATAACCGGCTGGGCTAAGGTTCGGAGAGTGTTACGAGGAGCTTGTTCCTGTTGGTCACCCATGTTGACGTTGCTGCCTTCTGACTATTCTGGAGAGTGCTGGTCTCTTTCTTCGAATTCCAGTGTAAGCTCGTCTAACAGCTCTCTCAGACTCTCGCTAACTGACTTGTTGATCGGGGATAACAACTTGCGTCCACTCCTGGTACGCATACACTAAACCAACAAGAGTTACGAGCACCAATGATAAAAATAAAATAAAAACAAAATAAAACAAGGACTAATATCTAACAAATAAAAAGAAAACAAGAGAAACACTGAAACAAGAGAAATCACAAGAATTAAGAGAAACACGAAAAACAAGATGAATAGGCGCACAAAATAAACCTAAACCTTCCCCGGCAACGGCGCCAATTTGTTGTAAATATTTTTTTTAACCGGAGTAGAATCCAAAGATTCGACACCGAGTCGTATCACAAGGAAGGTTAGCCGAATTATTCTATGCGAATATTCAATCACACGAAATAATGAAAAAGTCCTAAACACTCTAATACGATTGATTTGGTTTAATATTATCAACTACGAATTGAAAAGCAAAATAGGAAAAACTAGGCAAAACTAGGAATCACAAGTTCAAACTCAAATAATTATAAAGGAGCTAGGGTATCGGGGTCAATCAATTCCGGTTCTCAATGCACTCAACGAGCAAACAAAAGCTCGGTTAAAGGCCTCACAAAACTATTCATCTAGAGACCTATCCTCAATAACTTTTCGTAACAAGAGGATAGACATAGACGAGTAATTCTTGAGACAATCAACACATAAGCAATACTATAACGAACTAGCTTACTCCTAACGAGCCTAGATCGAACGATTTCTCCCTTTTCAGTTATAAAATCGATTAATTAGATTAAGATGGTGATCAAACATCAAAACCCTAGGCTAAGCACAACTCGAGAGGATAGAGCAATTATCATGCACAAGAACAAAATCGAACCGGAATGATCTTCCTCTAACCCTAGCTAATGGATTTAGCTACTCATCATGCATTCAACATCAACAAACATAATAATCAAAGCCATTCAATCAATAATAAAACCAAATGAAAACTTATGATTGAATATTCCAACGTCGAAAACAAGAGCAACCCAATCCAAAAGTCGAATCTCGGAGTTTTTCTCTCCAAGATCGAATCACAAGATCAAAAACAAAAGAAAAGTTGAGTTTTGGATGGAAATCCCTAGAGAGTTCAAAAACTAGATCCAAAAACGAATGAATCGATCAAAATAAAGTCTGCTGTTTTAAAAATCTGAATTCGCGCCTTCCGCGGCCGCGGACAAGCTCGCGGGCCGCGGTGAAGGGATGGTCCACGGCCGCGATATGTCCCGCGGCCGCGAATTTTCAGCTCTGAGGCATGGCTGTGACTTCCGGACTTGTACCCACGCATCCAGACTCGGAATTGGATCCCGTCTTTTTCTACTCGACCCCAACTCATCCGTCTAGGTATAATCCTCGCATGGCCGCTTCCCAACTGAGCTACTTAACCTGCAAACCACCACCGACAAGAAAAACGTAGAAAACCGAGAAAAAAAAGAAGCAAGAAAAACCAAAAATGAGCAAAATAAAGAAAACACACGACGCGACACAAGATGGACCAAGAACAAAAGAAAATAACCTAGAATGGGGAAAAATGAATGCAAAATAAACAAGGAAAACACGACAAAAATGGAACAAACACCGAGCTCACCATCTTCAAACCGAGGTCACAACAGACCAAAGTCCGATCTCATCGCCATGGCCGACTTTGCTAACTCTACACTTGCGGCCTGACTTTATCTTCTTCGGCCGACTGCCAAGATGCCAAACTCAGTTGGGGCCGACCTCACTCCATCACGGTCCGACAGAACTGGCTTCATTTCAACATCGACAGCCGATTTTGCAACTCGCCAACAAAAATCGATCTCGCAAATTGCCGCGCCGGAATCCGACACCAAAGAACGGGCTTCCGCTTCTCGCCGACTTTATTCATCGCAAATTGGGATCGGAAAGTCATACTCTCGGCCAGATCATCAAAATACGCTATCAGATCCGGCGAGTTTTTTTGTCGTTCTTTGCCGATAAGAATGAAGTGAAAACAAGAAACACATGGACCGAATGTCATCAAATTCATTTATTAGATGGATCAGGCCCAGATAAAACTCACTTTGGGCCAAAACTAACTACTGCCTAATAAAATCCACTTCGGGTTCAGATCTTCCACCTAAGTAAAGAGAAATGGGCAGCTTGAGAAAAAGAAAAAGGTCAACCTCATCTATTTACTTCGAGCCAACATATTTTCCACTTGAAGAGCTAGTCCTGAGTGAATGAAACGATTCATCGGCAAACAACCCACTTCTATCAGACTGATTTATCATTTGCTAGTCTTCAATCTCACTTACCTACAGACGATAGCTGGGGCCGGGTTTATTTATTTCAGCACTAGATGGGGGCGGAGCTCATTTACACCAGGCCGAATTTGTCAACCTCGGGGCCTAATCCATCTATACCGAGGCTGAATTCATTTTTCGACGCCGGAGCTAACACAACTTATTCATGACGGAGCCGAACTCATTTATATATGCCAGAGCCGAAGTCATTGATTTATGCTCGGAGCTATCATGACCTATCCATTCACGCGGAGACTGAGCATCTCTTTACGACGTTACCATATTATGCTCATCGTAGAGCCTCGACTCCGGCTGAGCCGACAGTCCCATTTCGCTCTCCGTAGAGCCTCGACTTTGGCTGAGCCGACGTCCTCATATTTCGCTCTCCGTAAAGCCTCGACTCCGGGTGAGCCGACGTCCTCATATTTCGCTCGCCGTAGAGCCTCGACTCCGGGTGAGCCGACGTCCTCATATTTCGCTCGCCGTAGAGCCTCGACTCCGGCTGAGCCGACGTCCCTATTTCGCTCGCCGTAGAGCCTCGACTCCGGCTGAGATGACGTCCACATTTCCTCGCCGTTGAGCCTCGACTCCGGCTGAGATGACGTCTATATTTTCTCACCGTAGAGCCTCGACTCCGGCTGAGTCGACGTCCCTATTTCGCTCGCCGTAGAGCCTCGACTCCGTCTGAGACGCCTTTCCTATTTTCTCGCCGTTGAGCCTCGACTCCGGCTGAGCGGAAGTCAATATTTTCTTACGTTGAGCCTCTGCCCCGTATTGTCCTACCGTCGAGCCCCTGCTCCGGCCGCAAAAAAGAATTATCACAAAAAAAATCCGAGCAACAGTTCGGTACCGATGTAAACATTATGACACTCGGTTTCGCTGGTACCCCGTAATACATCCAAATCCCACGTATGGTTTGGTTGGGCTAAAGCTCGTCAGACGTCACTTCAGCTAACATGATTTGACGGGTCCCGATGACAACCGAACACTCATTCAAACAACTCGGTTGGGGCCGTTCCGTAATCGAACCGTGACGAAGTTCGGTGACCCTTAGTTTTTCAACATCAGACTCAGAAAAGTAATTCAGACTCGACAAAATATCGAGGTATCCTTATTTATCGTACATTGATCATTTACTGCCCATGCGCACTACGCATCGACATACTCAGTAATGCATTCATACATTCATACACACGCGCGTCACGCATCCATTCATTACATATGCGCATCGGACATACATCTTAACGTCCAAATCAAAAGAAAACAATAAACCAAACGCCTTCATCTTTTTGGGCCCACACTGGTTAGGCAAAGTCAATAAGACCTCTCCGGCTGGGAAATATGTGAAAGAAAAAATCATTACACCGAGTTCTTCAGCTCTGTATGACAAGGCTGATACCCATGCCTTTACCGAACTCTTCAGTTCGGTAGACTAAAATATTTATTTTCACCAAGTTCTTCAGCTTGGTAGGTCTAGAAAGTCTGTCCCTGACCGAGTTCTTCAACTCGATGGGCAAATATATCATATCGATAACATCTTTGAAAAAAGATCGATAGCAATACAAGGGGCCCGAGTGCCCGCACTAGCTCAAATCTATACTATTATGATGATCATTTCAGACGCAAACATCCAACGCGTCCTATTACACACGAAAACCGGGTACCGAATTACCCGACCAGGCCAACCAGGCCCATTCATATAGCATTTTCACATAGCTGACTATCCACGCAGTCGACTCCACTCGTTAGAACAAAAAACACGATTACCGTCAATACGGCAGGCCAAAGCCTGGAACCGATCCACGAAACGTTTACGGGTCCCAAAGCACCCGGCCAACATCGATACATTATTTATCACAGCTAAATTGGCTATACACGTGACTTCAGAACAGTTCTATTCAGAACATGTCCTAAAGTCAGGGGCCTACTGTTAATACCCAATTTTGGCATTGCCTATTAAAATATTACACGTGGATATGTATTATATCAATTATTCTAATTAGGGTCCGCAAATAAACACCGCTTGTAATAATAACGGGCCCAACAAAAATATATATATATACCCCTATGATGGACGTCGTAGAGATAGGTCTGAGGGGCTATACTTTTTCTTTCACGCTTGATGATCCCGAGGGGGAGGCGGTGCCTTTTTCCATTTTTTTTTTTCTGCTTTTGTTTTTCCTACGCAAAAAATTCATTCTTTCTTCATTTTTTCCCAAAAATTCAACAGATAAATTTTCACATAAATCCAATACAAACACAATTTTCTGAATACCCCTTGTTGATACAAAATCGCATATCAACAAACATAAACATGTACATCGAATAGAAGAAAAACATTTCACACATCAGGGGTTATTTTGAGCATCAAACCATAATTGCAACCTAGGCTGGTATTGATTCTCCCAATTCTCAACCGAAGCAGTTCGGTTATTGAACCACATACTATTAACTGGCGGTAATGGACAATCCTTGGGTCAAATCTAACCGAATGTAGTGGTCGTAGCAACCAAGATGACAAATGCAAATCTCACGGTGTGGTCCTGTACTCGTTGAAGCTGCAGCGAGCGGCAATACTGTGCAGCTGAACTGGTCGAACATACGACCATCGCAACCAGAGCTTAAAAGAACGACAACCACATTAAATAGGGTTGCCACAGGGTACAGGTCGCATGGAGTGTCCATCCAGTGACCCATGCTACAAGCGCCCCCGTCCCACCTTATAAAAAAAATATTAGCATTTGATTAATTATAATAATAATAATAATAATAATAATAATAATAATAATAATAATAATAATAATAATAATAATAATAATAATAATAATAATAATAATAAGCGCCCCCGTCCCACCTTATACGACCGAGTGCCCTGTCGATATCCCTTTAATAGATGTACTCGTACAAGTCACGGTGACTGTTAATCTCATTGGCAACGTTCTCTCGTACCAGATGCCACATCTCCTGGTCCCTGTAAATGTAACTCGCGATAACCCGCCATCCGCAGTTTCCATCTGCTTTCACATTCAAATAGCTGCGTACGTAGTCCAACATATGCCAGGGAACACTGTGTTGAGTAAAATTTTGGGCATGTGGTAACCGAGGTACCCGACTCGGGTCGTTCTCAAAGGAAGGCTCTTCGGAGCTTCGTTCACTATCTAGTCGTCAAAATCACACAATCGAAAAGGTCCTAAACATTCTACTCGCAAATTGAGGGGGTTTGAATTAAACACTACTCGCAATTGGAAATCGAAAGCAAATGAAAACTTAAAAACAAAGATGAGAGCTTTAGGTCAACCGGGGTCTCTATCACTCGAACCAACACACAAAGAACCGAGGAACATCAATATTGCCAAGTGATCCTAGGTCATTAAATCGAGCTTTCTACTAAATGACTACACTTTTAAACAAAGTCGCAATCTTTAAACAAGATAAGCACAAACTAATCCCTAACACACGTCGACGAGCTACAAGAATCGAACATTCCTCCGATCAACAAGAAAAACAACATTCACCTTGAAACACATCATAAGCAAAAGAGGGCAAACTCGAAGTAATGAAGATTAAAACTAATTACCCACTCTCCTAATGCATGCGTGAAGAACACCGGATGGAAAAGTTCGAAACTTGAAATAAAATGATGTCGCCGGAAACTTGTCGGAAAATATGAGTAATAGAGCCCCTAACCTAAGCATAAAAAGGAAAAAGAGAAATAGAGAGGATTTTCCCAACTTAGAAGTTGGGAAATGAGAGTTGTCTCCAAAAATACAAAGCATAATGTCTTTATATAGCTACACCACAAACACACACTAAAACACACACATTTAACAATTGAGCACTCGCTAGGTAGTGAACTAGTTCGCTAGGCGAATTGGTCTTGTGCACACTCGCTAGGCGGCGAACGCGTTCGCTATGCAAACTGGTCTTGTGGGTCTTGTGCACACTCGCTATGCGGCGAACACGTTCGCTAGGCGAACTAGACTTTCGGATCTCTTGCGCAGTAATGACTCGATAATGGTTGGGGGGTTCTCGAAATGGTTCATGCTCTCGGAATTTGGCTCGACTCTCTTCTTTCATCTTCCAAAATGGACCTAAAAATTGCACCAAAGACACGAGGAAGTACGCCAAAATACAAACACCAAAGAGAAAAAGGAAAACACACGGAATCAACTAAAATGGACCGGTTAGACAAGAAAACCAACCTAAAACTGACTCAACTACACACATAAAACACATAAAAAGAAGCACAAAAACACAATAAACAATTCCCCCACACTTAGCTTTTTGCTTTTCCTCAAGCAAACAAAATAACAAATAGCTCGAAGAGATATATCGAACGGGCCAAAATTAACGAACATGCAAAATGACACTGTAACGCCCCAACAATTTTTAAAGAGAATTCCGGATTTATCCAAAAATCTTGTTTTAAAATTTTGAAAACCATTTATCGATTTTATAAAACTTTGGCGCTACTCGAGAACATTTCCCGATTAAACACATAATCAGCATAAAGGAAACGAGAATACTCAGCATAATTCAAGTTCCAGAACTAGATGTCATCATATCTAGCGAAAGGATCATCAACGTAATCCAAACAAATAAATAAAAATAATCCACATGGTTCAACTGTTTAACCAATCCCAAAGACTACAGGGAAAATTGACAATGTCAAATAAATATCAAGCGTGCGGAAGCAATAAAAGCAAATCAATGTTTGACCACCCACTCGTCTTCAATCTCGTCATGCCCAACACGTACTTATCCTGCATCAATGAAGAGCAGGTGGGGATGAGCACAAATAAAAACGAGGTGCCCACCACTATGTATGATATATTGGTAAGGAACCTATACTAAAGTCATATGCAAGTACATGGCCAAAAGACATATCAAACTATTCTCCTACTCATCACTATACTCATGTGCACACCTATCATAAGCCGCCAGGGGTAAGCCCAAACTCGTCAGCGGGAGTACAGTCGTGCCGAAGTGCAAAACAACGGTCACGGCCCATCAACTAGGCTAAAATGAGTCAACCCACCACAAGGTTGGAGATCGCCCACCACTAGGCACCGTCTCATGACTCACACATACATTCATAGACATAAAGTATAAAAATCTTACCTCAATTATAACATAGCAAATTTTAGATTAAAACCCACCTGGATACTGGAATATAGCCAACACAAGAAGTTGAAGGAATAACGGCAAAAGTTCAGCTCGATGAACCTACACCAATTGCGATATTCCTATCAACAGACTATTCAGCACAAAACAACACACAAGCAATACATACTTAGCCGAAACCATATCGACTAAGTGACTCGTGGATTCCTTGACCGAGTTAAGTACTTTGGAGTGACTACTAGACCTGAACACAACTCAAATACCTCAGATAATACACATAAATCATGCCGACATCAATATAATCCAACCCGAACCTAAACAACGGACAACCGAGCATTAAGACGCCAAAATAAACAAAATTCAGAATCTAGAGTTAGACTCAGCCAATCAGCCTGAAACTTTACCATATCACAGGGTATATAAAAACACATAACCTCACCAAGTTTCAGCTCAAAATTCATTCGGGAGCATTTTTAAATATTTAAAGCAAAACAGTGCAAAAATCTGACGTTTAATAGTTCATATAGCTACATTTCGAATTTTAATCCAATATTTTGACACAAAATAGAATACCGCAAAATAACATATTCCTCAAAGTTTCGGCTCAAAACTCAAACTGTATGATTTTTAATGAATTTTACAAGATTCTGACCAGAAACCGATTTAATGAATTAAAATAACTACAGATGGAGTTTCGATTTGAAAATTTTACACGCCTTACAAAAACATAACAGGACATCACATATAAATTTAACGGCATTCGGTCAATCACACCATTTATCATGAATTAATTACGATTCAGCAGCATGCTCGGTTTAGAAAATTCATATCTCGGCATATACACATCGAAATGACCCCAAACCAAAACCAATACCTCGAGGAAAACTCCAAGTACCTATAACTCAAGGATTTCCACGAAAAATACTACTCGAAACTCAGTTCGATAACGACCAAAGTGACGACAATCACTTTGATATCGAAAACGCATAAAATTTAACATAATTCATACAAACACATATCCAAGGCACGAAATTAACTCGTAATTCACACGTTCAGCACATAATATAACACAATATCACAATACACGAAATCAAAATGAGACGGGGTTCGAGCCTAGGTACCGTTCTCGGGAAGAAAAAAACTCGGAGAAACGGGACGTAGGACACGAACGGGGTTGATGGGCTCGATGGATTTTCGCGTCTCACTGGGAAAGGAGGTGCAGCAGCTGCTGGTTCTCGCGAACAGGTAACTAGCAATGGATGCAGCAACTCGCGAACGGGGACCGAGCAACAACAACGGTCATTGAACGGGGCCTGAGATGGCACGCGTGATCGAGAAGAGAGCAACGACAGAACTTGGTCACGAACAGAGGCGGGGAACGAGGTATCGACGGTGATCCGTGCGGCTCGTCGGGGTGCTAGACGGCGGCCGAGGGCTGGTAGTTAGATGCTGGTCACGAGAGCTTAGCCGCTGAAGGCTACTCACGGTGGGAGCAACTGGTCACGATGAAGCAGTCGCGGTGGCCTGAGGATCGAAATGCGAGCGAACAGCAGGCACACGGTGGAGGAAGTCTCGTCGGAGGTCGATGGGGTCGCTGCTAGTGTCGCTGGAAAAGGATTTCGCGGGCAGGGTTGCTGCGGGGAAGGTCTCGCGGATAGAAGAGATCGTCGGGCCTGGTTCTCGCCGGAAATTGGGGACTGCTGCTCGCACTAGGCGGTTCTCGGAGGTTGTTCGATTGCTAACAGAAACTCCTCGGTCGCGCGTCTGCTAGCAGGTGGAAGAGGTCGCGGTGATGATAAAACACGACGGAGTCCGAGAGGGATGGAGAGCAACAGGGAATGGAAGCAACGATCGGTCTTTTTTTTTCTTTTTTTTTTGAGAGGGCGATGGATTGAGAAATCTACTCTTCTGATGTTGGTCGCGCAGAGGGAGAGAGATGATGACTGCGGGTGATGTACGAGAAGAGAAAAGAGGGTTCACTATAATTAAAATTAGGTTTTTCAAAATTCTTGCCCATCAACAAACCAAGGGCCAGGTAGGGTTTAGGCACGCGAGTTTGTCGGGCTTGGTCTCTCGGGCTCGATTAAATCGCGCGACAAATAAAAATAACAACCGGGTAATATTTATTTAATATACACAGATAATTATTCATAATAAACAACATTTAGACACATTTAGGCATTTAGACATTAAATATAAATATTAATACTAATAACAATAATAATAATAATAATACAAAGAAATAATAATAATCCCAATAATAATCCACAATAAAATGGGGTATTACAGTCTATCCACCTTACAAAGAATTCCGTCCTCGAAATTCGAAAATAAAACCTCCAGAAGGCAATAAAAATATAAAGGGAAACTTAGAACATAAAGTTCGGATACTTCCGCCGGATATCAGCCTCTCTCTCCTGAGTCGCCTCATCCTTACCATGCCGGCTCCATTGCACCTTTGACGAGTCTAGCTGCCCGGTTTCTCAGCTGATGAACCCTCAAGTCCAAAACAACCACCAGTACCTCAACCTAGGTAAGGTCTCACTCGACCCGCAACTCGCCAAAGTCCACACCACATGCTCCGGGTCACGCACGCTCTCACGAAACATCACACGTGGAATACATCGTGAACCCCGCCCAAAACTAGTGGTAAAGCCAACCGGTATGCTAGGTCACCGACTCGTTTAAGTATCACACGTGGCCTTACGAATAACGGCTGAAGTTTTCCCCTCTTCCTGAAACGGATCACACCCTACCTCAGTGCATCCTACATGAACACAGGATCACCTACCTGATCCAGTACAGCAGCGTTCTCAACATACGCCCGTACAACTCCTCACAACGAAACTATCAACACACAAGACTCCAAGCAGTCTTCCAGTGTATTGATCATGCTACAAACCTCCCCCAACAGGGGTCTACACGTGGTATCAAGCTTCAGTACCGTGCCCGGGTCACGCTGAAAACTTGTCCACTATCACACTCTTCATAGTCTCAACCTACGAAGTATACTCCAATCGAGACTAATGTCACCGCTCGACAACACTGCAGAGTTACAAATTTGCCAACATGAGATCATCTCACATATGGCATATGATTCTAATCAACAAATTCGACTTATCGAAATATATTGATCCAGGGAAAACACACAACAGTTCAGTGAAGCTTAGAGCTCTCGGTTTAAGGTTCAGAAGAAAGCTCCAAAGTCAAGGGTTGAAAACCGTACACACTATCCTGGGGAGTTTGTGCGTTCGGTGATGGGGGCTGCAGCTCACGTGCGAGTCAACGATCAGCCCCGGTCGGTAGCCTCACGTCTCTCAGCACGGCTTGCGTGCTCGACCACCACTTCGCATGGCTACACCCAGTCAGGGTCGGTGTTCAGGTCAAGGTGTAGTAAAAAGAAAAAGTTCTCAATTCCATGGCTCAAAATCTCTAAGGTTTTCAGATAGATGAAATTTCCAGAAGACAAAGTTTGGGGTTCAACTAAACCACTTTCCTCCAGGATTTAGGCATTAAACAAATCTCAAAAAGTTTCAAGGGCTACAAAATCAACACAAGGCAAGAAACCGAGTTCCAAGTTCACCACCCTCTTTTTTTTTTAATCGAAACAATTAAGCACACGAATATAAATGATAGGAATAGGAATAAAATTCCGAGAGATTTAATATCGACATCCCCAGCTAGGAATAATTCTAACTCAGCAGTCATTGCCAAATAAATAAAATAGCTAGCTTGTTTGACTCTTCCGACTAAGGGTGTCGACCGTGATGTCAGCTCTTACTCAGGTAGCTAATCATTAGCAGTCCTAACGAGCCCAACTCGCTTATACTGCCTCTAGCTTTCTCACTTCGAGATCTCAGCGTGAAGCTTTTTTCGTAAGTGTTTCTAGTCAACAATATAACATCAAACAATTAGGACATACATGTCATGTAGCCATGCAGAATAAAGTTGAAAACTCGTTTGTGAAACATAACACTAGTTGCGAAAATGGCACACAAGCAATATTATAAAATCAGGTATATCTTGCATAAACAGAATAAGCATGATTCTAGATACATATAAATTCTAAAATATGTAGCTACAAAACACATGAAGAACTTGAAAACAAATAAGGTCATTTACCATGAGATAAATCAACAAACATTCATTATAGAGAAACAGTCAAAACTGAGAACATGTCCTTGACCAGGCATCAGCAATTACCAAATAACTGGAGCTACACACCTAATTTTATTGAGATTCAAAAACCTACAGAAAGATAACTCAATTATCTACAACTTTGCTGAAGATCCCATTGGCAAATAATGACATTATCAATAAGTTTTAACACAAAACCTTCAGGTCATGAAAACTGCCATAATTTCAGCGAACACACTTACAGCACCTCGGTAAATCATCACAATCTTGAGTTACAAATTTCAAATTATGCAAACTCAAACCCTACAGAAACTACACATGCAAGACTACAACTTTCATGTTGATCGATTTCACATTTGAACACATTTGGTACACCAAAGCTGGACAAACATTTACACTCCAAAAACAGCGACGATTTTATAAAACTTGACATAATACCATTTTGTAAAAAAAAAAACATATGAAATCCATGTAAACTCCAAATGACATGATTACAAAATCAATAGGAAGCTAAGGAGTAATTCTACAACTTTCATGAATACATGTATGGCAAATATGAGTACTTGATCATAGTTTATGCATCAGACATTTGAAACATGGTTGCAGTGCGAGAACAGAACTATACAACTTACAGAGCCTCAGTAAAATTGGATTATTTCATGCATCTGACATGCTTTTGGCTTGATTCAAAAACTAACAGGAAGCTAACACATAAGCTACATAACTCATGAAGACCATGTTTGCACATGAGCACATTCAGGCATCGAAAACAGATCAATCATTTTATACAACATGCTGTCGGGTTTTCAAAAACTGTTTACACAATCTTTTTGTAAAAACCATATCTCCCTCAATTTAGATCGTATTTACAAAATTTCGAAACTCATTGAAAACACAAGAAACTTGCTATATTTCTCAAGAATAATTCAACTACTAAAACCACAGTCATGATACAAAGGCACGAAAGAAGAAAACAATGAATTTGCATGCTAAACACATCGAGACTTAATCAAATTTAAATGATCATAAGAATCTTAAACCAATCCACTAAGCATGAATATCTGCATATAATCCACACATATTCGTACCTTAACCCAACAGTGTGCCTCAAATTCACGGCACAAAATGTTCACATGGAGTCTGATCGGTCCACCCATTATTTGGACGATATTGCAGTCCTCTATATCAGCCTTCATGACTTCCGCTCAACTTAATGCATGAGACTTAACCACTATCACTTCTCTCGAGGTATAACCATTCTCGAGAGTCGTGACAGTGATGCGCATTTAGATTTCCCCCTAACTATGGGGTCGATCATCGATCTGCTCGTGGTACCTAAACGCCGCTCTCGGTTCACATTGACTGGGTATAAATCTCTGGGTAGTCGCTTTCAATAGTGACTTACTCGGTTCTAAACCTTTCTCTTGCGAGATAGATCACAAATGGTCCTACTCCGAGGACACTGAACGAAAACTTGTAGCGGGAATACCGCTACCAACCCTCAATACAAACATCAATCGAAAACTCACAACAAAGAGCTTCTAGAGATACAACTGAACTCCCTACCACTAGAGTTCGATTTAAACCAAAGGTGGATAAAACCCTAACCCCAAATATCAGCAATACATATCTCAAGTATTCAACGATACTTATAAAAGAACATACCTTTAAGCAGTGCGGCATGACGAAGACGAGTGATCAAACACACGATCAATTCACATAATCACTTAATCACATATAAACCAGTCTACAGAAACGCAGACTGGCTCTGATACCAAACTGTAACGCCCCAAAAATTTTTAAAGACAATTCCGGATTTATCCAAAAATCTTGTTTTAAAATTTTGAAAACCATTTATCGATTTTATAAAACTTTGGCGCTACTCGAGAACATTTCCCGATTAAACACATAATCAGCATAAAGGAAACGAGAATACTCAGCATAATTCAAGTTCCAGAACTAGATGTCATCATATCTAGCGAAAGGATCATCAACGTAATCCAAACAAATAAATAAAAATAATCCACATGGTTCAACTGTTTAACCAATCCTAAAGAGAACAGGGAAAATTGACAATGTCAAATAAATATCAAGCGTGCGGAAGCAATAAAAGCAAATCAACGTTTGACCACCCACTCGTCTTCAATCTCGTCATGCCCAACACGTACTTATCCTGCATCAATGAAGAGCAGGTGGGGATGAGTACAACTAAAAATGAGGTGCCCACCACTATGTATGATATATTGGTAAGGAACCTATACTAAAGTCATATGCAAGTACATGGCCAAAAGACATATCAAACTATTCTCCTACTCATCACTATACTCATGTGCACACCTATCATAAGCCGCCAGGGGTAAGCCCAAACTCGTCAGCGGGAGTACAGTCGTGCCGAAGTGCAAAACAACGGTCACGGCCCATCAACTAGGCTAAAATGAGTCAACCCACCACAAGGTTGGAGATCGCCCACCACTAGGCACCGTCTCATGACTCACACATACATTCATAGACATAAAGTATAAAAATCTTACCTCAATTATAACATAGCAAATTTTAGATTTAAACCCACCTGGATACTGGAATATAGCCAACACAAGCAGTTGAAGGAATAACGGTAAAAGTTCAGCTCGATGAACCTACACCAATTACGATAGTACTATCAACAGATTATTCAGCACAAAACAACACACAAGCAATACATACTTAGCCGAAACCATATCGACTAAGTGACTCGTGGATTCCTTGACCGAGTTAAGTACTTTGGAGTGACTACTAGACCTGAACACAACTCAAATACCTCATATAATACACATAAATCATGCCGACATCAATATAATCCAACCCGAACCTAAACAACGGACAACCGAGCATTAAGACGCTAAAATAAACAAAATTCAGAATCTAGAGTTAGACTCAGCCAATCAACCTGAAACTTTACCATATCACAGGGTATATAAAAACACATAACCTCACCAAGTTTCAACTCAAAATTCATTCGGGAGCATTTTTAAATATTTAAAGCAAAACAGTGCAAAAATCCGACGTTTAATAGTTCATATAGCTACACTTCGAATTTTAATCCAAAATTTTGACACAAAATAGAATACCACAAAATAACATACTTCTCAAAGTTTCGGCTCAAAACTCAAACTGTATGATGTTTAATGAATTTTACAAGATTCTGACCAGAAACCGATTTAATGAATTAAAATAACTACAGATAGAGTTTCGACTTGAACATTTTACACGCCTTACAAAAACATAACAGGACATCACATATAAAATTTCACGGCATTCAGACAATCACACGATTTATCATGAATTAATTACGATTCAGCAGCATGCTCGGTTTAGAAAATTCATATCTCGGCATATACACATCGAAATGACCCCAAACCAAAACCAATACCTCGAGGACAACTCCAAGTACCTATAACTCCAGGATTTCTACGAAAAATACTACTCGAAACTCAGTTCGATAACGACCAAAGTGACGGCAATCACTTTGATATCGAAAACGCATAAAATTTATCATAATTCATACAAACACATATCCAAGGCACGAAATTAACTCGTAATTCACATGTTCAGCACATAATATAACACAATATCACAATACACGAAATCAAAATGAGACGGGGTTCGAGCCTAGGTACCGTTCTCGGGAAGAAAAAAAACTCGGAGAAACGGGACGTAGGACACGAACGGGGTTGCCGGGCTCGATGGATTTTCGCGTCTCACTGGGAAAGGAGGTGCAGCAGCGGCTGGTTCTCGCGAACAGGTAACTAGCAATGGACGCAGCAACTCGCGAACGGGGACCGAGCAACAACAACGGCCATTGAACGGGGCCTGAGATGGCACGCGTGATCGAGAAGAGAGCAACGACAGAACTTGGTCACGAACAGAGGCGGGAAACGAGGTATCGACGGTGATCCGTGCGGCTCGTCGGGGTGCTAGACGGCGGCCGAGGGCTGTTAGTTAGATGCTGGTCACGAGAGCTTAGCCGCTGAAGGCTACTCACGGTGGGAGCAACTGGTCACGATGAAGCAGTCGCAATGCCTAAGGATCGAAATGCGAGCGAACAGCAGGCACACGGTGGAGGAAGTCTCGTCGGAGGTCGCTGGGGTCGCTGCTAGTGTCGCTGGAATAGGATTTCGCGGGCAGGATTGCTGCGGGGAAGGTCTCGCGGATAGAAGAGATCGTCGGGCCTGGTTCTCGCCGGAAATTGGGGACTGCTGCTCGCACCAGGCGGTTCTCGGAGGTTGTTCGATTGCTAACAGAAACTCCTCGGTCGCGCGTCTGCTAGCAGGTGGAGGAGGTCGCGGTGGTGATAAAACACGACGGAGTCCGAGAGGGATGGAGAGCAACAGGGAATGGAAGCAACGATCGGTCTTTTTTTTTCTTTTTTTTTTGAGAGGGCGATGGATTGAGAAATCTACTCTTCTGATGTTGGTCGCGCAGAGGGAGAGAGATGATGGCTGCGGGTGATGTACGAGAAGAGAAAAGAGGGTTCACTATAATTAAAATTAGGTTTTTCAAAATTCTTGCCCATCAAGAAACCAAGGGCCAGGTAGGGTTTAGGCACGCGAGTTTGTCGGGCTTGGTCTCTCGGGCTCGATTAAATCGCGCGACAAATAAAAATAACAACCGGGTAATATTTATTTAATATACACAGATAATTATTCATAATAAACAACATTTAGACACATTTAGGCATTTAGACATTAAATATAAATATTAATACTAATAATAATAATAATAATAATAATACAAAGAAATAATAATAATCCCAATAATAATCCACAATAAAATGGGGTATTACAGACACTCTCATTATCATCCGGTTATCCCAAAATCAAAATCCAATCCGAGACACGGTCCCCACATAATGAATCAAACGAAACAAAAACCCGTCCCAAGTCATTCCACAAATGATCGCTCGAGTCACACCCCTTTATTCACATATACACACAAAAATCATAAATGATCTACAAAACATGATATAATAAGCACGAGATCAATAAGCCAACTCCCCGATTTTCTTCTTTTTTTTTTCTTTTTTTTATACTTTTTTTTATTATTTTTTTTTTTATTTTTTTAAAATGAGCCACTTTTTCCAAATGAGAGTCATTAGGACGATTATTACCTAGGTTTAACCTCGGGGTTTGTCCCCGAGTCACCTAGGCCGGTTTCCCGTGCTCGTTGACCCGATCTATCTAGAAGATTAACCGAGCCAAGAGGAGCCTAATCCTTTCGACTCCCACGAACTCATTTTGTGAGCTTTTATTTCCAAACGAAGTTTTCGGAAGAGATGATCTAGGTTTGACCTCGAGGGGTTTCCCCGAGTCTCCTAAACTGGTTCCCCAGGCTCATTATCCCAATCCACGAGTGGTTCGGAATAAGAGGAGCCTAATCCGTACTTCCTCGCGAACTCACTTTTTATTCCTCTTTTTTTTTTTAGGGAGAGGCACACAAGGATACATCACAATTACAATACATAATCATCACAAATCAAACGAAATGTACCACAAGTGTATAGATAACACGTTACAACGATAATCGAACATAAGGAAAGCATGCCTCAAGACAACCAATCGAAAACGAACGAAAGACGAAACAATTCCGTTAATCCACATGCGAGTTTCAATGTCAACGAATCATCAATCAAGTTAAGGAAACTGTCAAATTCATCAAGTACATCAAGCATGAATGCTAATAGTGAAACCAATCAATAATCTCGACTCACCACTTAGCTATCTCGACTCTCGAACAAACATCAAGTTTCATGTGGGAGAGATGACACAAACACACAAAAACTCAAATTAAACCGGTCCACGACACAACAAAAACGAAATATAAGGCACAAAAATGAAAAAAATATCACCTAAACATGCATAATCACGAAAATCCCTCCCCCACACTTAAAACAAAGCAATGTCCTCATTGCTTGACCAAAAAGCATAGGAGAAAGAGCATAATTATATACGTTCAAGTGATAAAAACCAAAATGAAAAAAAATAAACAAATAAATGACAAAAATAAAACACGAAGACACACAAGAAACAAAAAAGGAAAAAAGAAAATAGGAAAAGAAAATGCGTACTCTACACGGTGGTGCTCCACCGTGTGTCTAATGGTATTAGTCCGGTGAGAATATGAGAAATAATCTAAAGGTCCTCGAGTGCAAAACAAAGCCATCCAAACGAGTGAACAATAAAAGCATATCGATCCATAAGCAACCGAGCACTATGTGATTGGTCTCTTCTCAGATCTGGAACGGCCCAATGGGAAAACGTCCGGATCTGGGATGAACCGATGTGAATGAGCTTAGATCTGATGTGATGGCGTTCGAACCGTTGTCGAACCGCAAGAACACCTGCAAGAACTCAACGCCGGAGGGGTTTCCGGCGTAGAGCCTCCGACGCTCAAGTCAGTATGTGAAAGAGATGAAGAGAGCTGCCCTGAGAGCAGCAGCAGTAATGAAAAGATTATGGAATGAATGGGAGTTAGGGTTTTGGGATTACCTCAGTCCTTTATATAGAAGTGCAACATTTACCTGAAGTCCCCAAAGTGCCCCGGCCGACTTACTGGAAATGTCCAGAATACCCCGGTCGGTTCGTATTCTGTCTACTTCCTAGTTAGCATCTAGATCCTTCCTTAGCTTCCTTCTTATCCTTAACTCTTCCTCAATATGCTGAGGTGTGTCAAAGCTATCGAGAACCACGAACTGCAAGACTCCTTCAGTCGACCTGAGATATTGAGTCGAGTCGACTGGATTGCATTCAACCGTTAGTGGACCCTGATACGTCTGACCGTAGTCTTGCCAGAGGTCGACTTATTCTAGTCGACAGGTGTACGTCGACTCGGTCGAGAGTCGGGATTCTTGACTGAGTATCGTGGGACCTTACTAGCGGAGTCGACTGTGTTGAAGTCGACTTGATAATTTCGAACCGTGATGATATGAACCGTTATGAGCCAGTGTGGCTATATCACGGTTATTGAACCGTTACACGATAGTATGGCTATATCATCTAGTCCCCCCAAAAATTACTCGAAGCGACTCTGATCTTACGAGTAGATTTTGTCGACTGGATGTTTTCCTCGAATCTTTTCATGTGTCCCGTCATCAGTTGCTACCTTGGGTCACACCCACTCGTTACCTCGACTTGTAATACAACTCGTCTATGCGAATTTTGATTTGATTGGATAAGTCTGAATCTTTTTGAATTTCAAAATTCAAAACGTAGGGTCTTTGAGCATTGTTAAGACGTTTTATCTCTCCGCCGCTTCGTATTCCGTGCACCATCTCAACCATTGAATATGACTTTAATCTGAGGGTCAGGGTTTCTCTGCCTTCTTTATAAATACTCCTCCTTTCTTCCTGTCTTCACTTTTCGCACTCATCTTCTCTGAGCCTTCTGTTTTCTCCGGCAAACACAGCATCTCAAGCTTTTCCGGCACTCCTTTCATTTTCCGACGTTCTCAGATCTTTCAGGAATCCTTCGTCGATCACCATGAGTATGAGTAAGTTTCCTTTGATTTGCTTTTTAATTTATCGGTGTGTTTAAGATAAGAAACTCTCTTTTCTTCTTTCTCTCCCCCTTTTTTTTATATGCTTTGGGGCCTGTATGTTCATCACGTTTTCTGGGAATTCTTGGAAAATTCTAGTGGTTTTTCTTTGTTAGATCTTTAGCTGGCGATCTTTTATCTCCTTTGAGTGTTTTCGTTTGCCAGCCGTCTCGTTATGAGAGATCGACTCTTTTGCCAAGTCGAATCGATATGGGAACTACTTATTTCTTCTCCCTTTCTTCCCGTCGTCGAGACGCTTCTCGTGTCATCATTTTGTTGACCCTTTTCTTTGAATCGAATCACGATTTCTAACAACTTTTCTTGATTGCCATTCTTTATCTTCTTAGATTCCAACCTCGACCCTGTTTCTGACCCCGTCTCCGGTTCTCTTGCCCGTGAAATTGATAACTATTCGGGTTCGGACTCTGTTCATCTGAACGATGTCGAGCCATGTTCTTATCTAAACGTCGAGCCGGAGGATTTTGTCCGTTCACATGCCTCACCTTTCGGTATCGATTGGGCTGTGTATAACCAGGCGCTACTTTCGGGCACCCTTTGTGAGGATCCCGAAGTTCTCAAAACCCTTGAATCTTCTTACCCCGACTTGGCTCCTCGAGGTATTTTCCGCTAGATTTTTTCAAACATCCTTCTGTACGCGGCCCGCTTTGTTCCTTTACTTGATAATGACTTCCCTTAATCGAGTCTGAAACTATAGCATGTTCCGTGGTAAGTTCTTACTATTGTTTTCTTTTTTCTCCTGCAGCCGAAATCGATGGCTTCAGAGAGTTCAGCGGCCTTCCCTCGGACTGGGTTGTAGTCGCTCCTAAGCCCGAAGACGACTTTCGTCACCCTCCCAAGGGTTGTTTTACTTTTTTTGTGGATCAAATAATGTCGGGCCTGTGTTTCCTGATTCAACCTGAACTGCAATCGTTAAGTAACCTTTTCGATATACCAATAAACCAGTTCACCCCTAATTCTATTCGAATAATGGTAGCCTTCATAGTTGTTACCCGCATAGTTTTAGGTAATTTTCTACCCGAGTTTTTCCTTTACTGTTACGGGTATAGGTTTAGCAAGGACGCCCATTGTCTGGGCCGTCGAGTAGGTGTCACTTTCCTTGATGACCTTTCTTCCAATATTACCGAATGGAAAAAGAAGTACTTCTTCATTCGACCTGCTCCTGGCCAGTATCCCTTTTCGAATGAGTGGATTAGCCATAAGACAAAGCAGCGTAAGCGTCCTGACTCTTCACAGTTTGCTGATATGCTAGAAGAGTTAAACCAACATGTATGGAGCGCTCGTCGACTTACCAAAGATATCTATTTACTTAATCATGTTGGTATTTGTGTCGACAAAAGTGCTCCTCGTCTTGTCGATCCTTGTAAGCTTCTTCGTTTGTCGTCTTTTACCTACTGATTGGTCTCGTATTTTTGCGTTTATTTGAAAAGCACGTAAGGCTGGTGTGTTTGTTTGTACTTGATCGTCTTGTTTGTATTTTTTTTTTTAGTAAAAGCGTTGGCCCGCTTCGAGAAGAAGAAGGCTGAAACAACCCGCAAATCGGTTGCCCAAGAGCTCGGGGGTGGCTCGAGTTCTGCCGCTTCACCGGCGGCGGTCGAGACGACTGCCGCTAAGAAAGCTAAAGTCGTTCTTCCCTCCGCCTCTGCTCCTGCCAAGCCATCGGGTCCCCCTTCCCGCAAGAGGTCTCATGATCAAAGGGACAAGGCGTTAGCCTCCGACTCTTCAAAGCGCCAAAAAGGGAAAGAGTCGACAGCTGAGGTCGACACGGTTCCGGCCCCGACTGGAGAGAATGTGGGGCAGCCGTCGCCTGTGAGAGTGCAATCGGTAACCATCCAACAACCCTCCCGGCTTTATGATAACCCCGAATCTCTCCAGATCCTCAACTATCTTCAGTCAATTCTTCCCGAGGACGACCAAGTCCGGACCGATGGAAATCCCTGTCTTCGGGCCCGTTACGCGGCTCGGCTCATTCCTCGGGTAAATTTAATCTTTGTGTGCTTTTCTTCCTTTTCTTTTCTTATTTCCAGTCGGCTTGCCGCTTTATCTGTTCGTTTTCTTCTCTTTTTTGTGTTAGCTTCTTGCCTGTATTCTCCCGACTATGATCGAGGAGGCGACCTCTCCTGAGAACAACGTCAAGGTCTTGGGGGAGAAGTACACGGCTAAGTGTAAAGAGCTTGCTGCCAAGGAGGAAGAGCTTGAGGCCGCTAACGCCGTTATCGCGAAACTCCGCTCTGACAAGGAGGCGGCTGTCCGTAAAGCTGAGCGACTAAGGGTCGACTTGGCCAAGGCGAGCGATGAAATCCTAGTCGAGCAGGAGAATGGGATAGAGGAAGGTCGACGGACCTTCTTGAAGTCCACCGCAGGAGCGGTTTTTCTTGAGCACTACCGCAAGGCTGTGGTCGAGGGATTCTGCTCTTCCTCGGACTTCCTTGATGAGCTTGTCCCCACGGCCGTCGAGTACTTTGACTTTGCCTGCGACACATGGGAGCAGGCCGTGACGAAGCCCGACTTTTCGGGCAAAATCGACCGTGACGCCGTGAAGTTAACTCTCCCCGACCCCGAGGGTTTTCGGGAAGCTGCTCTCCCTCCTGGCCATGCATGGTGGAGTGGCCTGGCGGCCAAGGCCATCCACTCGGCTGGGCTATCTTCTCAGCTTGAGGTTCCACCACTTCCCCTGGTCGGCCCTGTTGAATTGGTCGAGCCGAGTGGTGCGAACTTCGAGGATGAGCCGTTCGACGAGGAGATTGAAGTCGAGCGGCCTAACACGGAGCCGATTGTGGAGGAGGGAGGTGCTCGGACCGAGCCAATCGGCGATGGGGGCGAAGATGCCGCTGAGAAGTCGACGGCCGACTCCCAGCGGGCTTAGATTATATTTTTTTTTTTTTTACTTGTTTCTGTTTGTCCTTTGTTTTCTTGTTTTACCATCTCATCCTACTTTTCCAATTTGTAAAGGGTGAGATTGTGCCGGATGTAATGAATTTTCCTTTAATTATAATGTCTATTGTACTATTTTTATATCGTCGCCTTCTCGTGGTTGTGGCTTTTTATTTTCATGTTTACTTTTCTCTTTTTACCTTACTGTCCTCTCCCAACCCGTTTTGCGAGCTGGTCGAAGTCGAGCAACAGTTTCAATCAGCATTATAGCTGTTGAACTTAAGTTTTTCGAGTCGTCCTCTCTCAACCCGTTTTGCGAGCTGGTCGAAGTCGAGCAACAGTTTCAATCAGCATTATAGCTGTTGAACTTAAGTTTTTCGAGTCGTCCTCTCCCAACCCGTTTTGCGAGCTGGTCGAAGTCGAGCAACAGTTTCAATCAGCATTATAGTTGTTGAACTTAAGTTTTTTGAGCCGTCCTCTCCCAACCCATTTTGCGAGCTGGTCGAAGTCGAGCAACAGTTTCAATCAACATTATAGCTGTTGAACTTAAGTTTTTCGAGTCGTCCTCTCCCAACCCGTTTTGCGAGCTGGTCGAAGTCGAGCAACAGTTTCAATCAGCATTATAGCTGTTGAACTTAAGTTTTTCGAGTCTTCCTCTCCCAACCCATTTTGCGAGCTGGTCGAAGTCGAGCCGAATTGACCGGCTATATGGCCGTTCCAAAAAATTCGATATTCTGGCTATTGTGCTGAAATCGATGCGAAAAGGGGGGCGGTCATTACTTCTTCTCGACTTTAAGATACCCGACTTCCTTGGTTATCTCTCATGTCTTGCTATTTGGGTCGAATCTTCCCAATTAATGATTATTTATTCAAGATATGGCTGACAGTGCCGCCTCCCAATTTATTTCGAATTTCAAATCCTTTAAGTGACGCGCGTCATGTCAACCGCTGACTCCTCGCATTTCGTGCCTTATCACGGTCGTTGGTTTCCTTTTAATCTAACGGCTGACATCCATCCTGCTCTCTATAAATAAGATTGGATTTCTTCCTCAAGTCTTTTTTACTTCTCCCCAATTTCTTCTGTTACTCCGGCGATTCAAGGACCCAAGCTTTCTTTCCGATGAGTTTTTTTTATCGTTTGCAGAATTTCAATCACCTGTCAGATCGGCGATATGTGTAAGTATTTTCATTCTCTCTATTCTATTCTTTCTTTCTCCTATTTTCTGGGTTTTCCAAATTTCTCTGCGTCGCTGTGTTCTTCGTGTTCTTCAAATTTTTTTGTTTGGTTTTGTTTTGTTGTTTTTTTTTTTTGGGGAGATGTTGTGCTGGATCTTGCGTGAATCATTCTTCAAATAGATAAATTGTTATCGTGCGACTTAGGCTATCGCGTATAACCTCTTATCGACATTCGTTCTTTTTCTTTTTTGTACTTTCCCTGAGTTGACTTTCTGTCGTCTTGCCTTCGTATTTCTACTGAAACACCGTACCACTTTCCCCTTCTTCGTATCTCTGTCGACTTAAGTGAGTCGATTGTGCTTTGCTTGATATTGTTTCGCCATGTCTGATCTTTGCCTTTGTTTCTTTTCCTTTTAGCTTCCAACTCTGGTTCTTCGCCCGACACCCTCGACAGATTGATCGACAGGGGCCTTGACCAAGCTGACTCAAGCTCAGTCGAGATTACCGGCTGTAGGATGGTTAACATTTCGTCCCCTTCATCGCGTACTCCGACCCCAAGAGTCGACTGGGCCGAATATGATCAGGCCCTGTTGGATGGTGGTCTTGTAGAAATAGTGAGGAGTCCTGGGGAAGGCTCTCCTCGCCTCGACTTAATTCCTCGAGGTATTCCTATTAGTTTGTTACATATTCCCGTGTATAGTACCAGTCCTGTACCTGTATCATTAGTTACTCCTCTCGACCCTCGGAAGTCTGTTTCAGTAGCCTGTACCTTGGCCAAATTGGCCACCTTGAACCCTTTTTCCTATGCCTCTGCGGGTCAAGTCGAGAGCTTCCGGCAGTTCAGCGGGCTTCCCTCCTATTGGGAGTTGGTTACTCCGGGTCCCGATAGTAACTTCACCTGTCCTCCCGAGGGTTGTCACACTTTCTTTGTCGACCAAGTTGTTTTCGGTCTACCCTTCCCTATACAAGCCGAGCTTTTGGAGATAAGCGACTTGTATAGAATCCCAATAAATCAGTTTTCTCCAAATGCTTTTTGTATCATGATAGCTTTTTCGTTGTGTCTCGTATAGTTCTTCATTTTTTCTCGGCCGAATTTTTTCATTACTGTTATAGCTATCGACTTCAAAAGGGGGCCCATTGTTTAATCCGTCGTCCTGGCGTTACCTTTCTTGATGATCTTTCTTCAAATGTCCCCGAGTGGAAGTCGAAATTTGTCTTCATTCGACCTCCCGTCGGTGCTTATCCTTATACAAATAACTGGATCAGTACCAAAGTTAAACAAAATAAATGGTCTCAATCCGAGGACTTCGAAAGACTCTTAGATGAGTTGAATAAATGTACTTATTGCGCTCGACGCATAATAAGAGACCGTGAGTTGGTCAATCATGCCCGAATCATCTTGTATGACGATCTTCCTCAGCTCGATGATCCTCGTAAGCTGTTCAGCATTTCTTACAATACTGAGTCGTCTCTTATTTTCTTCTAACCTTTGCTTTTATTATTATTTTTTTTCAGTTAATACACTCAAGCGTTTCGAGGTGAAGAAACCGCCCACTGCTCATGTTCCACCCAGCAGGTTTGGTGCACAATCGGCTGCCACGGCTCGAAAACGCAAGTCCTCGGGTCCGAGTGCCCGCAAGAGGCCTCAGGATGATCGCGCCCCTCCCTTGCTCCTTGGCGACCCTAAGCGTCGTAAGACCAACACGGGTAAGGAGAAGGTGGACGAGGGGAATGCTGCTCCCAAGCGGACGGAATCGTCCGTTACTTACAAGGACGCATTGGTCAAGATGCCGTCTCGACTCTGGAATCATCCAGAACCGTATAAGGTGGCGGAATACCTTCACTCCGTGCTCCCCGAGGCCGACAAGTCTCTCGTCGAGGGGAACGAGTACGAGTGCTCTTGCTACGCTACCCAGTGTCTGGTTCGGGTATGTGCTTTGTTCTTAAGTGTTTATGTCTTGCATATTTCCTTCTGCATTTCATTATTAGTTTCTTTGTGTAGTTTTTGGCGGCCGCTCTCCCTGGCCTCAAGGCCGGCACTCGACCCCCCACTTCCTCCAGTGAGGCCCTCGAGGACAAGTGCGAGGCGCAGCTCAGGGAGATTGCCCAGTTAAAGAAAGAGTTGGAGGATTCTAAAGCCTTGGTCGATAAGTTGAGAGCCGACAAGGCCGTTGCCCTTCACGACAAAGAGAAGCTTCAGGCCGACCTCGAGAAGGCTCAGGAGGCGAATATGTACGAAGTGGAAATCGGCATCGTTCAGGGCCGGAAGTCATTCTTGAGGACTGGCATAGGCGCTGTTTTTGTCCGTGAATATCGCAAGGAAATCGTCAAGGCTTTCTGCAATTCTCCTGAGTTCCTCGACAAGCTCTGCCCCGCCGCCGTTCAATACTTCGACTATACCTTCGACGCTTGGGAGGCTGTGGTGGCGGGATCTGAGTTTGCTGGGAAACTCGACCGGGAGGCCATGAAGCGTGCGCTTCCCGACCCTGACGGTTATGAGGGCGATCCGTCCCTTCCAGACGACTACCCCTAGTGGACGGGTCTCGAGGCTAAAGTTGTTCGAGAGGCCAGGCTCACCTATCAATTGGATGCTCCCCTGCCTTCCCCCGTCCATCCTGTCGGGCCGAGTGATGGTGATCAGGTCGTGACCATCCTCTAGGAGAGCGATGGAGATGTCATAACTTAGTTGTACTTTCGAGGCTTATTGCCTTCTATATGTCATTTATTTTTGTTCTGATCAACCTATTTTTCCAATTTGTAAAGGTTGAGACGACTCTTGTAATGAATCTTTTTTTTAAATATTACTCCTCATTTTATCTTTGGCTTAAGTCGTTACGTTCCTGCAACGTTGTTGTTCATGCATTCTTCGAGTTTTTACTTGCAACTACGCGATTGTAGATTTATCGACATTTCTTTTGCTCACATATTTTGTAGTTAGTGCTTTTGCAGTCGTAGACGGGTTATATGAGACTTGTCGTTTGAGCTGACTTTTACAGCCGCATGCTTTTTTAGCCTTGCCGAGATTTCGCTCGAGGCATACGACTTTTGTTGTTTCAGTCGACTTTTATAGTCGTGGGCTTTTTAGCCTTGCTGAGATTTCGCTCGAGGCATACAACTTTTGTTGTTTGAGTCGACTTTTATAGTCGTGGGCTTTTTAGCCTTGCCGAGATTTCGCTCGAGGCATACAACTTTTGTTGTTTGAGTCGACTTTTATAGTCATGATTAATCGGCTATATAGCCGTTTCGAAGAATTCAGTTTATCCAACAATTGTGTAAGAAAACAAATAAATATAGAGACACCTTCGAAGAGAACATTCAAAATCCACTTCATTACTGAATATGATTTGATCGTGGTTCAGTACAAAAGGCAAATTCGAGAACATTATATAAGCATAAAAACGTTTGAGATGGGTAACATGCCAAGATCGCGGCAGCTGTCGTCCTTCTATATCTTCAAGTTCATATGCGCCTCTCTCGGGCACCTTGGTGACTGTGTACGGCCCTTCCCAGTTTGCTTCTAGCTTCCCGACATGCTTCAGGGCATCGGCCCTCTTTAGTACGAGGTTTCCTATTTGAAATCGCCTGGTTCGCACTTTCTTATCAAAGCCTGCACGCATCTTTTGTTTATATTCCACAGATCGTAACCAAGCCTCCTCGCGTACTTCCTCTATCATGTCGAGGGCTTCTTCCCTTAACTTATCGTTACTTTCTTCTTCGTAGAACATTGACCTGTGCGAATCTAAACCAACCTCGATAGGTAATAAAGCATCCATCCCATACACCATATGAAAAGGTGATTGCCCCGTCGAACTCCTCGGGGTCGTCCTATAGGCCCATAAGACGCTTCCTAGCTCATCGACCCAAGCGCCAGATGCTTTCTCCAGTCTCTTCTTTAATCCCTGTAGGATGGTTCTGTTTGTCACTTCGACTTGTCCGTTTGCTTGCGGGTGCGCGACGGAAGCGAACCGCTGCTTAATCCCCATATCGAGGCACCATGTTTGGATCTGCTTTCCCTGGAATTGTGTTCCATTATCTGAAATTAAGACCTTTGGTATCCCTAATCGACAGCAGATATTTTTGAACAAGAACAGCATCATTTTGTCTTCGGTAATCTTGGCCAGAGGTTCCGCCTCCACCCATTTGCTGAAGTAGTCGACAGCGACTACCATGAACTTCCTTTGACCTGTTCCCATCGGCAGTGGTCCTACCAAGTCGATTCCCCATTGTGCGAAGGGGATTGGACAATTGATAGTCGTCATTGCCTCGGCTGGAATATGGGGGATCTGACCATGGCGCTGACATCGGTCGCACCCTTGTACCAGCTGTTCGGCCGCTTTCCGTATTCTAGGCCAGTAATAGCCCGCTCGAAGAGCTTTGCTTGCTAGAGCTCGCGATCCTACATGCGACCCGCAACATCCTTCGTGGATCTCTCTTAAGACATGATCCCCTTCTTCTTCAGAAACACATCGCAGGTTGGGCCCAATCATTGATTTCTTATACAAGACTCCTTCGATTTCAAAGTATTTACTCAAATATCGGGTTGTTTTCTCTACCTCATGTTTGTCTCCTTCTTGTACTCGACCTTGCAATAGTTCACGAATTGCTTTTCTCCAATCTTGCTTCTCCTCGACCTCCATTGTTTCCTTTATAGCGCTCCCCTCCAAATGCAGGGTGGTGATTTGATTTCCCATCTTTCCTTCATTTGAACTTGCAATCCTCGCGAGCCAATCGGCTCGCTTGTTTTCTTCTCGAGGTACTTGTGTTAGTTCGAATTTTGCCAAATTTTGCACCAAACTCTGGATCTCTTCGACATATTTCAACATTCGATCCTCCTTAATTTCGCAGTTCCCCAACACTTGCCCCACGACAAGCTGTGAGTCGGAATGTGCCACGATCTCCGTTGCTCCGCCTCCGATCGCCAGTTGAATCCCCTTGATCAAGGCTTCATATTCTGCTTCGTTATTCGAGGCTTTAAATCCCATTCTAATGGCGAAGTCAAGTTGCTCACTCTCGGGGGATACTAGGACGACTCCAATGCCAGATCCCTTGGCTGACGAGGACCCGTCGACGTGCATTACCCATTTCTTGCTTTCTCCTTTGGTCCCTTCTTGGATAAAGTCGGCTAGAGCTTGGGCCTTTATAGCTCGTCGAGGTTCGTATTTGATGGAAAATTCGCTGAGTTCGACCGCCCATTTTACGAGTCGACCTGACACGGTAGGTCGACCCAATGTCTCACCGAGCTGGAAATTCGTCCTTACTATTATCACATGGTTCAGGAAATACGGCCTCAATTTTCTGGCTGTGAGTACCAACGTTAATGCGGCCTTCTCGACCTCAGGATATCTTGTTTCTGCACCCTGGAGCACTCGACTTGTATAATAGATCGGCTGTTGAGCCCCTTCAGCTTCTCGCAGCAACACAGAACTTAAAGAAAAGACTCCCACCGAGATATAGAGTACCAACTCGTCGCCCGGCTCTGCTTTGTCAACAATGGTAGCTCGCTCAAATGCTCCTTCAGTTTTTCAAACGCCATCTGAGCCTCGTCACCCCACTGGAAAGCTTTTTTCTTGAGTAACTTGAAGAAAGGGAAGCTCCTTTCCACCGCCCGAGCTATGAATCGACTTAGGCCTGCAATTCGACCTGTCAGGACTTGTACTTCTCTAATATTCTTTGGTGGGGTCATGTCGAGTATGGCTTGCACTTTATCCTCATTCACTTCAATGCCCTTTCCGTTACGATATAGCCCAGGAATCGTCCTGCCTTCACTCCAAAGGCACATTTACTCGGATCCCAAATGTTCTTAGTATCGTAAACGCTTCCCTTAAGTCCTCCACATGCGAGATCGAGGACCTACTTTTCACCAAGATATCGTCTACATAAACTTCCATATTTCGCCCGATCTGTGATTTGAACATTCGATCCATCAACCTTTGGTATGTTGCCCTGCGTTCTTGAGTCCGAAAGGCATGACGACATAACAATACGTCCCTTTGCTCGTCACGAAGCTAACTTTGCTTTGATCCTCAGGAGCCAAAGGAATTTGGTGGTACCCCTGGGACGCGTCCATCATGCTTAGCAATTGACAGCCAGCAGTAGAGTCGACCAGCCGGTCGATTCTCGGTAGGGGGTAGTGGTCCTTCGGGCATGCTAAATTTAAATCGCGAAAGTCAATACACATACGCCACTTATTTAGCGCTTTCCTTACCATCATCGTGTTCGATATCCATTCTGGGAATTGAATTTCTTTGATATGTTTGGCTTTCAACAATTTGTCCACCTCGACTTCTATGGCTTTATCGATTTCTGCGCCATGGTGTCTAAGCCGTTGCTTCACGGGCTTTTTCAGGGGGTCGACATTAAGCTTGTGCTCCATGACATCGGGATCGATTCATGTTAGCTCTTCAGGGGAGAAAGCGAATATGTCCCTGAATTCTTTCAGCAGCCCCACCAATTGTCGACGTAACTCTTCTTCCAGTTCTCGCCCTATTTTCGTAGTCTTCTCCTCTCTCTCCCCGATATGAATTTCCATTAATTCCCCATGTGGCTCAAGATCACTTTCCCTTCGTCTTTTTTCATTTGACACCGACTTTTTTCCTTCCTTCACCTCCGTTCGTTGGTTTGTCCTTACTGCAATCTGATAACAGGTTCTTAACAGCCTCTGGTCGCCTCGGGCCTCCCCTACCTTATCTCCGACAGGGAACTTTAGCTTCATATGATAGGTTGACACTACTGCTTGGAATGCGTTGAGTGCTGGCCTTCCCAGAATCACATTATAAGCCGACTCGACGTCGACCACGACAAATCGCACCATTTTCACCTTTCTTAAGTCGCCTTCCCCGAGGACGACAGCGAGAGTGGTTTCCCCAAGGGGGCGACTTCCGAGCCATTAAATCCAAAAAGTGAAGTGTGGAGAGGTGAGAGTTCAATGTCGAGTTCCATTCGTTTAAGGCAATCGAAAAAAATCACATTCACCGAGTTCCCTGTGTTGACAAAGATTCTCTGGACTTCGTAGCCCGATATCTGGGTTGTGATCATCAAGGCATCGTTATAAGGTCTCTCAACCGCTCCCACGTCTGCTGGTCCGAAATTCATTACTGGACCATCTTCTTCGACCTGCTGCACTTCGGTTTTTCTGTGATGCCCTCGAGCATATGCTTTTCTAGCCCGATTTGAATCGCCATCAGTTGGCCCTCCAAATATCATATGAATTACTCCTCTTTTTTTGGGGAAGCTCTTCCTTATCGGGTGTTCTCGCCCTCTTGTGAAGGCTTTTGCTTCTCTCCCTTCGTCGACTGGTTCGTTCTCAATCTTTATAAACGAACTCCTTCAGATGGCCTGCTTTGATTAGTCTCTCGATTTCATTCTTCAGGTGCCGACATTCATCGGTGTTATGGCCGTAGTCTTTTTGAAATCGACAATACAGGTTACTTTTAGGTTTTGTCGGCCCATCTTTTCTCGTTCGTGGCCACCTGACAATGTTACCATGGATCTCTCTCTCCATTACCTCCAGTATCCTTGCATGTGAGGCCGACAGAGGACTATATTGGGCTGTCCTCCACCCCCTTGATCGTCCCTCTCTCTCAATACTTGGGGATCCTTTCCTTTCAGTTGTCGCGACAAGCTTTTTGTCCTTCTTCTCGTCCCGAGGCTCAGTTTTTGGCTTAGCTGCTTGTAGAAAGTCGGCTTCGGCTTCCTCGACATTCATGTATTTGGCGCACCTTCCCAATACTTCATCTAACGTCCTTCCGGGCCGCTTCGCTAGGGAATTTTTGCACAATCCCGGTAGCAGCCCTGGAGTGAGTCCTCCCCACTTGATCTCCTCAGTGGCCGAGGGGACGACGACACACGCCCGTGTGTACCTCGCCACATAGTCCCTCAATGATTCCCCTTCCTTCTGCTGCATACCTATCAAAGCAAGGTACGACTTTTCTTGGACTTTTACACTTACGAATTGGTTTAGGAAACTCGAGCTAAATCCATCGAAATCCCTGACAGCCCCCGGGGGCAATTGATGAAACCAATCCTGCGCGGGCCCTCGCAGGGTCGTCAGGAATGCTCGACACTGAACGGGGTCGTTGTATCGGTGCAATACTGCCATGTTTTCGAAACTTCTAAGATGTCGGGAGGGATCAGTCGACCCGTCATACCAGATATTAAGCTCTCTGAATCCTTGAGGCAAGTCGGCATCTAGAATATGTTGTGAAAAAAGGTGTCCCCTCGAGCTTCCCGTCT
The DNA here is from genome assembly GCA_902706635.1 of Striga hermonthica. NCBI lineage: Eukaryota > Viridiplantae > Streptophyta > Magnoliopsida > Lamiales > Orobanchaceae > Striga > Striga hermonthica. Next base: position 10,899,299 of record CACSLK010028053.1, on the reverse strand, counting down.
TCCTTCCTTCGACCCGAGCCTGCAAGTCTCGGACCTGCGCTAACAGCTGCTCCAGCGTGTCGTTTCTGGCTTGTGGATTGACGGTTCTGACAGAGGACTCCTCCTCGTCTACCCTCCATTTCTGCCTCTCATGTGATTGTGCCTGTTGTTCGCGTTCAGGAGGTTGCTGCTCATTTTGAGGTTGTTCGATCCTAGCTTGCTCGATTCGGGGCTGCTCCACCCTGGGTTGTTCGACTGGTGTTTTCTTGATTTGGGCAGCCACAGCTTCGGCAATCATCCTCTGCATCTCGCCCCGTGTTATGGTCAACATTTGCTCCTCGCCTTGGGGCAGCGGTTTCTATCCTAGCTCGAGTGGTCCAGGCTGCTTTCCCAGACTTAGGAGCGTCTCGATTAAATCACGACCGTTGACTTCTCCGCTCGTGCTCTTCAAGTGACTGGTCTCCCCTTGAGTGAGCACTGGGATCTTGACTCCTGGTGGGGTGATGGGCATTTCTTCCCCCACATGCCCTCCCAACGACGCGTGTGCCCCAAACGGTGGGAAACCGAACACTTGGAGTGGCGGTCTGGGGTTGGGAATCGGCGGGGGTCGCTTGTCAGTCCATGCTGCCCTGAAATCTTTGTTCAAGTTTTTCTGCGGTCCTTCCTTGGCAGCCATCGGTAACAGATCCAAACTAGGTGTAAAGCTCTTACTTCCTTCAAAAACTCCCCACAGACGGCGCCAAAATGATGGGTCTCTTCTCAGATCTGGAACGGCCCAATGGGAAAACGTCCGGATCTGGGATGAACCGGTGTGAATGAGCTTAGATCTGATTGTGATGGCGTTCGAACCGTTGTTGAACCGCAAGAACACCTGCAAGAACTCAACGCCGGAGGGGTTTCCGGCGTAGAGCCTCCGACGCTCAAGTCAGTATGTGAAAGAGATGAAGAGAGCTGCCTTGAGAGCAGCAGCAGTAATGAAAAGAATATGGAATGAACGGGAGTTAGGGTTTTGGGATTACCTCAGTCCTTTATATAGAAGTGCAACATTTACCTGAAGTCCCCAAAGTGCCCCGGCCGACTTACTGGAAATGTCCAGAATACCCCGGTCGGTTCGTATTCTGCCTACTTCCTAGTCAGCATCTAGATCCTTCCTTAGCTTCCTTCTTATCCTTAACTCTTCCTCAATATGCTGAGGTGTGTCAAAGCTATCGAGAACCACGAACTGCAAGACTCCTTCAGTCGGCCTGAGATATTGAGTCGAGTCGACTGGATCGCATTCAACCGTTAGTGGACCCTGATACGTCTGACCGTAGTCTTGCCAGAGGTCGACTTATTCTAGTCGACAGGTGTACGTCGACTCGGTCGAGAGCCGGCATTCTTGACTGAGTATCGTGGGACCTTACTAGCGGAGTCGACTGTGTTGAAGTCGACTTGATAATTTCGAACCGTGATGATATGAACCGTTATGAGCCAGTGTGGCTATATCACGGTTATTGAACCGTTACACGATAGTATGGCTATATCACTATGGTATTTGAAAGCATAAGAGAATCCCATCTTTAGGCACCAAGTAATGGCCACATGTATGCGTCTCGGAGAGATAACTGAGAATCCACAAACTCGACATAGACGCACGTATCGTGAAAGATCAAAATTGGGGCCTCTAGCCCATAATAATGCTCGCCATGGAATGACCCGACCAACTTTTCAA
>CACSLK010028053.1:10864586-10881068 GCA_902706635.1 Striga hermonthica | reverse complement strand
TAAGGCACCAAAAGAGGGAACAAGAAAACATATCTCAAACAAGAAAACATATCTCAAATTTTATTCCCCTCTTTCTCTACAATATTCTCTTACTATTCTCTCTCCCTCACGTGATCTATTCTTCATCTCCCTCCCCCAAATTTCTCTCTTTCTTCCCAACTTTTCTTCTGCAGAAAAAGATACAAAAAAATCCAAAAATATCAATGCAAAAAGTAGGTTCATAACATATTTTTCGTATTTATCATTGACAATGCTTATTATTATTGTTCAAATAAAAAAATAAAAATATAAAAATATGATTGGGGCCACTTTTAAAAAAATTGCCTGGGGCCTCCAAAATTCTGGAGACGGCCCTGCACCAGCGGTGGGTTCCAAATACTCTCGATACACTTTCGTGCCTAGCGCGCGGATGTCCGTTCTCCAGTAATGGAATAGCCAAGTCCGCAGGGCTTACCCATAGGCATGTGGCCAGTTAAAAAGTTCTCGATTCACGGACAATTCAAACATCGGACGGTCCTTAATCGACAAAAGCCGAAACACTACACACGGACTCCTTTCCCAGTGCAAGTTACCCGCCCAGTCTCCAATTATCATCATAAATCACATTCACATTCCATCTTAAAAACAGTAACCATTTTAAAAGGGTACATGGAAAGTAAACTTGTTTGTTAATCATCACTAAGCAGACTAAGCATGCTAATTGCTTTGCTTTTTAAACTTTTCTTTTAAACAGTTATCAAGGCTGATATTGGAGTAAACAAGGGTGATTATGCAGCAAGTAGGTAATCACTCAACTCCTAATCACCTAATGCAACATAACATAATCAAGTGATATAAACTTTATAAAAACAAGGAAGGGTTTAAATGCACCGGAGCTTGCCTTCGACTTGCGCACACTCGGATTCCTCAATCACAACCTCGAAAGGTCCAGAAAAACCAGAACAACCAAGATCCCCTTCCACTTGATTGATAACCTCGGGATCTTGTTCCACTTTCACGAGCGAATTATCGTTCACTACACGAAAATGAAAATGCATGCCTTAATGTGATGACAATGACATGGTGCTATGATGCTTAACAAAAGTAATTATGTTGAGTACAACTTTCCTTCACAATACAGTTGCAAGCCAACAAAACCAACTTGTTGGATCAGAACTCACTAAGCACTTGTTAATCACTTATTTAGAAAGTATTTCTAGGTTTTCCTATTTAGCACTTTTATTATTTAATTTATTATTTCATGACAATTAAACATTGCACAAGCAATTAATTAAAGTGCCAAGGGGAAAATTCGATCCTACCCCATGGGGTAGGATCGAATCTACCAGTGCCAAGGATCAGCAAGGGTTAGTGATCCAAGGTCATCAATCAAATCAAAAGGTCACACAACACTTAAAGGTAATTATCCTCCTAATTACTCTATTATATTAATTAATTAATTATGCATAAAGAAAAGGTTAAAATTAAACTTTCTTTAATTAGGCCGAAAATTTTACAGTAGGTTGCTCATATCATGAAATAGCTAGTGATAAATTGTAATAATTTTTGAATAATTATTTTGGCCTACAAAAATCATGGAAGTTCCATTTTCTAATTAATCAATGTAATTAATTAACATAACAAAACTAATCAAAATTTAAGTTTCAAATTTTTCTTGCATTCATAGACATATATAAAGCACACACAAAAATTGTCATAATTTTTCATCAAGTAATCATTTTCCTACAATTTTTTTTGAAATTTGGACACTATTCAAATAAATAAAAAATCGAAATTCATTTTTCTCCTCTCTCTCTTTCTTCTGGGCCGAAACCGAGCCCGGCCCATTTATTTTTTATTTTTTCTTTTCTTTTCCTTTTCTTTTATTTTCCAGCTGGGCCGGCTTCTTTCCTGGGCCACGGCCCATGACCAGGCCCGGCACTGTTTTTCTTCCCCGACGCGCCGGCACGCGCGTGCGCGGGCACGAGAGACCGACCGCGCGGACCTCGCCGGCGGTGACTCCTCCGGCCACCCTCCGACCAAACTGCGACGCGCACGAGACTCGCCAACACCTCCCGCACTCGCTGCTCTCCTCAGCTCCCTCTGCCGAGCCACACATACATGACCGCCACGACCATGGCGGGTCGGTGGCGGCGGCGTCCACCTTCCGACCACGACAGACCGTCTCAGACTAAAGCGACGCGAGCATAGTGCATAGGAGCTCACCGCGAGTCGGAAGTGGTAGATGGTTAGGAGATTGACGGCTTGGAAAGGTGTTGCTCACGGCGGCGGCGGCGGGTGGCAGCAAATTCGACGGCGGCAAGGACGGCGTTCCCGGCGATTCTGTGGGCAAAACAAAAAGGTAACGCGCGCATCAGATGCACGGATTCAAGGCGAGCACAAAGCGCCAGACGGATGGAGGAAAAAGGACCACGGTGCGGCTTGGCCACATCGCGGCGGCGCACGACGGTTTGCTGACCGGCAGCGAGGACGAAGGCGGTGCCACGGGGTTCTTAGAGCTCCGGGGTGGAATTGATGGGGCAGGGAGACTCGCAGGGATGTGGCGAACACGACTGCGATGCCAATTTGGAGGGGGAGCGATCGGAGTGGGGTGTTTCAGGGCGGCGGGCGGGTTCGGTGATGGAGCAGAGAAGAAGAAAACGACGGCGATGGTTGGCTTTAAATGAAACAAGGAGGGAATGGGGAGGGAGCCAGGAGCTGCGCGGACTCGCTGGTGCCCTTGCGAAGACGCGCGAGCGCGTGCGGTGGCGGCCTGGCCGGGAAACGCGCGCGACGGCGGCGGTATGGGCATGAACAGAGGTGAGGTGAGGTGGAAGAGGGGATTTTTTCTTGATTTTGAAATAATTATGAAATTGCCACTGAGTTTCAAATACAAATTACTCCCAAATTTTAAACTGCACTAAAAAATCTCGAAACATGAAAGTTGCTCTATTTGACCTCCTCTACAACTTTGTCAATAGAGCCAACCTCCAATTCTTGCTCCATTTTAAAAACCATTTTTGGGGCAAATCAGGGTTTTGGGGAAATTAAAAATTACTTTAAATTTTTTATTGAAACTTGTAAAACTCCCAATACAAAAGTTGTCCATCTTGTCAAGATCTACAACTTTGCTTTTGGAGTCACCCTCAAATTCTATTTAGTTTTTGAACAATCAAAAAGGGGGTAAAACATGGGTTAGAATTAGGGTTTTTGTCGGAAATTCAAACTCATCACTCATCGCAATAGCACATACAACCTATAAATTTAACTTTGTTTTAGTGAATGCATGTCAATGTTATCCAAGCATGAGTGCAATGCAGTGCTTCATGATGACATGTCACATTTTAGTGAATAGTAACACCAGGGGTGTTACAGCCCTTCCCCCTTAAATAAATCTCGTCCCCGAGATTTAAAGCCTGGGGCTAATAATGGAAAAGGAAATGTGTCAAGGAAACACATCACAACTGTTTTCATAAGACAAGTGGGGGTACACTTTTACAAAACTTGAAAGAGACAAGTTACAACTTATAGAGGGAAATTGCAACTTAAAGCGAGGCAAAGAAATCCGGGAAATTATCTTCCAGATATTCTTCTGACTCCCAAGTAGCTTCTTCTTCGGATAGTTGACTCCATTGGATTTTATACCACCTAGTGGTCTTGTTTCTAGTGACCCGATCTTTCTGATCTAGGACTCAAACTGGATATTCTGAAATTGTTGCATCTGGCTCGAGTTGGAGTCCTTCCAATGTCAGCCACCTGATCCGTGACTCGAAGACACTTCTTTAACTGAGATACATGGAAGACATTTTGCACTACCGAAAGTTGATCGGGCAATTGAAGTTGATATGCCACAGTTCCACACCGTTTGATAATCTTGAAAGGACCAATGTAGCGAGGTGCTAGTTTCCTTTTTACACCAAATCTGGTAACTCCCTTCATTGGGGACACTTTCAGGTACACATAATCTCGGACTTTGAATACTAATGGTCTTCGCCTTTTATCAGCATAACTTTTCTTGCGAGATTGAGCGATCCTCATGTTCTCTTGTATGGTTCTAACTTTATCTTCTGTTTCCTTCGTTGGGTCAACTCCAAAGAACCATCTTTCTCCGGGTTCGGACCAATCCAATGGAGTCCTACACCTACGACCATACAAGGCTTCAAAAGGTGCCATCTTAATGCTTTCTTGATAACTGTTGTTATAAGCAAACTCTGCTAAGGGTAGGCATTCATCCCATTTCGCAGTGAAATTGAGAGCACAGGCTCTAAGCATGTCCTCCAAGATTTGGTTGACCCTTTCAGTTTGACCTCCCGTCTGTGGATGATAGGCTGAACTATAAATGTGCTTGGTACCTAGTGACTTTTGCAACTCTTCCCAGAACTTGGAGACGAACTGTGTGCCTCTGTCGGAGATAATAGTCTTTGGGACACCATGAAGACTCATGATACGACTAATATATATCTGAGCATAGGTTATAGCTGTATACACATTCTTGACGGGCAGGAAATGGGCGACCTTAGTAAGCCGGTAAACAATGACCCATATTGAATCATACTCTTTGGATGTTCTGGGTAGTCCAACTATGAAATCCATACTGATGTCGTCCCACTTCCAAGATGGAACAGGAAATGGACGTAATTCTCCGGCTGACTTCATATGAACTGCCTTCACCCGTTGACAAGTATCACACCTGGCTACATATCGGGAAATTTCAATCTTCATCTTTGTCCACCAGAATCTATGCTTCAGGTCGTGGTACATCTTGGTACTTCCTGGATGAATGGAGAATCTTGATAAATGTGCTTCATCAAGAATCTGCTTCCGTAGCTCAGGCATCTTTGGAACTACTAGACGGTTCTTGAACCAAAGAACATCATCTTCTATGGTAAAATATGAAATTTTGCCTGACTTGACTTTGTGCTTGAGATGAGCAATACCCTTGTATTTTCTTTGAGCTTCTATAATTTGGTCTTTGATGGTTGATTCCAGAGTAATATTAGCTAAATTACCTTGTTGCACAAGTTCTATGTTCAACTTTTCTAATTCCTGACATAAGGATGCATTCTCTAGGCTTCACTGTCAAACAGTTGCATTGAGGCTTCCTACTGAGAGCATCTGTCACTACATTGGCTTTGCCTGGATGGTAGTGAACTTTAAGATCATAATCTTTGATCAACTCTAACCATCTTCTTTGTCGCATATTCAGGTCGGCTTGGGTGAATATGTACTTTAAACTCTTGTGATCAGTGTTGATATGGACAAGGTTACCTAACAGATAATGGCGCCAAATCTTCAAGGCATGGACAACGGCGGCTAACTCCAAATCATGAGTGGGATAATGTTCTTCATGTTTCTTAAGTTTTCGAGAAGCATAAGCAATCACTCAACCTTCTTGCATCTGTACACACCCAATACCTATGCCAGAAGCATCACAATAGACATCAAAAGACTTTTCAATGTCTGGTTGTGCCAACACTGGTGCTGTGGTGAGTAACTTCTTCAAAATCTTGAAAGATTCTGCACACTCAGGTGACCAAACAAACTTGACCTGGTTCTTCAACAACTCAGTAATTGGCTTGGCTATTTTGGAGAGGTCGGGGATGAAACGACGATAATAACCTGCCATTCCTAGAAAACTCCGGACTTGATGAACTGAGATTGGTGACTTCCAATTGAGAATATCTCTGACTTTACTAGGATCAACAACAACTCCATCGGCTGACAAGACATGACCGAGGAATTGAATCTCCTTAAGCCAGAACTCACACTTGCTAAACTTGGCATAAAGCTGATGCTCTGTCAAGCGAGTCAACACTACCCTGAGGTGCTCAACATGTTCTTCTTCATTCTTGGAGTAAACTAGAATATCATCAATAAACAACACTACAAACTTGTCCAGCTCGGGCATAAATACCGAATTCATCAAGTACATGAAGTGTGCTGGTGCATTAGTCAACACGAAGGACATAACCAAATACTCATATAGCCCATACCTGGTTGTGTAAGCTGTCTTTGGTATGTCTTCCGGCTTGATTTTAATCTGATATTATCCCGATCTCAGATCAATCTTGGAAAGTACCTTAGCCCCGAAAAGTTGATCAAAAAGCATATCAATACGAAGCAAAGGATATTTATTCTTGATAGTGACCTCATTGAGTGGACGATAGTCTACACATAACCTCAAAGTTTGATCCTTCTTCTTGACAAAGATAGCAGGACATCCCTATGGTGATGAACTAGGACGAATAAACCCTTGATCTAAGAGGTTTTGCAACTGAGTCTTCAACTCTGCTAAATGCATTGGTGGCATTCTATATGCTCTCCTAGATATTGGGGCAGTACCTGGTTTCAACTCTATGCTAAACTGGACATCTCTATCTGGTGGCAGTCCAGGTAAGTCATCAGGGAAAACATCAAGGAACTCATATCAGGGAACTCACATACTACAAGTATGTCTTGAATTTCCTTCACTGAAGTGGCACACACTCTCTCAACTGCCCTCTTGGGAATTGGAAGTTGAATAAAAAGTTGAGAATTACTACCAGGTAAATTCATCTTGATAGTTCTATTCAAGGTATCTAGAATAGCCCCATGCTGATGCATCCAGTTCATACCCAGGATTACGTCAATATATGGGTCCTTCAGGATGATCATATATGTGAGAAAATCATGCCCACCCAACTTACTGGTACTTTATAAGCCATTTCAGTAGTTCTCAGACAGCCCCCAGGCAACTGAATAAAGAATTCTTTCTTAGTTTCCCTAATGGGTAGCTCATGCTTCACAACAAATGCCTTACTGATGAATGTATGAGATGCACCAGAAGTAAATAGCGTACGTGCAGGGTGATTAGCAACAGGGAACATACCCATCATGACTGGTTCCCCTTCTGGTATAGCTTCAGTTTGAGTATAATAAACTCTCCTAGTCTTCTTGTCATTTTTGCCCTTCTGAGCATTCTGATTATTATTGTTGTGGTTCTGCACTTGCTGTTGCGGCTATCGGTTCTGTTGTTGTTGTTGTTGTGGGTTCCAGGGAGCCTTTTGCTGCTTTGGATAGGGGCAATTATTGGAGTAATGCCCAACCTGTCCACAGTTGAAACAAGCATTGGAATTTCTTGTGTTTCCCTGTGGAGCCTGATAGCGAACAACTTGAGTGCTCTGCGGGCGAGGAGCTTGCTGAGTTGGACGAAGGTAGACTTGTGATCTATTCTGGAATTGAGGTGGGTAGAAATAAAAACGGGCGTGATTCTGAGGATGATATATAATCTTCTGGCGTTTCATGTTGCCAGATGGTCCAGACACCACCTTCTTCTTCTTGGCTTCCTTGTACTCACGGTACTTGGCCTCACTTGCAACCACCATATCCACTACCTCATGATAGGTATGGTTGGCAGTGATCATGGTTGTCAAGGTCTTGATCTTTGGGTCCAGCCCCCGCATGAAGCAAACCTTCTTTCTAGCATCTGTGTTGACTTGATCTGAGGCATACTGAGCCAAATGGTTGAACTTGGACACATATTGCATGATTGTGTTGTCTCCTTGTCTTAGTGCCATAAACTCTTCCAACTTCTCAGCCATCACACCTGCTGGAATAAAATGGTCACGGAAGGACTTGCAGAACTCCTCCCATGTCACACGATGTCCCGCAGGTTGCACGGCCAGGAAGTTTGTCAACTAAGACTCGGCTGCACCCCTAAGCTGCTGAGCTGCAAACAGGGATTTCTGATGATCAGTACAGTTGATGAGCTCAAACCTCTGGTCCATAGCGCGAAGCCAGTCATTGGCCTCCAGAGGTTCGTCGGCTCATAGTTTATTTTTTGAAAAACTATCAACTTATAAAAAGATTATTACCTGATCCAGATGGGCCATAATGACTCCTTCGTGGAACGAAGGGATTCCCTAGTTGGGAAGCCTTGCTGCTGGCTGGTTTCCGAAACCAAGGCTCGATATAATTGACCTCACCTCAGTTACTTCGACTCCTTTCTATTATTATTTTGAATTTCAGCTGCGTATGTGTCTAGCGGGCTGGGCCAAATACCTTGCCACATGCTGTGCAGGAAGTTGAGAACATTTAATTTGTTACCGGTACTTACTACTTACCATGCATATACCAGCTAGTTTCACAAATTGTTGACAAGAACACACAAGTATTGGCATGTGTACGTTGCTAGTTAGGAGAATCATGCATTGCTCACTCTTTTGGCCGGCGTGTTCACGATGAGTATTTTTAATTTTAATTTTCACTGAAAAATGTTTTGTTAGATGTGAATTTATAAACAATATGTTTGCCAAAACGAAAGGCCCATTTGGAGATATAAATACTTTTCCACCATGCTACTACATACGTAGCTTCTTCACACCAACACCACCACGAGACTGACTTGTTCTGCCTGATATGTCATCGTCTCTCTCGGCATCGGCATCGGCAGCTTCTTCCATCCTCCTCCATACCTTGTTGGTCCTCACGACCCTACTTCTCCTTGCCGCCGCCACGGTCTCAGTCTCCACCACGGCATTTGTCCCGGTGGACGACGACATGAACACGACCATGTTTACCAACAACGGGTCGTCGATGACGACAACGATGACGACTCTGAGTGCTGAGAACTGGGAGATGTACTACTGCTTTCTGTGCACGGAGCAGCACCCACTGCTGATTCACTACTGCCCCATCTATTGGGACGAGTGCCACCTCAACTGCTGGGATGTCGTCCCCCACGAGGCGCCGCCGTCATCGACGTCCACAGTGCAGGGCAAGGAGTCTACGTCATGAAGTTGTACAAGTCCGTCCGCTACGTCATTGTCGAGCGCCTCAGCTGCGATGGCATCGCCTCGTGCTTCTTCACCTGCGGCGGTGGGGAGCTAGACAATCAGAAAGGCGCCATGGCCACCACGGTGCCGGCGACGACGATCCAGGGGAGCTTTGTGCCTTTCGAGTTGTGCAATACAGAGCTGGTCTTTTCTCCGCCATTCATAGCTGCTGGTGCACGCCATTGATAGCTGTTAGTTAGCTACCTCCGCTAGCTGTTTTGGATTCGGTTTTTCTTTCATGAATGTCGTTGTGTGCCCCTTGAGTTCATTAGAGTACGTGATTGCTACATAAGTACACCTTCCCATCTGAATCTGATGATTGCAAATCTTGACATCCAAACCAAAGAATTGGCTAGCTAATTCAAGGAGATGACAATTTATTTAGTTGCATTAATTTTCCTTCCTAATAGCTAGCTACTTCGTCTTCAAATGCTCCTTAGAGCTTCATGAAACGACAACTAAGTGCTATCCTAAAATCATCTATACAATAAGATAACGTTTCTATAACGCTTCTCGATCCCCTCCACCTTTCTTTCGGTTTTGTTGTTCTTTTCTTTCTTCTCTCTTAGTCCTTTGTATTGTAAGCCGAGGCTTATATGTTCTGTTTGTAATTGCTACCTTTTTAATAAAAAAGGGGTCCAGTTGGACGCGGTCACGAAAAAAAAAGATACTGTTTCAAGACTAAATATGCTTCGCTGATGATATTTCGAAACTATGGGACACATGCATGGAATGATATACTATTAGTGCAAATTCACGAAACTTTGAATGCGCAAGCACTGACATGCGTACGTTGTTAGTTAGGCGAATCATGCATTGTTTACATGTTCGTCTTTAGATCGATCAATGCGACGTGTGTTTTATGAGTGTCTACTTTTTCACTATCTCAAAATTTGAACACACATGCTAGTACTGGCATGCGTATGTTGCCAGTTAGGAGAATCATATGTACTATCGTTTACATGCATGCACTTTAGCAGGTCTTGATGAGTATTAAATCTTTACTGAATTTCACAAAATTTTGAACACACAAGTATTGGCATGTGTACGTTATTGCTCTTGTCTCTTTTAGTTGTCAAAATACATAAACATCTTTAGTTATGCACAATTTAATTATGATGTTATATAGGCCCCACAGTGCTATTTTCATTCTCAGGCATAGTTGTAGATGAACTGAGATGTGGTTATAGGTTTCTTACTTCAGCAAGTTTGGTTAGAGCTTTAAAAGAACATGATGACCTGAAGGTTGGTGCCGTTAATCATCATTTACTAATATTGCCTTTTGATGTAAGATATTCCTGATCATTCTGTTCTGTTTCCTTTCTTTATCTTTGTAGATTGAAGTGCGTCATGAACAAAATGTTGCCGTTGGATTTCTGGAGGAATATGATTTAGATCATGAAATTGCTGTTGTCAAAATCACATCATTCCATTCCGTTAATCTTAAGGTTGTGTTTCTCTATAATGTGTCCCTCTATCTACCCTATAACGATGTAGTATTTCTAGGGCGCGACATCTCTGGTAAGTTGTTGGCCACAACTGGGAAGCTGACTCCTATTTCAAACGGATCAGAACGTCAATATCTTATGTTCTCTTCGTGTAAATTATCTGAGGTACACTTGCATTGTAATTTGAGAACTTCTGTTTCTATTATTATATACATCTTGGCTTACTTCTATTTGTTGCAATTGACTGCACTGCACACAGTTTGACTGCTAATAACTTTTTAATTGTGCAGTTTAGAATGAAGAGATTTGTTTGTTAGATTCTTATTGGGACATACTTTTTGAGAATTAAATTTTCAAAGTTGATTTACAAATTATTAATCAGTTAGTTATGTTTACAATTTTCATGAGACAATCATCATGACAAGGGAAAGTTCCATGCAGCCTTATTTTGTTCTGGTTAACACTAAACCCATGACATTTTGTTTCAGTTAATGGAAGGGGGACCACTTTTTGATAGTGGTGGGAAATTCGTTGTCTTGAACCTTTTTCTTGCCTGTGCGTTTGATTTACGAACGGTTGAAACATTTTGAGACAACTGAGGAAAGGTCTGTATTTCTGGCACGGGTAAATGGATTGAAACCGGAGAGGTATGTATTACAATGTTTCCAATTTGCTTCCTTTTTTTTTAACGTTTGTCCTTGCTGGTTTGCCCACTGTCATCTGTCCCAGTTCCCTATCCGTACTTGAGCTTATTAGGTAATCTGTTAAGTATGCAAGTCTTGATTGTTAATTGCTGTTTTGTGAACTTTGTCGTTTGCAGTAGTGTTTAATATTTTCCCATAGTAACACCTTGATTCCTTGGTGCCTCTACCAAAGATTGTTGCACTGGTGCAAACTGTTCTATTGGCATTTTTCACAGGTAGCTACTATTGATTTAGCTATAAATTTTGTTTCAATATTGAAGGCAGTACATTTGTCTAGATTAATGCATGGAGATTTTTCTTTCAGTCTAAAATATGCACACTCAATTATTGGCTGTTCTATTGAAATATTTGACATCCAATTTGTCTATACTACTTAAGGTTCCTGTCTTGTTTCTTTCCTACAATTCCACTCAGCTTTGTGTTGCATGTTAATATTCTGGTTTGGTACATTTTACTTTTGGGTTAATTAGTAAATCCACGTTGATATTCTTCCACAGGGTTGGAGGAACATCCACAGATATACCAGGCTCCCATCCTGAAGGTGACTAAAAAGCAGCCACTCAGATCGTTAAGGCCATGTATGGATAAATAAATCTAATTCCTTCCAATCCAATCTGGATTGGGGTGGAAAATGAATTAACTTGTCAATCCCTCACAATATGTTGGCATAGAGTGGGTTAGACTATCCAAACAAGGCCTAAATGTTGTTTTAGCATGCATTTCATTATACATTTCTACTGTTATAGTAGTACCTAATATTTACTTTAGTCGTTTAAGGTGTTACCTTGGAGTTTGTGCTTATCAGTTAATATTTTTACACTGGCATTATTATGTCTGTTTGTGGTGATGTAGCTTAAATCAAGCATAATACTAGTCTAATCTTGAAAGTTGCATAGTGCACACATGCAAATAGCATGATACTTCTTCAAATTGAGATACATTTCTAGATAAATCCATCCACAAAGGATTTGGATTTGAGGGTGAATAGAGGCATAGAGCACCGACACCATCACTATTCCACTATCCTGGTTTTAACACGAGAGATGTTCTTCTGTATGTTCAAGCAGACAGTTGTAAGGGGTTATTAATCGTACTCTTATGTACTGATTATTATTTTCAGATCTTTATCTTCATCTCACCTAACTTGATATTAGCACATCTAAATCCTATTCACTTTACTCCTTTTTGCACCAATACATGCAGTTGCTCCCAACACAGATAATTATCGCTACCTTCAAGTTTTGGGTTATCCCAGGCCAACTAAAAGTGAGTCGATGCTTGTACATCACTTGAATAGTACTAAACTGCGCCTTTTGTAGCTCTGCTGTGCAACTAACAGCCATGATATCTTTGACCAGGTGGCATGACTTTGGTTAATACTTTTGAAGAGCCTTTTGGTGATATATATCCTCATGGTGTCTGGAAGCAACTCAGTATAGGAGTTAATGAAAAGATAAATGATAGTGTTGTCACCCTCGCTTCATTTAAGGGTGATATTGCATTATTCTGCCTTTTCATAATTCATGCTTGTACTTGGTCATCATGTGCTAATGTTCAAAATTATGTTGTTCAGGAGATGAAAGATTCTTTGCATGCTCTGGAACTTTCATTGACTGGGATGGTAGATTTCAAGATAATGGATGTCAGATTATTCTGACTTCAGCATGCTTGGTTAGGAATCCTGATTATCCTGACGATGAGGGAAACAAGATTGTTGATGGCTTGAGGGTTGGTGCTCTTAGTTACATTTTTTAATCCTTGTTTCTTCCAAGGCACTGCTTAAATCTCATGATATCATTATTTGCAGATTAAAGTGTCGTTACCAGGCACGAAACACACGAAACCGAAACAGAGAAAAGGGACCTTAATACATTATAGTCTGCATTATAATGTGGCTCTAGTCAGTGTCAAGACATCCAATGCTGTATATCTTCCAGTTGTTAGACATGCTCGAGGAAATCTGTGTTCTAACAAGTTAGTAGTTGCTGTGGGGCGTGGCTTCAAATCAGGTGATTTAATGGCTTCAAGTGGGAAACTGGCTCCCCACTGGTCTGGTCCTTTTGATTTCAAAAGGCTTCTATACTCTACATGTAGAATAAAAAAGGTATTGCTGTTGATATATCTATGCCCACAGAAGTGAATAATTTAGTCACAAGTTAACTTCGATTTGGCATTTTACAAATGATGATTTCTCAATATAACCTGGTTAGGCTGGGATTGGAGGGCCCCTTGTTGATGCTGAAGGGAACTATATTGGCATGAACTTCTATGACCAAAACGTGGGCAACCCGGTCCTGTTTTGTGATGATATTGTTGATATCCTGGATCGTTTTAAGAAAGGGTATGTCTAGATTTCCCTTATCTATTTAATTGCCTTTCATCAATGTTCAGCTAGGCTGTTTAAAAGGCAACCAAACAGTAAACAGAGGTGAAGTGTGCCTTTTAGGCTGTAAAAGGTCTATTAAAAGGTTTTACACATAATGTAGTTTTTTTTTATTTATTTTTTATTTTTTTTTTATTTTTTTTGGATAGTGACCGACTTTATTATTTATCTGCAAATCGCAGAAAAGAAAGTTACAGATTCTTCAGTTACATTCTTTACAGCTTGCTCAAGAGGGCAGCTGTTGCAGTGAATAGCATTGGTACACAGATGCTAAAGAACTAAAAGACTGACTGGAAAGGCGAAGAGCCTATCTAGCTATGCAATGAGTAATCGTTTTTTCTAAACTTCTGATTCTTGCTTATTATAATCAAAGCCGACAATGTCGGATCTTTCAAAAAAAAAATGAGTAACCTTGTTTAAGTTCCTATCTAGTTTGAAAATGTTGATTCGAATTTGATCTGTTGATTCGAATTTGATCCAAAAGGTTGACATATTTTTGAGTGAGCGGTTTGATTTCCCATCTTGGCTGATTGGAGAAGCAGTGGCCATTGAGGAAGGACACCATTTGCTGGGAATCAGAGAGAATGCTGCCTTGGGAGATCTGAAGGTTGCAAAGGATCTGAGCAGCTGTGACAATAGCAGCAGCTTCTGCCATCAAGACAGAATTGCAATTTGTCATGGCTGCTTTAATGTATGATTGACACAAGACATGTCTTCTTGGAAAACTATGTGAATTCCAAGACCTTCCTTTCTTGCTTGCTAGTGGTGATCGTCTGGAAGTAGCGCCGCATCAACATAGCATTAGGATCCTAAAAAGAGGACCTGCTGGATAATGAGATTATCATGTCCTTGTCGACTTGCATGTTGAGTGAGGGCCTGCATTTCATTACCCTCCCGTAGAACCTGCTCATTATTTGCAATATTCACAGTTTCTCCACCTGGTCGTTGCTGATTCCCTGCATTGTCCAGATTGTAATCCTGTTGATTGCCTGCATGAGAAATTTGATTATGCCCCGCCAAATCGACAGGGTTTTCATTGCGATTCATTTCTATTAGACATTTTCATTTCATCAGCTACAGCATTATGGACCTGAAACACCGACCATTTCTTGTTATTAAACCTGTAGTCATTTCTAGCTTTCCACAAAAACCAAAGCGTGTGTGATTCTTTGCAGCTGCTCATTTGTAGTGTTCATAGTGATGATCATGGGCAGCGTTTACTGCACACCATCATTTTCCTGGGGAAGCATAGAGGTTAGAAGAGAGGGCTGCCCCAAGAACCAGATAGCTCTCGGGTAGTTACAGTGAAAGAACGGATGACTATCACTTTCCACCAGTCCACAAAGGCTGCAATTTTCAGAAATGTGGACAGAAAATCTT
Source organism: Striga hermonthica (assembly GCA_902706635.1). NCBI lineage: Eukaryota > Viridiplantae > Streptophyta > Magnoliopsida > Lamiales > Orobanchaceae > Striga > Striga hermonthica. The sequence goes on along the minus strand of CACSLK010028053.1, from coordinate 10,866,361 downwards.
GCAGCCCTTTTACCAGTTTTAATGGCCCTTCTAAGTAACCTCCATATGAATACTTTGATGTATGGTGGCCCGTGGCAGAACTTTATTCCTCCATACTTTGAATAATTGCAAGGGCTTGTTCTGTGATTGACCTTGCCCCTTGAGTTGGAAGGGGTACCTGCATATCTCTCACTAGAGATCTATAAGCTTGCTTAGCTGTGCATAATCCATTTGCTGCATCTTTCCATATGAGCATGTCTTTCTCCTGTGAGGGAACTGTTTGTATTGAAGTTATGTCCTGCATAGTGTGCATGTCAAAGATCTGAGAAATAAGATTAGCATCCCAACTTTGGGTTCCCTGCAACCACCGATCAGAAATCTTGCTGGGAAGAGGCTGTATGGCATTAGTAATAATCAAATGGCATTAGACGGGCTAAATGGCCTACATGCACAAATATGTATACTTAATTCTTTTACATGGATAAATATGTTTACTTGACTTGTTACATGTATAAATGTGTACTTTTTTTTTGTGCATAAATATGTATACTTGTTGTTTATAAGCATAGTTATGTATATTTAAGTGATGGGATCTTCTACAGTCAGGTCATGGTTGTACCTATCTAACATCAGGTAACCCCCCATTTCACCGTTGGATTGACTAAGATATGACAATGAACGATGGATTGAAGGGTACAAGGGAAAAAAGAATTTTGGTAGTCTTGTACTCTCTCTCGTACCCATCGTACTTGTAAAATACTATTATACCCTTCGTACCCCTTGTACCTATTTTATTTATTCTCAAGCCCCCATATACTTTTGTAAATTACATAACAATCCTACAAATTTAAAACAATTTCATCACAACCTAAAATTATATTTTACGATTCCAATCCGTCGTCTTCATTTGGGAAAAGAAAATGGACAAAACCAATCTTCCACTTCATCTTCTTCCTCATTGTTCTTCTACATACCAAACCGACCAACTCCTTCATCCTCTCCTCATGAGTCAATATCAGAACAATATTATTACCCAAACATATATTTGAACGATTTACGATCAATATGTAACTAGTCGATAGAATTTTGTATGTAGAGATTGCAATCGCACGCTCGATTCATTGAGGTAACTTTATTTGGAGAGTGAAATATGTTTGGATATTCTTGGCATGCTTATAATACAAAACCCTTGTAGTGGTGTTATTAACGTAGGTTGTTTTGTTGAAATCTTTTGCTTGGGCTTTGTATCCTTTTTATTGTATTTGATTGTTACGAATAATGATTTGATGTGAGGATGTGGATTTGTTAACTAGCGATTGATTAGTGATATGTTGGTTTTGTTGTATTCTTAAAAGCACATTATGTGTTTGATGTAATGCCTCAATCGGGAAATGTTGCCATCAGTTTGTGGGGACTAGGGTACAACTGAAAAAGAGACGAATTGAATTTGATATAGTATGTGAGGTCTTTTGGGAGTGTGAGGAAAATATTGATCATATCTTACTTCAGTTTAGGGCTGTTAAGTGCTGGAAACAGAATTATTTAAAAGGGCAATGGATGAGTGGATTATGTGTACTTATGTGAGAAATGTTGAAGTACCAAGGCTATATGTTAGGCGGCAGGGGATGAGTGAGAGGTCAGGTGAGAAGAGTGATGATGAAAGGGGTTCATGCAAACACAGTAGTTTAGGTTTGAGGATTTGGAGTTTCAGGTATGGGACTTCATTGGAAGTTCAGTGGAGGCCTATACTGTGTCTGCTCTTTGGGTACTCAAATATGCAGCCAATAATAAATGGA
>CACSLK010028053.1:10846267-10861548 GCA_902706635.1 Striga hermonthica | reverse complement strand
ATCATATAACATATTCATCTCATAATGCAAAATGTTCATCTTAAAATGTATACAACTCTAAATTAATTACTTTAAAAAATATTGCCATGACTGTAAGACACCCAGCAGAAGCAGAAGCAGAACCATAAGTACCATAAAACAAAGGATGAGCAGCAAAGATAAGGATGAATTTTTTTTGCATTACTTCACTTAATGACATCCGCCCACCATTCAACCATACATTTGCTGCAGTGCAAACTTTAACAATACGAAAATATAAGAAAATGTATGTTCAATCATACACATTCATTAACCTCCACATCAACCTAAATCAATAGACATTGTTCAAAATTCAACCTCGAACGCCAAATCCCCGCACTGAACTTCGACCTTCCTAAAAATGATAAATGTTCCTTGAAATATTTTAGCATAATGGATGAAGTCCTTCAGTCCTGTTAAGATGTGTTTGGGCCCTTCTTTCTTCGCTTGGACAATCCACTGCTTACCCCCAAAGCGAATACGTGCAGATTGAACTTCATCATATGTGCCTCTCAATGCATGATTCCAGTATGTAGATGGAATCGTCTTTTTTATATTGAATTGAAAAAACATTGCATTACTACAAATTCATTGATATTATTAAATAACACATGCAATGTTAGTTTTTCTTAATTGAAGATTAATCAAATGTAGATATTTGCAAGTACATATTTGTTACCTGTCGGCCGCGGGTAACAAGAGTGCGGGAAGCCTTTATACGGAACCCACCAACAAGAGCTTCCTCGTCTATATTATCCAATTCCTCATCATCTTCAATGGAAGGTCCCAAAAATGATCTAAGGTCTCTCCGACAACAATCAACGTCAAAATGGTAGACAATGAACCTGTTTGGGCACATCGATTTTTCGGTTTTTAGTGTTAAAATTATTAAAATAATTAACATTTGACCAAAAAAAAAAAAAAAAAAACCTGTTTGGGCCTCCAAGTTCGAAAAGAAGTATGTGACCCTCTTGAATAGAATTATCTCTTTTAAAGTCTTCCCATCCATCTGCAAACCCAATCTTTGTTCCAAAACATTTAACTACTACTGGCCATTTGAATGCATCGTTAGCCTCGCTGTTCTGCAATGTGCATTCAATTGGAAGCAAATGTTCGACAGCGCTCCGAATCATAGGGGGGATAGCCTAAGAAAAAATACGAATGTGATGAAAGGTATTTATGAAGCATAAATAACTGATGATATTAGACATATATACAAACAGATGTTATAGAATTTCAAGCACAATGCATTGTTCAAAATCAGAAACATAACACTAACCAAATTGTTGCTGTTAGGGTTGAAGACGTTCATTATCATAAAGCGGTTAAGCTCCAACAAATTAGGGCCACTGCAGCCAGTCTCGTTGGGCGCATGACACCGGTGGGTTACCCGATTTTTCTGAGTCCAGCTATGATCAAAGTCAAAGTGGTAAAACTCAAAATTGTTTGTTTTCACTAACTTGAAAGCCAAAAAATCGGCGCTTTTGACATCGTTCTGTATGGCGAAATTAACCCATCCCTCAGTAAAACATATTTCACCACCAAAATAGTCCACTTTCATATCCCATTTTAATCCACAGTCGATTGTGTCACTATGGAATGTACAGTTGATGGGCAGATGGCCATCGAAATATCCACTAATTGCAGGTGGAAGAGCCTATTATGCAAGTTATCAACGTTATGCAAAAAAATATGATAAGAACATTTAGGGTTTACTATAAATAACACATCTCATAACTTAAAATAAAACGTGTACCAGAATTGGTTGAACTTCTGGATGAATGACTTTGATAAATGTATTGACTTCTGAAACAGACATTGAATTTTAGTTTTTTTTTCTGAAGACCTCTTGTTTTCACTGAACGACGCTGTGATTTATGAAGGAGAAGATTGCTTTTTATTTTTATTGGGCGGTAATGAAGGAAAATTGTGAATAAGTTGCGGTTGAGATACCGAGATATTTATTAAATCTGATGAAGACGTTGGGATGTAAATGAATGTCATACATGTCTTTTCAAATGGTCATTCCTATTTTGTTGACACATACGAATTTGACCAATTTTTACATGTATTACATATTTTTAGATAATGTGTAATTATTTGGAAATTTAAACTGACAATGTTAAAATTGTAAACTTAGAAAATTATTAAATTAATAACCTTAAAATTTGGATTTTAAATCAATTATCTATACAAATATTTACTGGTACTAGCAATTAATTTTAATTATTATTATCTATACAAATAATATAAAATTAAATGTTAACTTACGTTTAGTTCATTTTATTATTTAAAATATATGGATAAGATCTTTTGTGCATGTTTTTTCAGTCTATTTCTTTAATATAGGATTTTTTTCGTTTATTTATTTTTCAGAATATTCTGTATGTGCAGTACATTAATACCCGTTGTTGTAGTTGATTGAAGAATGTGTGGTTAAATTTTCTTGTCATTACGTGCGGAACCCCAAACACTACTACCAAAGTAAATGCAACTCATCATTAAACATGGGTAGGTTTTGGTTAATTCAATGTACCCAATGCAGGTGCATGTTGCTTGTTGCATTGGACAAAGTAATGTGAACTTTTTTTTTTAATTTTTTTTTCTAAACAATGTAATAAAAAATAAAAAAGAAAATAAATTGCTTTCATCATTGCAATTGCTCTACTAGCCTTGAGTTTTCAAAATAAACAAAACAACCAACCAATTGCATATCCACCATTGCTTTACAGCCATTATCTTCTCCAAATCGGTCAACCCCAATCAACTAGGATATCAATTGCATACCGATCATTGTTGATGTAACTGGATACATATTTGCGCAATTCATCAGTTGTTGTAATAGGAATCTCATACGATTTTTTGGAATAATCAGCAGGACGGCCAAAGAATGTAGGCTCCGTATCTTCGATAAACGGTGGAGGGCCGGCAAACTCGAGCAATTCGTATAGGGTTTCAAAAATTATTTGACTCGAGTTGTATCTCTTACTAATGTTGAATTCAAAATTTCCACCCCTTCTGGTAACGAAGAACGAAATCTGTTTCCTATACATCAAACATTAAAACATATGTGTTAATCCTATTCAATAACAATGGTCACCTGTCAATTTTTTTTACAAGTATACAGTTAGATGTTCACATATTTATTTTGTACTTACTCTCTTGGTATTTGATTGAATGAAGAGTTGTAAAGAGTCACAGCTAACCTTCTTCTTGCTTCCTTTGACTCGTCCTGTTTGCACAAAAAATTAAAAGTATTTTTTAGATATTAAATGAGAAAAAAGAAAAAAATAAAATAACCGCTAACTGGTCATTGCCTCGGTGAGTGAACGCCAAGTAATAGTTGTCGAGGGAATGAAACGACTAAACATCTGAAGACACACGTAGAGACCGCAATCGTGCCTGGCGAACAATCAATCCATTATAAGGTAAGAGTCAATGTAATAGGTAACAATTCGAATATAACTGTTAGCATGTTGTTTGGTTTCCGTACCAATTTGTTTGTTGTGAAATATCTGGGTCGATCGCCCAGTGGTACCCCATTGCAATATTCTTATCCACGAACCCATCATCATCCCAGGAAGACACAATCTGCTCCAGTCGCCCTATCTGACAACGATAATAAAACATTTCCAATATAAATTTACAAAAATGTATTTACACTATATCAAACGGACGTTACAATTTCAGCATGTTGACAATTTCATGCGGATGTTACAATTTCAAATACAATCTGCATTGTATTTACCACTCTCTGCGCGAGGGCAATCCTCCTCGCATTTGCATCCACTGAACGTAATGTATCGCATACTCGTATAACAGATTTTTTAATATCAACAACGCATATGTACCAGTGCATATTCCCATCCGTTATTGGCAACATTATACTAGAACATTCGTCCGCACGACCGTTGAATATTTTATCTCGAAAGCACACGGCCTGAATCGTTTTGTCGTCGAAAGAACAGATTGCCATGGCCTGAAATAAACCTAAATATTTATACGAAATAACATACGAAACATTATATAATCAAATTATGACGATTTTAACTTTAAGTGTCTCACGCTGAAGAATGCAGGTAACACCCAGTCCTCTTTTTTTCTATCTTCTGAGTTCTGATTCAATGATACATGTATTGCAACAAAATCAAGGACCTACATACGGCGAAGAATTATTGATTGAGACAAGAAAAAAATAAAATTATATATAATAAATATATATAATCACCCAATATATTGACACAAAAATTTTATTTTCTCACCCCATTTGTAAACCACCGTGGATATTTAATGCTTAACATCTCAGCCCTCGACATTATCCATCCTTCATATTTGATCAACGTATCGCTGACCAAATAAATTGTAGGCATTAATTAAGTACATACAAGAAATTGGCATAATTGGCATTACATTTTACATTATAGAATTGGCGAGCAAAATATAAATATATATATATATATATATATATATACAACAAATAAATTTGTTATAATGGAGTTCACTTACTTAATATAACGCTCTTCGAAAATGAAATCGGAGGCTTCTTCGTCAACAACCGTATTTTGTTTAAACCATTGGAATACATCTTGTGTCTGGTAGAAAGACCTATCGGCAGTGCCTTTTCCTTCCGAGCACTCATCAAAATCCAACTTGTTTGGCTTCAGACCACCATGAGATGATTTTGATGCTGTATTCGGAGTACGCATTTTTTCTTTTTCTTTCGGAGCCGTATGTGTTGTCTTTTCCTTGTTCACAGTTTTAGGAGTTTTATTTTCACATTTGTGGTGACTATATTTCAGTAAAGAGATTATACCATTCACCCCCTGGCTAACCAACGTTAGTTGATCTTGTCTTTGATATCTGAATTGGGTTCTGAATCTACGGGAACATCATTCATGGAAAGAATTTCATCCATCTTAATACCATCCATTGGCTGTTTAAATTCCCATTTCTGCAAAACAACAGGTAGACAATTCCAAATTATTTCAGTTATTATTCTTACACTGTTTATATCACAAAAACAAATTTTAAAAAGAAAAATGAGATCCAAGTAATCAAATTACAAAATTATCGTCATAGCCGCCCATCTCTTTAAACACAAACACTGCTCTTGTCATTTCTGGCTGGATCCACTGCTCCAAAAATGAGGATCCGGAGTGCAATAGTTTGCCGACACCAGGAAATGATTTTGCCACATGACCAAGAAAAACCACCTGCAATTGTTGATAAATTAAATACCATTATATATATTTAAATATTGAAATAACATACGAATGTTAATCGTAATAATGTACCTGCATTAATAGAATGCATCCCGTGACGTATGAATTTTTATGGCGTTGCACTGCCGTTGCACCTATATCTAGTCTTTTCAGTATTATCTCAGCCCAGTTATATGCTTGCAATTCATTTAAATCCACCAAATAGTCAAGAAATTCAAAATCAATAGGTGTATCCTTAACACGTGGAAACAGCACACTGCTAAACAGTAGCATCAAATAAGGAACAACGAAAGCAGTCCCGGTAGTCTTGCATTGTTGCACCATAGTAACAAGTTGGGTGTACCCAATGATTTTTTCTTGCCCGTCGGTAAACATTTTTTTGTACAAATGCTTACCTTCTTGATTTTTCGGATCTATCATCCCTGCACTTGACAAACCAAAGTGTGTCTCAACAACGTTGGAAGACAAAGGAATCGAGTTACCTCCAATCCTAATACTCCTGGTAACAAGGTCGTAATTTTTAATCAACATGGTGACCAACTTAGACTCGATCTGTGTTATATTAATTCGGACAAATGCACCAAATCCAGCCTTGTCAATATCACGCCGCTGGGCCCAGGACAAGTTATTATTGATTTGGACGATTGTCTTCAATTTTGTTCGATGAAACAAGACTTTACCCTCATTAATCGACCAACTTGGTGAGTCTATATTTTGTTTCCTCTGTCTCTTCTTTGAAGTAGAATTAGAACCTTTCAATTTCAAAAGTTATAAACATCAACTACTAAAATATAGACGACAAATAATTTTCATAACGAAATCAAGCAATATTATTAACAACGAAATATTTACCTCAGCAAAAGTTGACATTTTGATAAAAAAAAAATATGCTTTCCTGCTACGTTTGATAATGGTTTCTCTGCTGTTACGATTACATGCTCACACAACCGTGAATAAAATTTTTATTTAGGTCTTCATATTTGATTAGGATTGTTTTGAAGTCCAACAGTCAGTTTTAGAATCTTAAAAAGATTTACGTATCCCAATAGGGCATCTTTAATTTACAGCTTTATTTAGGGCATCTTTTATAAACGGGTGGTTTATGGCACATGTTTATAAATTCAAACCTGGAAATTCAATCATTAATTAAAGCACGTACCTTTTTTAGATTGTAAACCGACTTTGGAAACACACTCCCGTTAAATCTCCTCAAATAATGGGATGGGATACGTAAATATAATTTTTTTATTGTTGCATTCGATACATAATTAATGAAATTCGGTATATTATGAATTATACATTATAGTAATTGCTTAATTAATGAATAAATTTTAATGTTTACCACTATACGTTTAAAACATTAATGAATAAATATCGTAATGTTCCAATTTACATAAGATATATTCTACAATTAATTAGCTACAATTTGGTAACATTCCAATTACATTGCTTATATTATTCTGCGATTAATTAATGTAAATTAATTTACCCATTATTTGCAAACAAAATGAGAAAATAATGAAACTTATAGTACTAATTTATCTCAAGTGCACTTCAAAAAATACATAGTCAAAACATGCACAAATTCAAAAGCGATGAATATGTCTGATTATTTAACAAGATGAATATGTTTCATTGTGAAATGAACATGTTTATTAACATGACTATTATGTTTGATTTTTTACACGATGAATATTTTTGATCTTTTAACACGATTAGTATTTTTGATTTTTTAAAAAGATAAACATGTTTCATTGTGAAATGAACATGTTTATCCTCAGGATGAATATGTTTGATTATTTACAAGATGAATAGGTTGATTTTTTTTTAACACGATGAATATGTTTGTTTTATGATAAAAGGGGAATATGTTTCATTGTGAAATGAACCATGTTTTTTTAACACGATGAAGATGTTTCACTGTAAAATGAACATGTTGTTAACGAGATGAATATTTTTGATTTTTTACAAGATGAACAAGATGACTTTGTACGGAATATGTGTATTCATTACTCGATTAACTTATCAGCGAAATAATTAATCATTTTCCTTCGGACATGTTCTAATTTATTGTTTACTGGAGACTCAATCAAGGCGGCCAAGTACTTCACCCGCATAGTGTCCAACTTTTTCTTCATGAGGGTCTTTTTTCTCTGAAATGGACACTAATCAACATCAGTTTAAGTTAAAATATGCAACTTGTTTAAAACGTTGCAAATTTTAGGATGGAAAATAATACCGAATCACTGCGTATCACGGGAATATCACAATCATGGGATTTTATATCCATATTCACACTATCATATTTTGACATGTGATGCATTGCAAATATTCCGCAGTCTGTTATGTTTCTTGAATCTGCGCAGTGCATGTTCACCAGTTTCAAGTTGAGCTTATCGAACGTGTACCTCAATGGTCTCATGTACGTTTTTCTGTACATTTCAATGACAAGTTCCTGTTTGATGGGGACAAAATGAATCAGTATTCTTATTTTTTGTTTTCGAAGAATAAGTATAAGTATTTGTTGATATAGAATAAAAATGTATATATGAACAACAGTCATATTTTACCAAGAAATCTTTAGTTGCGCCATACTTGTTCTTCAGGGGCACTTTTTCTCTATGCACTGTATCCAAGTTATCTAGAATTCCTAGTCTTTTATTCTCAAAATCCAAACAATAGAGGTAGAAATGGTTCTCATAATAGACAGGGACAATAAGCTGAAAAAATGGAACAGACGATGTTATAAAATACGGTGAATATGTTATATATTAAGATGAACATGTTATATAATAAGAGGAACATGTTAGATAGTAATAAGAACATGTTGCATAATCCATTGAACATGTTGACAATTACGATTAACATGTTATATAAGTTCGATGAATAAGTTATATAATAAAATAAGATTAATAAGTTCATTTGATTTACTCACATGGTTGAGATTTTTTATTCCATTTTTTGTTAGCCCTCCGTCTCGGAATTCGTAATCCAACCTTGCAGCTGCTTCCACCACATATTGTTTCTCATCCCTCTGAGTCAAACGTTGTAATGACAATCCCATCTACAAAGTTTGTCCATTGTTTAGTTTAATAGATAATGCGAGGTGTTTAGCATTTCACGGTGTCATGGATCCATACCATGACATTAGTAGTTAACCAGAATTTCCTCTTCTTTCTCTCTGTGCTGAAGTATCTGAAATTCATGTGCAATGCCCAGGCATCAATAATTGTTGTTTCAACAGACGATTCAAATGCAAAGGACTTAAAATAATCTCTTGTGATCTGGAATTTTTCGTCTGTTTGAAACAAGACTTCTCTGTAACAGTTACACAAAAAATATGAACATGTTATTGGATATGATGAACATTTTATAGATAAGATGAACATCTTTTATAATTACAATTAGCACGTTACAATTCAATGTAAATGACTTTAATAACATACGTTGTTTTATCGGCGTCTCCTTCCATTACAAACGTCCAAATTGCCCTTTCCTTAAGAGTGCATTTTCCTCTGATTTCACCATGTCCTTTCCAGAAGGGAGTTGATAGGAAAGGGGGATCCAAGTTGCTTTTTACGGCACCAGTTTCTCCAAGAACCATCCTGTAATTTTCATAAAATTAGTTAATTTGTCAATTTGCAACCTCACTGTTTTAGTAGAACATAATATATACCTTTTAACGAATAGTCTTCTATCTAATGGAGTTTGAGGTGGATTCTCTCCCTTGTCTTCTTCTTTCCATGCAGCTTCTCCTTCAGCTGTATCCTCACCTCTCTCTTCTTCATTCAATGGAGGTCCCTCTTCCTGTTCCTTGCTTTCAGGTGTCTTTCTTCCTCGCCCTTCTTCATTCACAGCAGCTTCTCCTAATAGAATGGATATAATTTAGACCCAATGAAAATGTCATAAGATGAGATGAAAATTTTTGATTTGATGAAATGAACATGTTCAATAAGGAGATGATCATGTTTAAGCAATAAATGAATAGGTTACCAGCATCATGTTCCTCTCCAGCAATGCCCGCTTCATCCTCCTCTCTTCTATATATAACAATATGCTGCATGTCAAATGTAGTTTGTTCAGTTTGTTGCACCACATCATCATGAAATTCAGCAGCTTCTCCCTCTTGTTCATTATTTTCAGTAACATTATCCACTTCCTTTTCTACAGCTTCCCCTTCAGCTGTCTTCTCACATCTCTCTAGTTCTTTCAATGGAGCTTCTCCTTCTTTTTCCTTATTTTCAGTACCATTATCCCCTTCCCTTACTGCTGTTTCCCCTTCCTTTACCTTATCTACATCTGCCTCATCATCCTCCTCAATTACATTATGAATATTTTTGACAATCGATTGCATTCCTTCACAAATTGAATGAATATATTTTAGACCCAAATAAATATGTCATAAAATGAGATGAACATTTTTAAGATGATCAAATGAACATGTTAAATTAGGAGATGATCATGTTTAGGAAATTAATGAATCGGTTACCGGTATCATGTTCCTCTCCAGCAATGCCCGTTTCATCCTCCTCTCCTGTATATACAACAATCGGCTGCATATCAAATGTAGTTTGTTCAGTTTGTTGCACTTGCACATTATTATGAAATTCAGCAGCTTCTCCCGCTTGTTCCCTATTTTCAGAAATATTATCCACTTCCTTTCCAACACCTTCCCCTTCCTTTTTCATCTCTCCATGTGCCTCATCATCCTCCCCAAATAAATTCTGAATATCTTTCAAAATCGTTTTAATTCCTTCACAAATATAATTAATATATTTCAGACCCACAAGAATATGTCATACAATGAGATAAACATTTTTAAGATGATGAAATAAACATGTTATATTAGGAGATGATCATGTTTAAGAAATAAATGAATCTGTTACCGGCATCATGATCCTCTCCAGCAATGCCCGTTTCATCCTCCTCTCCTGTGTATACAACAATCGGCTGAATATCCAATGATGTTGGTTCATTGGCCAATTGCACCCCATCATCATCGAATTCAGCAGCTTCGCCTTCCTCTTCCTCATTATCTTCCACCGCAGTTTCTGCCATTTTCATTAGAGTTGCTGCATATCCTTCAATTTTTTTCTGAAACATGCTGACAGCACTCATCTTTGAGCGTTTTGCTCTTTCAACCACCTCTCCAAGTTCAGTTACCATTGGTCCCATTTTGTTCATTATATTTCCAAACCTTTCGAGTAGATCTTCTTCCTGAATTACGTTTTCATTTTTAGAAAATGACAAACTTCAGTGCCTGATCAATTTTGTACGAGATTAAGATGTGATAGTACTATATGAACATGATGCATTATGATATGAACATGTTGGATAATGAAATGCATAGGTTGCATAATTAGATGATATGAACATCTAGAACATGTTTCCGAATTAAGATCAACATGTTATATTATGAGATGAACATTATATGATGAATATACCTCGTCCACTTCTTTTATCGATGGTCGATGTACTACTTCTCTTGGTGGTGTAATGGGATCAAGTATGACCCCCATCCCAAACCCCTATCCAAGTTGTTCTTCGCTGACCCTTTTGGAAATTGCTTGCATTGTCCAATTAGCTATGACAGGGAATTTCCTGGGCACATATGTCTTGTTCATATACTGCACCCTATCCAGGTAGCACAACTGCAACAAAGGTTCAAAAGAAATGTAAATATCCATCAATCAAATTGATTTATTTAAATATATGCAAACCTTACCACCAAGAAAGTGAGTGGACCATTAAAATGGCCTTCTCCACCAGTTAAATCCCATAGCCTCACAGATTCTGAAAGACCTTGCAAAACATACTGGCACCAATTGTAATTTATGATCTCTGCTGGTTTAATCAATGATTTTAGCAATCTAAACCTGCATTCTTGGCCCCTATTTCTCCACAGAAAGAGTGACACCACGGCTATCACAAAAATTCTCTTGAATTCATCTCCATAAACCCGTGTAGTATGCCTTCTCTCTGTGTAATTTCCAGTTACATATTGGACCAATTTTTTGGCTGTTGGAGCACCAGCTGTTTTCTTTAAACCAAAGGTCTCCCTAAAATCCCCAAGGATGTGATTATATTCTTCATCCTTATCATACCATTCTTCTTCGATTACCTCCTTACTTCCTCTTGGTAGGCCCAACACAGACTCAACATCTGCTGCAGTTATGTTCATCTCTCTATTACCGGGCAGAATCAGAGTGTTACTGGCATACCTGTTCAACGATAACATTACCATGTGATATGATGTGATGTACATCTTTAATAATACAATGAACATGTTATATAATGAAATAGACATGTTGTGCATTGTAATGAAAATTAAATTGCACAAATTACCTGTAATTTTTGACCAAGAAATAACACAGATTTACTTGCGAGATCTGCTTAATCTTTATGTCCAAAAGATGTCCAAAACCAATACTCTTTACCTCCTCCTTTTGTTGGTCATCCAAATCATCGAAGAATTTGCACAAAGCATGAGGAGAAACTCTATTTAAGAATCCTCCTTCTTCATTCAATGGTGTTGCACTTTTTGCCTTCTTTCCTTTTTTTTGTTCTTCCACAAGTTCAGTTTTCCTTTTTCTACAAAATTAATAACATGCAAATGTCACAGTATGATATGAACATGCTTTATCCTAGAATGAACATGTACAGATATAAAATGAACATGTCTACATTCTATATGACATGGTCTTTGAACTTCTAAAAAACAGGAATAATGAGCACCTATTTAAATGCAAATTGAGCATAAATGTTCTCCAAACATTTCCAAAGCATGAGAATGATCAGTTCTTTAATGTATAACAATGTTTCAGTATGATATGAACATGCTTAATATTTAAATGGACATGTTTAAATACCAAATTAACACGTTTGAAAAGAAGAACAGTATGTTCAAATGAACCAATATGCGAATCAAGGTGAACAAGTTTAATATGAAATACCGTTTATCTTTCTGTTCAACTTTTTTTTGCCGGCTTTGTTCGGCAACAATTTCTGGCCTGCTCTTCTTCACCTTTGCGGCCACTATTTTATCCTGTGAGCGACAAAATTAATAAAATATTATACACCCTCAGAAAAATACTTCGAAACTGAATTGATATCATAGTCGGAATGGTTTCAAACCCAAGGCACAGAATACATACCATCATATTCTTCAATGTCTCGTTTTCCATCTGCTATTCATCGACCGATTCAGTAGTTTTTCATTTGTAAATTTAACATTTACAATCGTTAAACTGACATTTAATTGACATAAAAAGCAAAGAAATTTTACCTGTGAGGGTTCGTCGAGCGTTTCCAAGTTTCAATTTGCTTCGTCGGTTTGTATTATCTTTGGTAAAAAAGTTGGTAATTAATTAATTTTTGCTTCGCCAGTTTTACAATTGAATTATCGCCTATTAGGGATATCGAGGCGCGATAATAGAAGTTGCAGGGTTGTATATTTTAAAATAGGCGCGTGTACTTCAGGTAGGAAATAAAAGTCGATTCCACTTTTATTTGTCTTGACCCGCGCGTGTTTTCCCACTATATATATATATATATATATATATAAAATTATTTCGTACGAAATAAAGTTATTCATCTTGTAACATAACATATTCATCTTATAATTCCACATGTTCAGTTTACAGTGAAACATATTCATCTTGTTAAGATACATATTTTGTACGAAATCACCTTGTTAATCTTGTAACATAACAGATTCATATTATAGTTTGACATGTTCATTTTACAATGAAACATATTCATCTTGTTAAGATACATATTTCGTAAGAAATCAACTCATTCATCTTATAACATAACAGATTCATCTTATAGTTTGGCATGTTCATTTAACAATGAAACATTTTTATCTTGCTAACATAACATATTCATCTTATAATTTTACATGTTCATTTTACAATTAAACATATTCATCTTGTTAAGATTGATATTTCGAGTGAAATCAATTTATTCATCTTGTAACATAACATATTCATCTTATAGTTTGACATGTTCATTTTACAGTTAAACGTTTTCATTTTGTTAAGCATACTATTTCCTTCGAAATCAACTTATTCAATTTCGAATTTTTTTGTGGGTGGAGAATCAGTAGTTTGAACTCATCTTGATGATGTGCTTTTGAGTTTTTTGTGGGATCTGGATGTGATATGTAATATTTTATGTGTTTTGTTATGTGTGAATGACTTAAATGAAGTGTGTTGTCATTTTCGAAATGAATGTGTACTTATTTTTATGGAAAGGAACTGTTCTTTTAAGGTTTTGTGGGATCTCGGTTTAGAATGTCTTCATGTGATACTTTTGTTTGTCAAGTGTTATGTCAGGAATAAAAGTGTAATTAAAGGATTCCAATAACAGGAATAAGATAGTTTAACTAATAAGATACTTCTTCTAATAATGAAATTGATGCAGAAGTTTTTCAACCAAACACAATCTAAATCTCATATCATATATCAACCAAACACAATCTAAACAACCTAATGGACATGACCATCACAACATCAAAACCATCACAAAATTAGTTCACCTTCAGCTAATGGACATGACATGACCCTTTGTACCAAACACAATCACAATAAGAACCAAAACTACAACAATCAAACAAATCATTTTCCTTTCAAGGTTTTTTACTTGAGATAAGTTCTTCTCAAGAACCAAAATGACTTCAGCATTCTTGTGACCTTCTACCTCAAGCACTGTCATTTTATTTTCAAGATCCTCAAGCCAAGTCGAGCTTACTTCTTTCACACCCAACCTGCCATTGTGCTGTTTTTCCATGGCCACCTTGTCCGTTAACTTTTCTTCTAAAGCCTCTTTTTGAGACTTCAATTTGATGAAACATTTCTTTTGGAAATCAGGAATTGAGGGATCAATCCATTCAAAGAAACGACAATCTAACTCCTGCTTATAAATTAAAAAAAAAACCTTCATATAAAATATATCTTTTGGGTAAACAAAATGCATAAAAACTACAGAACAAAATACGATAATAAATTACTTTTGAGTAAGGACATTGGTAGAACCTCCGACATGGATTGTCGTTAGTCATTGAGGTCAAAAAAATGGCCTCTTCCAAATGGCGGCACTGCTTCTGCACTAGGATATTGGATGAAGCGCTATGTTGTGAATTTTAGCTTGTACGAGACGAGTTCGACATTTTCAGGGGAAGAAGCTGCGAAATTAGGGCAAAAATTTGGGGAAGAACACGATCGACAATTGTGAGAGGATGAAGCTGCGAAATTAGGGCAAAATATGATGAAGAACACGATTGACAATTTTGGGGATAAAGCTGCGAATGAATAAGATCGAAAATTAGGGTTCAATGGATGTTGATACTTGTACGACTAAACTTTGTGAGAGAGGTCGATCTAGGATAGTTTGAAATTTGGGGATGGATATGTGAAATTTGGAGAAGAGGACGATTTTGAAATTAGGGCATGAGTGGTTTTCTTGATTTTGGGGAAAAATGAGCGTTTTTATGCAGTATTTACCACGTCACACCACGTTGGCAACTTCGGTAGAGGTAAATGGACACGTTGGCAAAAATTAGACGGCCGTTTGAATTTGGGTTCGGTTTGCAAACTTGTCCAAGGTCATGTTATTCATGCTAAATCCCAAAAATTTGGTTAAAACGGCAAAAAGTTGGAAGGTCGTGCGAAATCAAGTTTTTCATCTTGTAACATGACATATTCATCTTATAGTTTGACATGTTCATTTTACACTGAAACATATTCATCTTGTTAAGATTAATATTTCGTGCGAAATCAACTTAATTCATCTTGTAACATAACATATTCATCTTATAGTTTGACATGTTCATTTTACAATAAAACATATTCATCTTTTTAATATTAATATTTCGTGCGAAATCCACTTATTCATCTTGTAACATAACATATTCATCTTATAGTTAACATGTACATTAAACAATGAAACGTATTCATCTTCTTAATATTAATATTTCGTGCGAAATCAACTTATTCATCTTGTAACATAACATATTCATCTTATAGTTTGACATGTTCATTT